>QJPP01007036.1:0-41429 GCA_003996215.1 Jaltomata sinuosa | reverse complement strand
TATGAACAAGTGGATCCAGGATCAAATAAAGCCATAGCAGACTGATGGCACACAGAAATCGTACCTGTAATCACAGCATCTGAGGCCTCTGCCTCTGGTCTCCTAGGGACCGCGTAAAATTGACTACGACCCCTACCTGCCCGACTGCCATCCCTACCACCTGCTTTGCCGCGTGGAGCACCACCTCTACTCTGACGACCACCCCCTCGAGCTGGGGGCTGAACTACTCGTAAAGGCTCGGCCAACTGAATTGTACCCTGCTGAGGGCAATCTCTAGTAAAATGACCGATCACACCACAAGTAAAACAAGCCCCTGGCGGCCTACTCTTTCGAGATGAACTAGCAAATCCCGCATAACCACCACGGCCTGATGCCCCAGAAACTATACCCCTCGAAGATTGGCCGCCATAGCCCTGATGGCTGCTCTGACCCTACTCGAACTGGATACTACCGAAAGTCTGAAGGGAAGCCTGGACCGGTCGGCTGGACTGACCCTGGTACTACTGTGGCTGATAACTCCGGCTCCACTGGCAAGGACTTCTACCACCATATCTGGAACCACTATAGACACCCTGATGTCGAGGCCTCTTATCTTTGGACCCCTGATCATGTCACTGTAAGTCCTCCACAGTGCGGGCATAGTCTACAATAGCCTGGAATGACCGACCACTGGCAATCAATATCGCAGCTGGCTGCCTGATCTCTGTCCTCAAACCCCATACAAATCTGTAAATCCTATCTTCCTTGGTAGGAATGATCATAGCTCTGAACGGTGCTAGCTGATGAAAATGGGTCTCATACTCTGAGACAGTCGTAGACCCCTGCACAAGGTGAGTAAACTGCTCCCTGCGACGCTCGCGATCACTCTGGGGTAGGAACTTGGCCATAAAGGCCTCATAAAACTCAGACCAGGTCAAAGGAGGTGACGATTGTGGTCTACAAGCAACCTGAGCCCTCCACCATAACTTCGCTGGGCCCTCCAACTGATAGGTAGTATAACCAACCCCGTGAGTCTCCAACAAACCCAAATGATGCAACATCTCCTCACAGGTAGTAACAAAGTCATGTGGATCCTGTCAAGAAGTACCAGCAAACCTCGGAGGTGCTAACCTCAAAAACCTACCCAACGCCTTTTGCTCTAACTCTGTCATAACTGGGCGAGGAGCAAGAGGCTGTGCAACAGATGGAACCGGAATGACCTCCGCACGGGGAGCCATAGTAGCTGGCTGCGCTCCTGAGCTCTGTGCACCCAGGGCTGACCCTAAGCGGATGTTTGTGCTACCTCAGAAGGCCGCTCTCCAATCACACCCAAAAGCTGTAATAGTAATCCCCGAATATCTGGAGACTGAGCTGCGGCTGGAGCTGGCACAGAAGTGGGCACTGGGGCTGGTACTGGAGCTGGTGGTGGAGCTGGTGCTTGAGCTGGTGCTGGGGCGGGAGGCTCATCTCCGTGTGATGCCGATGATCTCGTACGAACCATCTGCGGAAGAATGAAGTAGAACAAATGAGATTTCCAGAAACTTCAAGGGTTCCACGCACGACACAGAAGTAATGAGAGAGTCGAATTTCCTAAAATGCCACTGTAGCCTCCCAAAGATTGAGTACGGACGTCTCCGCCTCGATCCGCAGGACTCTACTAGACATTGGCTCCTATACCGATGACACCGGTGAACCTAAAGCTCTGATACCAAGTCGTCATGACCCGATTTCTCGGTCATGATGGCACCTACAACTCCCGGTAGGTGAACCAATCCCCGTAGCCCAGAACAGTTAGCAATGGGCTACTATCTAACAAATAACGGAACAAGACGAAGAGAACAGATAAAAGGAATATAAATACATGCATATGCGGAAACTAAAACAAACCCCAAGACCTGCTTTCATAGTATAGAGCCAAAACTACATACATGGAGTGCAAACGATCCAAAACAATATATACAGATGTCTCTGAATGGTAATAGAGTACATGAAGCAAAACATAAACTAAAGCTAAGCTCCGATCGCCAAGAGCTCACCCTCAGCCTGAAGTCGTCCCCAACAGATCTCCAAGCACAAATCACAGCGATCTAACGGCGATGGCCCACGCTAGGATCTGCACCGAAAGATGAAGGGGGGTAGGGGTGAGCACCAAATGTGAAGCATAAGGTACCCAGTAGGTATCATAGGCCGACTGGGCACATATAAGATAAAAGCGTAGTAACAGACAGAATAGAAGAAAGCAGTCACAGAAAACAATGAAAGGTACATAGGAACTAGCCCAGAGGGAAATCAACAGAACCACATGTGAGGCTAGTAAGCAAAATATACACACCATAGGCACAGGTGAAAGTAAGAAACAATGCACCTGGGGTCCTTGCAATAACAGTGTATACAAAATAAGTTTACGAAATGGATGGTATACCGGTAACCTCAAGTGTAAGAAGAAGAGAGAAAGAGTAATGATAGGCATGCTTAGAGACATGAATCCAGTCCAACTAATCATATCAATCTCAAATCTAGCAACAAACAGTCTATCAGTAACCAATTTCATAATTAACTGTAACAGGGAACAATTCTGTAAGTAAATAGCAAAAGTCTACCTACAGTCCCCCGGCCTCCCATACAACCGAGGAACACAAACAAGTGAATACAAACCCTCTGGCATCCCATACTACCGAAGCGTACAATCAGCAAACAACAAACAAGGGTGGCGCCTCGAACAATGAATGATTATGATGCAATGAAAGATCTCAAGTGAAATGGTATCTCTGTATGTACCTCCTCCGGTTGCCGATCCGGTCCCAGCAGTAGTTCCATGGAAGACACTGCCCGTTATACCTCTTACTCCACCGTATTAACCCTCCTCCGGCACACGCAGCCCGTAGCCCTGGCCCGGATGGCAAGTCCATGGGGTCCCAGGACCCCATAACTAAAACTCAGTATCAAAACTGTCATCACCCGGAAGCAAGTACTGCGGCATCAAGGATAGAGACCCAGTCTCGGAATATTGCATGCCCAGGACCCGTCCAGACATTAAAAGTAGTAGGAAAATGTCTCAAAACCCCCTCCAAGGGTGCCCGGGCGTAACCGGGTCTAAACAGTAAAAATTCATCTCAGGTGCTCGGTCCGACCGAGGCTAAAAATCATCTCAAGTAGCAAGAAAACTCAACTAGCACTCCGGCCCTGCCGAGTCTAGTGTAGTAGTAAAACTGGTGTTTTAAAACATAATTTTACTTTCTTGCCCAAAAATCTCCACAAGTGAAATCAACCATTTCCAAATCATTTCCAAAAAAAATGGGCCCCCCCGGGCCATGCAAGGTTTAGAAAACAGTGTCAGTAGGCCCGAAGCCAAAACCACTGTAAAACATCGATAAAACCTCTTTATATGCATGGAAATGATATGATCACACACAACAATAGCTGCCCAACAGCTTACAATCAACCTACCGACCCTGCACAGGCCCACAGCTACTCACCAAGCATAACCAGCCTAGAAGGATAATTCTATGCCCGGGACTCGCGGACATTCCCAAAATCCCACCTTCTATGTTCCAGAGTCAACAAGGCCTCACAGGACCACAAGGGTAAATAAAATATATCGGTAAATACTACAAGCAACGGAGAAACAAAAGAAGGCGGACATGAATAAAGCGGTCGAGGTCTGTGGTACCAACCTAATAAACCAACCCAAGGATGCCCATTAATACAATTTTATTCTATATATGCAGAGTCTAGGGAAAATAAACCGTAACCTACCTATCGTCCGATGACAAGCTGCTAGAACGACGATGTCCACGCTCGAACCGCTCTGAGAAACTCCGATATTAGGCTTGAATAGCTTGACGTAGATAATCGATTTCCTTTTGTTGACCGAATATTGCGTCAAAATAATTTTCCCCTCAAAAATCTTTATTTGCGCATAGTGATTTAATTGTGCACAATTGTGATCAGTGCAATTTACATTCTAAAGAAGTGTTAAGTAAGTTGGCAGCAACTTACATTGCAATTTTTGTTCAAATGGTTTCAGTGAATAGGAAGCAATAAATATTGTAATTTGCTTAAATGATTAAGTGAGTAGGCAGCCATTAGTATGTAATTTGTTCAAATCATTTAGGTGAGTAGGCATACTTGGCAGCCTACCAACTATGGGCTATGGTGTGTCCCTCCCCCCCACTTCCACGTGGAAGTGGGGTTGTTTAACACCTCATCACTTACCCCGTTATATAAATATTCGGGTATTGCATAAATTCGTGGTATAATAAATATAACTTTTTAAATATACCAGAATTCATAGAAAATTATTTCGAATAAAACCTACTATATTATAATAATAAATTTCAACATAACTAAATTTACTATCTCCGTAAAAATATTACAATGTATAAAAACCTTATAAAATAAATACATATACAATTATATAGTAACAAAAATATTTTTCATAAACCTTTAAAATATTTTGAAAAGGCAATAATAATATAATTTTTACCAAATTCAACTTTTAAATAAAATATTTTCAAATACACGCGATGGTAATAAATTCTCAAATTTAAGTTCGCAACTCACCACCGCACGATTTCGATACTCAAGAACTCTCTTGAAATCCTCCCTTATGTTTTCTCACTGTTTCGGGACTGGAATGGCGTTTTAAAACGTGAAGTTGAGGCTTAAATCGAGTTTAACCCGACCCGGTTCGCTACCCGGTTCGCAACCCATTTTCTGCCAGACAGTCCGCGGTAAAACAGTCATAACTCTTTACTCAGAGATCAGTTGGATGTGAGGTTTTGTGCGTTGGAAACTAGACTCGTAGAACTTCGATTGGGTATTTTGGGGGACATCTAACTCTTTATATATTGAGAGAAAAGCTCCGAAATATTTTACCCAAAGTTCAGAAAATTTATTAAAGAAACGTACGATCAAACAAATGGACCCGGCGCCGAAACACCGGTCCCGACAAGCCTTAAATTACTTGGGGCCGCTACAAACACGCTCTAACCCGCTACTCCACCATTTCCTCTCAACCCTAAAGTCCTCACCACTGGATAACCCTGCGCCTCTCGTTCCAGCAATGGCCAGTCGCGCCTCCCATCTCCGGTGGGCACCGATAAAGATTTAAATGATGGATTGTTACAAGTCTAACTTGGTTTTGATGGGGATTTCGTTACGAGCTTCATCTACTCCGTCTCATTCTCTCCTATTACAGGTTCTGATATCGAAAATCTATTTGTGAAGGTTCATGCATGTTTATTTGATTTTATTTATTTGTGACTGATTACATTGTCGATTACAGCATGCGGGAAATTGTTTTACAAAGCTTTGGTATAAGTTAATTCTTAAATTTTGATCATATGTCTTTCCTTGTTGTTAAAATGGGTGTCTAAGCATGCTTAATTATCATGTTGTATTGCAATGGGTGAAACGGTTTAGCTGGTATCATTGTGGTGACCAATTTTGTTCTGCATGTTGTATTAGTTGGAATACTCTCTATATTCATGTCTGGAAATTTATGCTCCTTGTTATTTTCATCCATTGATTAATTATGAATTTAGGATTCTCTTTGCTCGTTATTTGATTACCCATGATTTAGTATCCTTTCTCCTTGTATGTCTAAGACAACTATGCTACCTATCTATTTCTGAATATTGTATGGCTCATCTTCTTAAGGAAATAATCCCCTTGATTGGTTTTTTGAATATTTTCCCTCCCTTAACCAATTGTCTCAATGTTAATTCCTCCTTAATTATGGTAATCCTTAAAATGTGCTCCTAATTGATTTGGCTCTGTTTAAGAGTTATTCCCCTTTGATTGCTTCTCTTGAATACTGATTTTCTCCCTTTTATCTAGTTATCATGATTTTATTAGGATAATTATGGTAAAGTTGAATGATTTGCTACTTTTAATTGATTCTATCAACCTCTTTAAGGAAAGAACTCTTTTAATTGATCTCTGAAATATCTTTCTTCTTATCTTTTACTTACAACTCGCCATTATATAAACAGTCCCATCCCCTTTTATTGTTGCTCAGACTTTACAGACACTACTACTCATATTTTTAACTTCTCTTCTTGGTTGATAAGGGCTACTTATTGCTAATTGTGAAGGCTTTGAATATTTCCTGTTATTTGCGGATAATTGGTTAGTGTTTTATCGATGCAGATTTCAATTTATATGCATGTTTACCTTTAGTTTGGTATATGTATCCATCTGTGTTTAGCCATGACTGTTCTGTAATTTGTTTATAAAAGCATGTCTATAGGATGTCAATTTAGAACTTATATTTATGTTTGCATTAAACCACTGTTAGCATGAACTTGTTAGTTGGCTTATGTTGTTTGACTGGTTGATTTATGTGACTACCTTTGCTTCTGGCTTGGTTTTGTTTTTCTTGTATTTTGTGGAATACGGAGGTCCTAATGTATTCCCATGCCTCGACATAAGCACTGCCTAGAATCCTTGAGATTCTCAAGAACTCTGACATGTCGAGGGTAGTTTCATGGGTCATACTAGGATCTTCCGAATCCTATGCTATATTTAACAGGTTTCTATTAGAAGATGGTTACACAGTGAAGAGTTGCCCGAGATTTGGGAGTCTCCAAAGCTTAGATTTGTTTATTTTATTTTCCCATTCATTCATTGGTCTGTAATAATTATTGTATAAACTTCGATAAGAAATGAAATTTAGGGGTTGCGATGGGGGAGTGGCAAACTATTTGCTATTTGTTATTCAAAACGTGTTTAATAAAATTAACGTAGAAACATGACTATAGGTATTAATTCAATTTCAGTTTTAAATCAGTTTCGTCACTTTAAACCATGCTTATGTGATTAATATATGTTTCAACTTAAGTAAGATATCATGATTATAAGATTCAAATTTTTTTCAGCATATTAATTCAATTTCAGCATGTTAAAGCCCCTTATCAGCATATTCAATTATCTGACTATCATTTTCAACATGTTACTTCATTTAGATATCATGCCTATAGGATTTAAATTTGCTTCAGCATATTAATTCATTTAGATGCCATGCCTATAGGATTTGAATTCGTTTTAGTATAGTAATTCATTTAGTTATCATGTCATATGATTTAAATTTTTTTCTAGCATCATCAAATTAGTTACCATGTTATAGGTTTTAAAATCAGTTTCAGCCTTTAAATTAGGAGCCACATGTGAGTTAAAATCTATTTCAGCAGTTTAATTGGCTATCAGTTCTCAGCATATTAAAATAATTAATAGGGTCAAGTCAACTTTCAGCATGTTTGTACACATTAATGTGGCATAGACACTATGTCATTAGGACTTTAAATTAATTAATCAATCTTTAAATAGTAGGCAACATGTGTGGTAGTTGTAAATGATTGATCATCTAATATGTTTAAATCAGTCCAACATTTAGAAAGCATGCCTATAGGTATAAATCTGCTTTAACTTAGAGACCATGCTTGTAGGATTTAAATAAGTCTTATCATTTTAAAATCATAGATCTCGCTTATAGGTTTGTTAAAAACAGTGTTAGCATGTTAAAATCGCTAGATATCATGCCCATAGGTTTAACTATATAAAATGCTAAATGTGTGAATTGTTTTAACCACCTATCTTTTAATTAAATAAGAGGCCTACTTGAGACCGTTACGTGCTACATGTTTCGAGTCTTTCTTGTTTTGTTTGACGCTAAAGCTTGAGTCTCATTAGTAACCTTAGGTTTTATTTGTCTAGACTCATACTCAAATAGTAGTCCAATGCATCTTGGATATTAAGTCGGGACGGGTAGGCATACTAAGGTACGTTAGACTTTTTCATTTCTTTAGTACGCGCTTTAGGTTAATAATAATCTTAATAACCAACCTATGTGGGTAGATAGACGGACATGATAGAAATTGACCCGAGAGAATACGACAATGTCTTTGAAATTTTCTTCGGTAAATAAGCCGGTCGCTAATCCGAATAGGTTAAAACTAACCTAAGTTTAGTTCTTGTTTTATTATATTTTTGGGGTAGTTATCTAAATCACTTAGTAATTAGGTTTCTTTTTCTATATTCTTATGTTAATTCTGTCTTCTCGCTGATCTCCTTTTCTTTTCATTATTTATTTTAATTGCGGTTTATATGCATGATCTTTTTTCTCACTTAGACTATTAGTAACTAATTTATCTACTTACTTAAAATAAAGGTTTATTTGTTTAATTACTTAGTTAACAATAGGCTAATAAAACTGTTGACCCTTTATTTATCACTTAATTCCCACATAAATAACGAATCTGGCAGGGACCCACATTTGTGGACCTCGAAAGGTGCTTAACACCTTCCTTTTGAGGTAACTTAAACCCTTACCCGATTTCTGGTGATGTGGACCTCTAAAATTAAAATTAATCATAGTTAGTTTAGAACGATGCCCTAACGCGCCTTTAATTCATTAGGTGGCGACTCTTCACCATCTTTTTTATCCTAAAAAGAGTTGTCACGTCGATGACCCATCTTTCGCGAGAAAAATGGGGCGCGACAGAATGGCGACTCTTCTGGGATACTTAGGTTCTAATCATTATGGATTTTATGTTATGTGGGAATTTGTGTTTCCTTATTTTATTTAAAGAATGTTTTCTCTTCCTAATTAATTTCGTTATTTTGATTTTTCATGTTTAGCTTGCTCTTTTTTTAAATTATTTGTGATTCTTTATTAATTTGTTTACTTGCTTCTTTTTTACTTCTTTCCTTAACTGTTCAATATGCTACTTTCCTTTTTAATATGCTACATGTTATCGCTTTTCATAACTGGCATTCCGTTCATATTTCCCCCACTTGGGAACTTCACACTTTCACACACCATACACGTGAGTTGTGACTTTGCCCTTCTCCAAAATTCTTTCAAACACCCATTTTAAGGAGTTGGCATAGACGTGGGGTGGGCGGATAGTTTTGCTACCGTGTGACCACGTGCCTCCTCGCATAGGAAAACCATGAGTCTGTGTCCATCCAAATCATAGGAACCTAAGATAGTGTTGTGCCCACCCCTTATACTTAACTCATGCATGTACTAACTATAAATGGGTGTTCGTGACACCAGAATTATCACGACCCGATTTCTCAGGTCATGATGGCACCTACAACCCCCAGTAGGCGAACTAATTCTCGTAGCCCAGAACGGTTAGTAATGGGCTACTACCTAACCAAAACTCACCAGCACGCAGAAATACGCGGAAACAAAACTCCAATATAAATACATAAAGGAAACTACACCAACCCCAAGACTTAGTATCAATAGTACAGAAGCTTCTAATAGAATACAAGTGCTAGTAGTAACAAAATACAACATAAATTGCCTCCGAAAGTACAAGGAGCAACAGTACAACCGATGAGATGTAGACAAGCCCCGACCGTCAGGCGCTCACCCTAGTCTCAAAGATCCAAAAGTTGCCCGAGTTTCCAATGTGATCAACGGCGAAAGCTCAGCTAATATTTGCATAAAAAAGTGCAGAAGTGTAGTATGAGCACCAAAACCACGGGTACTCAGTAGGTATCATAGGCCGACTGAGCGCATATAAGATATAAAAGCAGTAAGTAACAGATAGCAAGAAAGCAGTCACTGAGGCAATAAGAAAGGCACAAGGAGCTAGCACAGATCATCCATAACCAAGAGCTTCAAGTAACACATGCTAGCACAGAGATACAATTACAAAGAATCACAGGTGAAGGAAAGGAGAACGCACCTGGAGTCCTTGCACAATAATATAAGTAGGTAGAGAGAGAGTTGAGAAAATAGCGGTATACCGGTAACCTCAAGTGGAAGAAAAAGACGGAGAGCAGTCTAACATACTCAAAATGGAATCAACCAATATAAGGATATCATAACACCAATCCAATCATATGATAGCATAACCAGGGCATCACCTCACAAGTACAACCCTAGGATGAAATAACTAGGCCACAATAACCGAGAGATACCACTTAATTTCCCATAAGGATAGAGCCAGAGTCTCACACTCTGCTCAGAAGGCCACACAAAAGTGCCTCAATAAGATAGGACTCACTAGCCCTTTCAATAATCAAAAATCCCACAACCAAAGCCTCAACAGGCTAGCCATCACTAATCTTTCAAGAACCGGTGCCAAGACAAGCTCTAAATAAAGACAGGAGTAAATACAGCCTACCTAGAGTCCCAACGTACTCCCATACAACCGAGGAACACAATCAAGTGAAAGCAAACCCTCCAGTATCCCATACTACCGGAGCGTACACTGAACACACAGCAAACAAGGGTGGAATCCAATGCATGATATGATATGATATGATATGATGTGTGAAATAGAAACTCTGTATGTACCTCCTCCGGTGCCAATCGGGCCCAGCAGGCAGGTTCCATGGAAGGACTCACCCTGTATACCTCTACTCTACCGTATACCCTTTCCTCCGGCGCACGCAGCCCGAAGCCCCAAGCCTAGAGCGGCAAGGTCCATGGAGGTCCCCGACCCCATACTAAAACTCAATATCAAGACATGTCATCCGGAAGCAAGTCCGGGATCAAGATAGAGACCCAGTCTCAAATATGCATGCCCAGACCCTGTCCAGGACTAAAGTAGTAGAAAATACCTCAAAAACCCCTCCAAGGGTGCCCGGGCGTAACCGGGTCTAAAATTGTAGTAAATCAAGTCTAGTGCTCCGCCCCGCAGAGACTAGTATCAGTAATAAAATCAAGTCTGGTGCTCTGCCCTGCAGAGACTAGTATCAGTAATAAAATCAAGTCTGGTTCTCTGCCCCGCAGAGACTAGTACCAGTAATAAAATCAGTGCCAAAACATCCAAAAATCCCCTTCTCTATCAACAACAGTACCAAAAATGGGCCCCCAGGGCCATGCAAATTTAGAAAAACTGTCAGTAGTGGCTCACAGCCAAAACTGTAGTAAAACCTGCAGGGGAAAACCTTTTTCATGGATGATATGCTCGCACACAAATATAAAAGTAGCCCAACGGCTCACAACAATTCCTATCAGCCCTGCACAGGCCCAATAGCTACTCAGCAGACATAACCAGCCTAAAAGGATAATCTCTATGTCCGGGACTCGCGGACATTCCCCAATAGCCCACCATCTATGTTCCAGAGTCAATACAAGGCCACACAGGACCACAAAGGTAATATACATTACTACGCGAATACTACAAACAACGTATGAAATAGACGGACGAAAGGCGGACAAGGTCTGGGGTACCAACCTATAACAACCCATCCAAGGATGCTAATTAATGCAGTTATAGCCTGTATACGCAGAGTCTAGATAGGGGAAAACCATAACCTACCTGTCATCCGATGACTAGCTGCGGGAACGACGTCGTCCAGACTCAAACTGCTCCGGGAAGCTCTGAATCACACAAAACAAATACTTTTAACTAAAGCCCCAAATACATCTCTATGAAGGCTGACCAACCAAGGTAATGGAACAATTGCTAGAATCGACGAGGCTTCAAGAACGAGTCATAGCCATTTGATATGGTGTTAATGTCACACTCGCGACCAGCCAACTCCAAAGCATAATATGAGGCCAATAAAAATAATAAATGGCAGCTAAATCCAACAATAATATGTTAACCACATCTCAAAGGAGCGACGAGCTCCCGAGGCATTATTTCAATGCGTACTTCACGTTGTCCAATCTAATCACTATCGTATGCGATCCCAAAAAGAATCGCACAATTTCCAAATCCCTCCAGCACCTTAACACAACCATAACACCACAACAATAACCAAACATAACAAGATAAAGGGGCTGTCCAAAGCCACAAATCCAAAATACCACTTCGGGGCTCAGAAATCCATAAAACAATACTAGAACATATAATAACGAAGGAGGGTCGTAGGGGAGAGATTTCCTTGACAAAAATATTCAATATACCAAGATTAACAACCTGCCTCCTTGCAGGAACAACAAACAGATCCAAAATCAACAAGAAACTACTACAAGATATCGGCAACAACAACTTTTCATAACTAGAAGCTTAAAATCTTGATCCAACAAACAGATAAGTGTACGGGATCCATACCTCCCAATAATAACTCCATAGATACTGCCAAATACTCAGAAAACACCTGCTAGCTCGCTGCATCAACACCCACGAAGATACGCCATTAAATCGACGGGGAAAACTATACCAAAATGACGAACTCGCGACGTAGAGCAACTTTCGTTAAACTTCCGAATTGAAAGGATGAAAGTCCATGGATTATTTATGGACTTTCCTTCTGATTTTCTGAAGTTTTTGGGTGATTTTTATGAATTAAAACGAAGCTGGAACACCTTTCGGGCACGGGTTACTTTACAACTTCCAAACGGGCGAGGTGTTACACGAGGCATTTCTTTAACTCAAACTTTCGAGTAACGGATTCCTTTGACCTAGAACCTTGGTTTAATTCTTTGATATTACCAAGAATATTGTCGGAAGTCAACGATTTCCAAAGTTGAAGCTCTAAAATGAGGAATGGCCATAAAGACCAAATAAACGGCCCGGGCACCAAACTACCGGTCCCGACAAGCCATAAATGACTTGGGCCGCTACAAGTAAGCTCTAATGGTACAAGAAAGGCGAAAACGTGTAAATGACCGGAAGGGTCATTACATCATCCACTACTAAAAAGACTTTTGTCCCCGAAAGTCAGGAAGGAAGAAAATACCAAAAATTTAAGAATAGCGGATACAACGCCCGCACTACTCTCTCAGACAACCCGGGTAACCTCCGCGACCAGACGACACCCAATAGAACAGAACCAAAAAAAAGCAACCAAGCGTTAATTTCTTACTAGCCAAGCTAGATTTCAACCTCCAAAGATCTTCCAACCCAAACTGAACCTCGAGAATCTTAACCAAAAAGCACCTACACAACACCAAAACGAGAGCACCAAGGCTATCATATCAACACACAAAACTCGAATGCTCAAAACTATACCAGGTTTACCAGAAAATCCATCAACCCAAAACTCTAACTCATGAACCCGTTGTTCCGCAAAAGCCTTTTTTTTAACTGAATCCTTTAGCACCACAAAAAGGAAGTTGCATACAAGTCGAACACTCAAACCACCCTCGAAGCATCAGCTGACACACCGGAGATCCATAGTTCTTGCTTATACTTTACCACGAACGAAGTCACCCACTTTATTCAAACTCGTTTTAAGCCAAGATATAGGCTACTAGCCTTTGCCATCTAAGATAACAACCTGTAGCATATCATTGAAAATGAAATTACCTGCCTTGATTGACCACCAACCAACGAACGAACAGTTTTTTTTCTAACATCAAATTCGCTAATTGAACCGTGCAAGGTCTGAATCAGCTGAAAGTGAATGAACCAGGGAAATCTGCCCAAATGATCCAAACCAAAACCAAGATCCTGCAAGAAGTATGGTAAGCCTACCACGAAGTCTGTAACCATGAGCCAAGCTCCCAACTCTAGAAAACACTACTGCTACTCCGAACACTCAAACACCATTTGAATGTGAAATTGCCTTACGAATCTCACCTCAGGAAGAAGTCCACTATGCCACAAATATCAAGTCCAAACACCCCGAAGGCAAAGGAAAAAGGTGCTTGGGGTTCAAAGTTACCATCTAGCCATAGAAATTTTTGCATATACTTTCAACTCATTCCTTTGGCTCGAATCAACCACTCCACTAGTTCTGCAAACAACCAACCACTTTGAAGCATATATCATAATGAACTTCTCGTCCATACTAGCCGAGTCTAACCAACACTAGAACCCCAAATAAACAATAACTCCGGAGGAATCAATTAAACAAGCTTTCAAATCCTGGGCAAACGAATGGCTATTACCAGTCTCAACGTGTCATCAGAGATCAAAATAGCCTCGCTAGTCTCAACCCGCACAAGCTGACCACATAAAGCATACACCACTACTGAAGCTTAAACTTACGCCACTGAGTTTGTCCAACCATGGTAGAAGAACCTCGTACTAACTAGAACACTGCTGAAATATATCGCCTCTTGCAGAGGTTAGCCAAGGACTAGGTGTCCAAGGCCAATAGCCGCATCCACAACTAAAGTAAAGAAGCTAATTTGCCCGCATCCACTTCCTCCCGGCACTAGGATGCTGCAACCAAATAGAAACTGCCACAAACCATCCGATGTAACCTGCCAAGTTATGATTCTGAACACCAACTTTCAAAACTGCCAACCAAAGCCTTGGTCGAACCTGTATGCTGCCAATGAACCGTTAAGAACCCAAGCCAACTAGGCCTGAAAATGCAAGTTGCCAACACCGCAGTTGCTACTGAAACAAAACCAAATGATGGAAAACCCACGACAATGTGTAGACGGCTGAATCGAATCACCGACACACAATCCCAAAGCAAACCTTCATCGCTACCTCAGGCAACTACGAGGACACATAAACATATACAAAGAGTATCTCCTTTCTTTTTCAACTAAACAAAAATGCTTCCTTAGCACATACTAAACCTTACAAATCCTTTCTCGAATAAGAACCTGAAGCCATTACCTCACTACTCATAGCTACACGTAAAATTCAATAAGGCAGGAGAAGGATGGGCTGGATGCCTAACTCACCTGAAATGCTTACAAATATGACCCAACCACGAGGTTACGATCAACACTTAGTTGGAAGTTCTTAAAGTCAAGACCCAATAACGATGCCAACATCCAGAGCTCATCGAAAGAACTACGATCAAGATTCGTTCGAACTGGAGCTAGGGATACAACCAAACACCCAACAGACCAGGAAGTGGAGGAGGCTATGGGAATAACCCACATACCTGCCAACCTCCTAAACAATTCAACAAAGAGGGTCGACTCTAGACACTCGGGAGACCAAACCAATCTATGCACCCTAGCATAACCAATATCTCCCAACTGAGGCAAAATCTCAACTCTGGCCCAACTATCGGTAATACACTGAACCATCACACGGATCTCTAGACACGCTAGATAATAGCCTAGGTAACAACCATCTAGCACCGTTCAACAATGGCAACTCAACCACAAGTCCAAAATCACAATGAAACAGAGGTAACCCAACTAGAAACAAAATAACAAGAACTGCCCACGAGCTACAACTCTGGGAAAACACCTCTCAAGGCTAACTTACCCCCATCCACTACTAAAGAATAAACTATCAATAAAATAACATATCGATACTACAATTCGGGTATCCAAACAACTTAAACAAGTAGCAGGTAGACATATAAGTAATTACACGACAGAAGGGATAGAGTGGCAACACTAGTGGGACTAACATAAGTTGAAGGTAGCAAAAGCCTAACCTGCAGCAATAATATCAGGAACCTCTACCTCTGGCCCACCAAGAGGAGTATCAAACTGATGGGATATAACTCTGGACTGAGTAGTCAAAACTAAAGGCCCAACCGGCCTTCGCCGAGGACAAGATCTATAAAGGTGACCAATCTCCCCACAATGATAACAACCAGGTTGTCCGGGATACACAATCATGGGGTAATTCCTAGTAAAGTGCCCATGCTCACCACACCAAAAATAGCCTATACCAGATAAAGTCCGACGGGAAAATCTTACCTCGTACTCCAATACCGACAGACAACCCTACTGAAGAACTAGAAGCTCAACCCTAACTGAAGCACCACTCACAGAACCGGGAACTGAAACACTTACCGAATGGCTCAGAGTCCTAGCCACGGTGTCTTGAAGCACTGAGGTTTCTATAAATCCAATCAGAGGTTGGGCTGACCCCACACCCCCTATCTAGTGCAGTAAACCCTCACTCCAGAGTCCTGGCATTGATGGAAGCATTGAAGCAACAGGCACAGAAGCCTCGGCACCAACCGCTATCGCACTCGTATGAGGAATCTCAGAGTGAATGAACAACCAAAGTTTAGAAGTCAATAGAGCCAGGAACACACGATGAGGAGCCAAGAAGATGAAACTTTTCCTAACAATGCCCTGTAGCCTCCCGCAGATAGGATACGAACGTCATCGTACCGATCCGTGAGACTCTATTTAGACACTTGCTTCTGTACCATGACACAGGTGAACCTAGAGCTCTAATACCAAGCTGTCACGACCCGATTTCTCAGGTCATGATGGCACCTACAACCCCCAGTAGGCGAACTAATTCTCGTAGCCCAGAACGGTTAGTAATGGTCTACTACCTAACCAAAATGCACCAGCACGCAGAAATAAGCGTAAATAAAACTCGAATATAAATACATAAAGGAAACTACACCAACCCCAAGACTTGGTATCAATAGTACAGAAGCTTCTAATAGAATACAAGTGCTAGTACTAACAAAATACAACATAAATTGCCTCCAAAAGTACAAGGAGCAACAGTACAACAGATGAGATGTATACAAGCCCCGACCGTCAGGCGCTCACCCTAGTCTCAAAGATCCAAAAGCTGCACGAGTTTCCAACGTGATCAACGGCGAAAGCTCAGCTAATATCTGCACAAAAAAGTGCAGAAGTGTAGTATGAGCACCAAAACCACGGGTACTCAGTAGGTATCATAGGCCGACTGAGCGCATATAAGATATAAAAGCAGTAAGTAACAGATAGCAAGAAAGCAGTCACTGAGGCAATAAGCAAAGCACAAGGAGCTAGCACAGATCATCCATAACCAAGAGCTTCAAGTAACACATGCTAGCACAGAGATACAATTACACAGAATCACAGGTGAAGGAAAGAAGAACGCACCTGGAGTCCTTGCACAACAATATAAGTAAGTAGAGAGAGAGTTAAGAAAATAGCGGTATACTGGTAACCTCAAGTGGAAGGAAAAGACGGAGAGCAGTCTAACATACTCAAAATGGAATCAACCAGTATAAGGATAGCATAACACTAATCCAATCATATGATAGCATAACCAAGGCATCACCTCACAAGTACAACCCTAGGATGAAATAACTAGGCCACAATAACCGAGAGATACCACTCAATTTCCCACAAAGATAGAGCCAGAGTCTCACACTCTGCTCTGAAGGCCACACAAAAGTGCCTCAATAAGATAGGACTCCCTAGCCCTCTCAATAATCAAAAATCCCACAACCAAAGCCTCAACAGGCTAGCCATCACTACTCTTTCAAGAACCAGTGCCAAGACAAGCTCTAAATAAAGACAGGAGTAAATATAGTCTACCTACAGTCCCAACGGCCGCCCATACAACTGAGGAACACAACCAAGTGAAAGCAAACCCTCCAGTATCTCATACTATCGGAGCGTACACTGAACACACAGCAAACAAGGGTGGAATCCAATGCATGATATGATATGATATGATATGATGTGTGAAATAGAACCTCTGTATGTACCTCCTCCTGTGCCAATCGGGCCCAGCAGGTAGGTTCCATGGAAGGACTCAGCCTGTATACCTCTACTCCACCGTATACCCTTCCCTCCGGCGCACGCAACCCGAAGCCCCAGTCCTAGAGCGGCAAGGTCCATGGAGACCCAGTCTCAAAAATGCATGCCCAGATCCTGTCAAGGACTAAAGTAGTAGAAAATGCCTCAAAAACCCCTCGAAGGGTTCCCGGGCGTAACCGGGTCTAAAATTGTAGTGAATCAAGTCTAGTGCTCTGCCCCGCAGAGACTAGTATCAGTAATAAAATCAAGTCTAGTGCTCCGCCCCGCAGAGACTAGTATCAGTAATAAAATCAAGTCTGGTGCTCTACCCTGCAGAGACTAGTATCAGTAATAAAATCAAGTATGGTGCTGTGCCCTGCAGAGACTAGTACCAGTAATAAAATCAGTGCAAAAACATCCAAAAATCCCCTTTTCTATCAACAATAGTATCAAAAATGGGCCTCCAGGGCCATGCAAATTTAGGAAAACTGTCAGTAGTGGCTCACAGCTGGATGATATGTTCACGAACAAATATAAAAGTAGCCCAACGGCTCACAACAATTCATATCAGCCCTGCACAGGCCCAATAGCTACTCAGCAGACATAACCAGCTTAAAAGGATAATCTCTATCTCCGGGACTCGCGGACATTCCCAAATAGCCCACCATCTATGTTCCAGAGTCAATACAAGGCCACACAGGACCACAAAGGTAATATACATTACTACGCGAATACTACAAACAACGTATGAAATAGACGGACGAAAGGCGGACAAGGTCTTGGGTACCAACCTATAACAACCCATCCAAGGATGCTAATTAATGCAGTTATAGCCTATATACGCAGAGTCTAGATAGGGGAAAACCATAACCTACCTGTCATCCGATGACTAGGTGCGGGAACGACGTCGTCCAGACTCAAACTGCTCCGGGAAGCTCTGAATCACACAAAATAAATACTTTCAACTAAAGCCCCAAATACGTCTCTATGAAGGCTGACCAACCAATGTAATGGAACAATTGCTAGAATCGACGAGGCTGCAAGAACGAGTCATATCCATTTTATATGGTGTTAATGTCACACACACGACCAGCCAACTCCAAAACATAAAATGAGGCCAATAACAATAATAAATGGCAGCTAAATCCAACAATAATATGTTAACCACATCTCAAAGGAGCGACGAGCTCCCGAGGCACTATTTCAAGGCGTACTTCACGTTGTCCAATCCAATCACTATCGTATGCGATCTCAAAAAGAATCGCACAATTTCCCAATCCCTCCAGCACCTTAACACAACCATAACACCACAACAATAACCAAACATAACAAGATAAAGGGGCTGTCCGAAGCCACAAATCCAAAATACCACTTCGGGGCTCAGAAATCCATAAAACAATACTAGAACATATAATAACGAAGGAGGGTCGTAGGGAGAGATTTCCTTGACAAAAATATTCAATATCCCAAGATTAACAACCTTTCTCCTTGCAAGAACAACAAACAGATCCAAAATCAACAAGAAACTACTACAAGATATCGGCAACAACAACTTTTCATAACTAGAAGCTTAAAATCTTGATCCAACAAATAGATATGTGTACGGGATCCATACCTCCCAATAATAACTCCATAGATACTGCCAAATACTCAGAAATCACCTGCTAGCTCGCTGCATCAACACCCACGAAGATACGCCATTAAATCAATGGGGAAAACTATACCAAAATGACGAGCTCGCGACGTAGAGCAACTTTCGTTAAACTTCCGAATTGAAAGGATCAAAGTCCATGGATTATTTATGGACTTTCCTTCTGATTTTCTGAAGTTTTTGGGTGATTTTTATGAATTAAAACGAAGCTGGAACACCTTTTATAAAGCAAAACCGACTTAGGATGTGGGCCCCACCTTGACGTATCTGCTTGCGCGGTCTTACGAAAACGTGAATATATCTCTATTCTGAAGTTGTATGGACAAACGGTTTAGTGTGTTGGAAACTAGACTCGTAGACCTTTGATTTGGTATATTGGAGGCCCACTAACTCTTTATAGATAGGGAGAAACACCCCAAGACTTTTAACCCAAATTTGAAGAGAATTCCTTAAAGGAATTTACATAATCAACAAAAATTAAATGGAGAAAAGGTCCAGAAACATCCCTTGGACCGGCATCAAAAGTGGTACTTATATTTCTTTTCCAAAATCAGTGATTAAATATGAGATAATTCCTTTGAAATCCAAAAATCATAGTAAAGTAGAAAATCTCAAGTTTAAATAAAATTTTTTGTATTTTCCGTTGTTTTCGTACCGCTATCAAAGAAAATGCAGTATGAACATGTAAATTTCCAAATTCAGAGAATATAGCATAAGAACAAGGCAAACAGGGTAAAACACCCCCCAAACAAGAGACCTGACCTTTAATTCCGTCTAATCCGTGTTATGGCCTTGGGACCACAGTTACACAATAACGGTAAAAATAAGCAGAAGAAATGGAAATAAATATGAAAACAAGTAAAAGAACCTACTCTACCTCTATAACCTCCTTAAAGTACTTTAAGGATTCTAGTCAAATCACGTCAATGCTACTAGCTCCTAAACTAAGGGTAAGCAGCATAATTCTAGTCTACGATCCTAAAATGGCCAATTATATGAAAACATGAATTTTAAGCCTAATTTTAACCTAAAATGTAACCTAAAGTTCAGTAACTTATAAAATATATAATTTTACTAAGCCAAGTCTAAGGAAAATAAATCGTAACCTATCTCAGGTCCGAACTCCAAGCACGATCCATCAATCATGTGCCTTTCCCTTTCGACAAGCCTCAGAATGTTGCCACGCTATCATAAATATAATCTAAGTGTCAAGCCGGGAAGAATGAAACTGATATTACTATACAAAAATTCAAGCAAAAAATCAGGTCGGAAAAAGACCCTTCGATCCCGCGCAATGAACTAGAAACAAATTTCACAATTATGTTTGCAGCGGATTTATAAACTCATGCCCAAAATTTAAGTGCAACTGGAACTTTTTTCGGGGCCCAAAGTAGAACCAAAAGTCCATTTGATCATGAATTTTTAACAAGGAACTAACAAAATTTAAACGGAAGATAATATGATTTAATGATAGAAAAAGAGAAGGGAATTATGGTGAACTTACCAGAATAGTTGAGGGTGAAATGCAGGCCTAAAACCAGCTCTAGAAGCTCAGCAACAATGGAAGTGTTCAAAATTTAGGAGGAGAAAATGAAGTTGAATATATATATATATATATATATATATATATATATAGCTCTAGGCGTAGGCCTATGCGCACGCGGGCAGGCCACCACACATGCGGCCTCATGAAGTTGTCCTGAGCTCACGCATGGGAAGGGCAAGTGAAAGCAAGGCTAGGCACCCCTTATGCGAGCAAGCGGGTTGGCCACCATGCATGCGGGCATGTGTAGGTGGCCAGGGCCACGCGTAGGCGAAGGGAAAAGGCAGGAGAGGCCAACACCTCTTCATTGTGCACGCACCCAAGCCCACGTGTAGGCAAAGGGTTAGGTGCTGCTACTACAACAACCAGCAAATTTTTCAACTTAAGAAGTCACCGGATGGACTCTCGGGAATCATTCGGGGTCCCGGACTATGCTACTCTACATAAATGGCATTCCAAACTCAATGAAATCAACGAAATTTCCAACGGTGATCTTTTTAATGAAAAGTGAGACCCACGCCCAAAAACTAACTTTTACCAAAAAGAAACCTAATAGCCCAAAATGAGTTCGAAAGCCTCGGGACCCGAACCAAAGGTCTCTATAGCCCAAAGTTAATATTCCATAGATAACATCGCTGATGAAATTTCCATCCGAGAGCGTCTTCTCTGAATGTTGACCAAAGTCAGCTCTATCAGCTTTAAGAGTTTCAAAATAGGGAAATAGACTTAAAACATAAATAAACTACCTGAGAATCAAACCTTCAGTCTTGGAAAGTCATTAATAATCTGTAGCCACTGTGAGAAAGCTCAAAACACAAAAAAAGCACAAAAATCAATAAAATGACTTAGAGGGTCATTACACACCTGGAGTGCTTAAAAACCTCGGTGGTGCCATTCTATGAAACTAACCAACCATCTTCTGCTCTTGAGAAGTCATGACTGGTCGGGCTGCCATTAATGGAGCAACCAATAGTACTTGTGGTTTCTCAAAATGAGGAGCAGCAGTAGCAGGCTACGCTCATGCACCCTGAATACCCTGAACCTCTCCCTGACCTGAAGTTTATGGCATGCCTCTCAATGCACTCAACAATTGAACAATAATAACTTAAAGTGTCGATGTAAATGCAAATCGAGGTTCAGGCTCGGATGGTTCCTACCCCATTAGCTGCGAATCATCTGCCACTAACTCAAGAGCACTCTTTGGGTGCTGATCAATCATTATCTCTAGTGATGTCCCTCTAGCCTGGCACTGAGCTGGTGCTGCAGCTCAATCCTGACCGTAACCTTGGGGTTGACCTCTACCTCCACCCTTAGTTGGAGCCCTAATAGACGATGCGGGAGCCTTGGTCGTGACCACTTTAGCCCTCGTGCTAATAATACTGCGAAAGAGTGAACCAAATGAGATTTCTAGGAATTGTTAGGAATAGAACGCATGATAAGGAATCAAAGTGCAAAGTTTTCCTAAGTATTCTTGATAGCCTCCCAAAAAAGGATACATACATCATCGTACCAATCCGCAAGACTCTACTAGACACTTGCTCTTGTGCCAAAGACAGTAGTTAACCTAGGCTCTGACACCAATCTGTCACGACCTAAAAACTCAGGTCATCATGGCACCTACCATAACCCATCAGTAGGTAAGACAAACCCTTGGCTCGGAACGACAAGTAACGGGTTAATAAGAGAAAGAAATAAAAATAGGAAATCAACACCAAATAATAAGGAACAACTGAAAAATGCATATACATATCAAGGGAGGGAAAGGAAACAAAATATACAAAAGACTCCCCCAAGACATAGTATTAGTTGATACAAGAGCTACTTGAACATAAAGGTACTAGATAGATAGGTGGAATAATTGTAGGGACCGACAAAAGCTCTAATCAAGGTGCCATAGTAGCAAGTTGCACTCCTGAACCCTGTTCCGCTTCCTGGGTTGAAGTCTGAGCCTCATATATGACCTGAGAACCAATTGGAGTACCGGGTGAGGCAGCTGGCCATGACATACCCTCAAGGAACCCAAGCAAGTGAACCAACGTGTCCTGTTGTACTGGAGTAGCCATAAAACTTATCAGATAATGGGCTGGACCCACACCCTCTGGCTCATAATGTACTTCCTCAACCCCAATATTAGGCTCAGGCGATGGTAACCTAGTATGGGCCTGAGTTAGCGACGCAGCTCATCCCCTACCTTAACCTCTTGGTGGACCTCTACCCCGTCCCCTAGATAGGGCTCTAATTATAGGTGTAGGGGCCTCGTCCTCACCTACTGTTGATCTCATCCAAACCATCTGAGAAAGAGTGAAAAAAATATTCTTAGAAGTTGATAAGGTCAAGGATGCACGATAAGGAATCAAATAAGATGGAATCTTTTCTAGGAATGTCCTATACCCTCTCATAGATAGGAAATACAGACGTCATCATACTGATCCACGAGACTCTACTAGACACTTTGTTATTGTACTAGCGAGACTAGTGAACCTAGACCTCTAATACCACTCTGTCATAATCCAAATTTAGTCCGCAATGGCGCCTACATAAACCCCTAGTAGGCAAACCAATCCAAAGATGTGAAAGTATAATAAAATAGTTTAAATAATGAAATATGGGAGGGAATCATATAATAAGGGTGCCAATAGTATATGTACATACCAACAACAATAAATATACAAAAATGGCCCCAAAGTGATCGAGAAGACAAAACATCTACCAAACTAACCCTGAACCTGAAGTCACCGGTACAAGAGCATCTAAAGTATGGGCAATCTATAAAACAAGTGTTGACTATCCAAAAATACAAAAATATAGACAGGTATGTAGAGGGAAATAAGTAATGATATCCAAAACGTTGGGAGCTCACCGCGATCCAGACACTAGTTGGGCACGATTGACTAGAGTGTTAACGAGGGTGGCTCATACTAGGTGTTGCATCAAAAAAAGATGGAGAGTGTAGTATGAGTACCAAAACAATGGGTACCCAGTAGGCATCATAGGCTGAACGAGCTCAAAAAGATAATATATGTAGTAAGCTACAGTAATATAGACTAGCTAAAGGGATCCACCTAAATCTAATCGTCAACAACAAACAGAACTATCTATCTAACAGTGAAGACAATAATAATAAAACAGGTAAAAGCATTATAAGTACACATAGATAATATAGTGCAATGCATCATGAGATGATGTAATCGGAGTATGGCTAATGCAAAAAAATATAAACTCGGTATCTTGTACCTAGCGCGCCCGGAAAGAACCTTGAGCTCATCCACATATGCATAAAAGTAAAACCCAGATATGTACTCCTCGGGCTACTTGAAATCGTGCGTCGAACTCATCAACAGGAAAGTAAAATAGATAAAGGGTATGGAAACATCCCTCGGACCATCATAGTAGTGGTACTTTCCTTTCCTTCAAAAATCGATGGTTAAGTAAAATCCCGAATTTTAACCAAAAATCCAGTATTTCTTTCATTTCCAAAACCAATAGCCATGTAATGAGATATGATGTCATGTTCAGAGAATATTAGTCAATTAGGGTAAAGCACCCTCCAAACAAGATAACTGACGTGGCACTCCATCCGGTCCATGCTATGTCCTCGGGCCCACATATACACCAATATAGGAATAAAAGGGCAAAAATGGAAATAAAATAAGAAAATAATTAAAAACACCTACTCTGCCTCTAAAACTTCCCTAAATCTTTCTAAGGATTCTAGGCTATCCACACCAGACTACGGGGTCCTAAACTAAGTATAAACATGGTAATACTACTCTACACTCCCAAAAATGGCCAAGATAAGCAGAAACAATATTTAATCCTAATTATAATCTATACCTAGCCTAACGTTCATGTAACTCATAACATATAAAATCTAACTAAGCCAAGTCTTAAAAAAGTGAATTGTAACCTACCTCAGGGTTGAACTGCAAACACGAACCGTCACTCATGTGCCTTCCCCTTCTGAACAGCCTCAAAATGCTACCATGCTATCAAGAACATAATCCAAGTGTCAAGACGAGAAGAATGACACCCATATTACTTATACGAGATTTAGGCCAGAAACTGGGTCAGAAAGTGTCCCTCAAAGCCTGCACAACAAAATGGAAAACAAATTTCACAATTATGTCCGCAGCGAGTTTAGAAACTGATGCCCCAAAAGATGAGCACGAACGGGACTCATTTCGAGATAACAAATAGCCCTAAAGTCCATGTTGATCAAGAGTTTAAACAAGGAGTTTTACAAAAATTTAACGGAAATGACATGAATTAAACAACAGAAAAAGAATAGGGAATAAGATGGACTTACCAAAATTGTTAGGAATGAATGCAAGCCTATGAACCAGCTCTTAGAAGCTCACAACAATGGAAAAAAAAGAAAAGTGGAGAACAAAACAAAGTGAAAACTTTATATACTTCCAGGGGTCCTTCATCGCGATCGAAATGGACCCCACGTGGTCGTGAAGAATGAGCAAGCCAGAACGTCGTGATCACGATGGTCTAGCCATGCAATCGTGAAAAACAAGCAAGACCGGGTCTCAGTCAGCCTTCATCGCTATAATGAGGAACCCCTCATAATTGTGATGGTCAAATAGCTAGACCATCGCGAACACGATGATCACCTCGTGGTCGCAATGACCAAAAAGGTCTGCAACATACAGCAGAAACCAACAAAAACTTAAGGCTAAAAAGTCACTGGATGGGCCTACAAAATTCATTCGGGGTCACGTTGATGCAAATGAACTATGCTATCCTACCATAAATGGAATTTCGGATTCAACGGAATCGATGAAATTCTTAACGGATATCATTTTATCAAAAGTGAGCCCCATGCCAAAGAACCACCTTTCACCAAAATGGAACCCACTAGCCCAAAATGAGTTTGGAAGCTTCGGGACCCAAATCAAAGGTTTCTCTAGTCTAAAGTCAATATTTCAGAGCTAACTATGCTAATGAAATTTCCATCCGAGGCCGTCTTCTCCGAATGTAGACCAAAGTCAACCTACCAGCCTAAAGAGTTGTAAAATAAGGAAATGAGCTTAAAACACAAACGAACGGCTCAAAAATCAAACCATCAGTTTTGACAAGTGATAAATGATGTATAGCCGTTGTGGGAAAGCTCGAATATGAAAAAAGTACGAAAATCAAGGAAATGACCTAGAGGTTCATTACAAGGACTGCTTACGGAATCTAAAAATTGGACCCACAATTTTTCTCTTGGGGGACAAAGATTACATGCTCAAAATTTGAGCATGTGCAGCCCTCAAAATCGAGCTCAAATTAGCCCAATATCCCAGAACCAAACAAGAATTAAAATGGGTAATTAGTTGAACTATAACCAGGAACTTATGAATTTAAGATGGGAAAAAATGATCACGGGAAGGAAGCAATTGACCCTAGTCTTTACCAATCCCATAGCAATTCTGCAGCGTGAGCTCTAAACAATGTAGGATTTTTTCATTTAGAATGGTTTATTAATAATATACCTCCAAGGGTCCTTTATCGTGATAGAAATGACCCCTGTTGCGATCATAAGGACCACCCTGGCTGATTCATTGCAATCGTGATGGCTAACCTTGCGATCGCGAAGAAACAAATTGGGATGGGTCCACTAAACCTTTATTGCAATCGTGGTGGTCCACTTCGCGATCGTGATGGTCAAGAAATCAGACCATCACAAATGCAATGGCCACATCACAGTCATGATGAGGAAAAGCAGTTACACTAGTAGTTGCACACTAGAAATTTACTTAGTCTAAAAAATCTTCGGATGAACTCTCGAGATTTATCCGGTTGCCCGCGTGCGAACAAAAGATTCTACCCTATAAAAAATGACATTCTAAACTCAACAGAATAGAAAAAATTCCGAACAGAGATTGTTTTAATGAAAAGTAGGTCCCATACCCAAAACCTCCATTTTAACGTAAAAACAACCAATAGCCCAAAATGAGTCCGGAAGCCTCAAGACTGGAACCAAAGGTTCGACTAACCCAAAGTCCACGCTCTGAAGCTAGAAACACTGGCGGAATTACCATTCGAGCCCTTTTACTTCAAATATCGACCAAAGTCAACCATTTCAACATATAGAGTTTCAAAATAGGGAAATTAACTTAATACACAAATGTAACTACCTTGGAACCAAACCATCAGTCCTTCAAGTCATAAATGACATATAGCTGTTGTGGAAAAACTCAAAATACTAAAATCATACAAAAACCAAAAAAATTACCTAGAGGGTCATTATATTCAAGACTCAAATCAAAGATCCCACTAGCCTAGAATCCATATTTTGAAGCTAATGAAACTGATAAAATTCTCAGTCGTGCCCGTTTACTAAGAATGTTGATCAAAGTCAAAATTCTCAACATTAAAGCTCCAAAATAAGGAATCCCTTCTAAAACCTTACCAAATACCTCAGAAATTGCGTCACCCACCCCAGTAAGTTAAAAAAGAAATGTAAAAGCTACAAAAATGATCAAACTGGTAAAAATGCCTGAAATATAAAAATTACAAGGAGGGTCATTACACTATTATTATTTGGCGTTTGTGGAAAAGGAGAAACAGTCATAAATAAGGGAGACAATATTTTTTCAACAGTCTTTTGCATAAGGTCAATACAGAAATATGGTGGTTGGTTAGAACAACATATCCTTGACTAAAGCATCTGCCTATTTACTGGCTGAAATTATACACATATATAGAAAAATATAGTCCTAAGTTGTACTACGGGTCATTAAGTTGGATACCACCAGAAAATGAACTGAAAAAATATACTACAAATGGGGCTTCAAAGGAAAACCCAAAAAGGAGATCATATGGTTTCTTCTTAAGACCCACAGTGGTAATATGGCATATGCAAAAGGAGGAGAAGTCCAAGAAACCACTAATATTGGTACAATGTTTTTGGCCATCAAAGAGGCATCGTACCAGTGCAGTACAATGAGAAAAGATAAGATTTGCCTAGAAACTGACTCCCTTGTAATGATTAAGTACTTCATAGGAGTATGGGCGATACCATGGCATTTTGGTACTATTATAGAGGATATTAAAGCTTTAGAAATTCAGTGCCAAACCTATATACATCATGTGCATAAAGAAGGAAATACATTGGTAGGTTGCATAGCTAACCACTCTTTGGAGAGTCCAAATAGACTCTATTTCAATGATTTCGCAGAGTTAGTCCATTTAAACAGATACTATGCATTGATAAACGACAATTCCCTCTCTTAGGATCAAAACATGACAAATTGGAAAAGAGAACAACAAGGAAGAAAACATTGCAATTCAAATTTAAGCAGGATTTATCATAAGCTAATAATGGAACTGATAGGCAGAAAGATTCACAAGTCCATGTTGTCATTTACAGACATCAAGATCTACACAATTTACAACAACACCTCAGAAAGATAGGATTAAATTCACAACAGAACTAAATTTTCATAAGGTAAACAGATTGCTCAATTTTTTATGAACCTAAGAAATCAGGTCCCACAAAAAAACTCACCTTAGCATAAGAAAGGTAGTTCCCAAATTATGATGGCTTGCAGGTCAACTAGCAAAGGAAGATCGATTTATAGGTCCCCCTAAAAAGAAAAAATAAATAGAAAGAAAGTAAATGTCACATCATGGAACTATGGGATAAAATAACAAAGGTGAAACTTCAAACTGACTCATTGAAAGAGCTGAGGAAGAATGAAAATCCTTCAGAACTCCCAATTGAGGAGAGCTTGCTCATACGATGGGAAATATTTGAAGGCTATGATGTTTTTTGTACCGCGGGTGAGCAAGAGGAGTAACTTTTTGACACCAGAGAGTCGGTGAGAGTGAAGGTCCATCACTTTTCTAATCCGAACATCGACCAAATGAGAAGTATCTAGAGCTTTCTAGATAGCCACACTTTAGACCTTTGGTTTTCCTTATTTTGTTTTAATTTTGATTTAGATTTGGGCTAGGCTCATCCTTTTTGTTTTTATTATTACTTAATATAAAGGCCCATTAGGTCAATATTTGATTAAAAAATATTAATTAAATCACATATAAATCTTACTACATCCGTTTCAATTTATGTAAAGATATATAATTGAGACAAAATAAATAATAGACAATGCCAAAAATAAAAAAAAAAGTAATTAAATCAGACTCAATAAATACTTTTAAAAAAAATAGATATTAAATATATGTAAATAATAGAATAAAAGTTTAAAAGTAAGATACTATTTAATAACTATATATATATATATATATATATATATATGTTTATATATATGTTTATATATATATGTATATATATATATATATATGTTTATATATAGTGTGAAATATAAGGAACAAAACAATTATTCGATGCTTACGTGATTCGTGTTCTTTTATTTCATAAAGACATTGTTATTATGTGTAGTACACGGAGAAATATGTTGGCAAATTGTTTTGATATTATCATAATATAATGTACTTCAAAAATACGATCACAATTTATTATGATAAGTATTTTTTAATATTATCTAATACTAGTTAATGAAAAGTGAGAAAAATCTCCTTGACGTGCAATATTTTGGCGTGTGATTTAGACAGTTAATTTAGGGAACCGAAATAGCCATCATCTAATCTTTTTTTTTTCTCATCGTCCAATTCTAAACTACTGTCCCTCTCTCCCATTCTCTCTTTAAAGAATCTCCTTCAATCAAATAATTTCAGACTCTATATCTTCAATCGAGAATCACATGAATAAACCAAACCCCTTTGGAATAGAAGGGGATCAGAAATGGTATTAATGAATCAATGTACAAGTCGAAAATAAGGAGGAGATTAATTGAGGGTTTGCATACTAGTATTAGTCATGCAAACCTCAGAGATAATGGAGGTAGAAGATGTTAGCCCTAAAGTTTCATTAAAAAGGAATGGATCATTTATTTGTGTAGCAGCACCATTCTTATATGATAAGTTACCCGAGGAACCCCTTAAGCTTTCCATCCTCAAACTGGATGGGTCTTCTTTTGGTAAAATATATTATTTTATCCTCTATTGATGTATATGAATTTTTAGTTGATAAATTTTTAAATTTATAGATATTGAAGTGCCTAGAAATGGAAGCATGGAAGATCTCAAACGGTCTGTGGTAGAGGCCTTCAGCAATTGCAAGATTTCGTGGTATGTACTATCTATGTACATTGCCAAATTTCAAAATTCTGTTGAGTTTTGTGATGGGTGTGTAATAGGATTGAAGAAGTTATCTAAATTTTTCTTGAATATCTTGAGGAGTTTAAGAAGAAAAGAACGTTGGAGCTTTTCTTGCAATTCCACATAAATTAGGATTCGCATGCCTGATGCATTATTTGAGAATCCCCTCAAGGATCCAAGTGAAACCGAGTTCCTTATTCTACACACCCCGGGGAAAATAAGTTGTTAAGCATGTGTTTTCCATATTAGAATCTATGGTGTGATTCATTGTTATGGGTCTCCATCAATATGTTTTTTGGTAACCTCGCTATGAGAATGGGACAATTTGTTACAAAAAGAAGGAAATTTCATGGAATTTTGTGATTTTTCTTCTTCTTAGTCATTCAAGATATGAATGACAATGATTTTGAAATGCCATTCCATTTCCCCTTCTTAAAAGCAACATTTACTAGAGCATGATCACCAAAATTCTCAACAATTAGGTGAAAATATCGTATTAGCTAATTAATTGTTCCTTTTACTGCTGTCACAAACTATTGATTTCCATGTCCACCTTACTATCTCACTTATTTTATATGGAGTCCAAAATTTTAGCAAATGAACGACTTTTGTGCTAATTTGTCAAGACTTAAAGTTCATTTTTCTTTTGAACAGTTTAGAAATACCATAGTACTTTGTTTCTAAGACATAGTAGTCAAATGATGTTTTTGTATAAACATATTGGCCATCCTTTTAGTTGAATATTACTTGGACTATCTTTTAAATACTCATAATGTGAGTCTGACGCTATTGCAGGTTACATGTATGGGGCCATTTTTGTCTAAGCTATTGCGGACAAAAGCTCATTTCAGATGATGATTTGATAGGAACTTATGGTATCAAGGATGGCGATGAGGTTTATTCTCTGTCGTAGGATGTTTTAAAATAAATTACATTTATATAATCTTATATAGTTTGATAGTTGCATGCTTGTTGTAATTATATTGGAGTTTGCAGTATGGAAAAGGAAATGATATAGGGTCAAAGTTAAAACAGGTTCAAATTATAGAATCAAAAGCATTTGGAGAATCTTTAGGTTTTCTGATATATTTTGTATCTTCACCTTCTAAAGTTAAATGTGTTTTCACTAGCCTACATAGTTTTATTCATTGTCCATCTAGTTGATTAATTTCCTTTTTCATCATAAAAAAGGATCTCTGATCTCTTAATCCTTTAAGATAATAAATCTGTGATGGATGAACCATGCAGATAGACATATCTAATTTAAATTGATCATAGACAACAGCTACACAACATAACCCAGGAGATAGTTATGTTAGACTGAGATCTCTTGGACAAATTCATAATCCTTTGTCTGAGAACCTGTATAGCTACAACCTCTCAAACAACCCTGATTAGAATACATTTTCGAGTTTATTTCCCGTGTACCACATTGGGGATGTGCAGTTATGCAAATTTGGTGATAGATTTAGAGTGTGACCATATAGTGTTGATAAGGCAGATTATCAACACTAAGTTATTGTTTGGTTCGTGAACAAATTATACTGAGATTATAACATGGGGACTATAATATAGAGACTAAACAATGATGAAATTATTTAGTAAATACACTTTTATTGGTAGATATTTTGTTCATTAGACTGAAACATGGATTTTCAGGGTATAATATAGAATATGTGTTTGGTTTAAACTAGATAAATTTAGATTTGTTAACTGAGATGAATGTTTTGGTGAAGGGAAAATGTATCAATGTATTATATTATATCGGGGTTTTATCCCTCTTAGTGTGTGGTACAAAAATAATATCACAACTGTGGAATAAATAATTCCGCGATTACTATCAAAATTAATAATTTTACCTAGTGATGGATAAAATAATTTAACATAAATCTCGAGATTATAATATTTTATCCTTGTAACCTAAATGACCCCCAAAATGTGAAGGGAGTTCCTGGTTCATATGAATTAACCTAACCAATAATTTAAAACAAAAAAAGAGAAGAAGAAGAAGAAGAAGAAGAAGTCAAAATGGTAGACAGGGAGGATATAAGGTATACAAATATGAAATATGCATATCCATTTTCAGCAGATGTGATATCTTTTACTTAGACTGCTTATTGATCTAAGATTCCACTTGATATTTTGGTATTGTATATTTAAGCAATTTAATTTCCTCCCCGGGGTGTATTTGGACCACTAATGATGTAAAATTTTGAATGATCAAGAACCAACCGAGGAAGAAAGAAGAGCATTTTGTTCACTACAAGCAAACCTTTGTTAATAGTTAATAGATGGAGTTTAATTTTTTCAGCAACAATAATAACATACCCAGTTTGATTCCACAAGTGAGGGAAGTCTTATCTTGCTATCATGAGATACAATTTTACTTTTCGAAAAAATTATTTTCTTATGTCCCAGTGTAACTGAAATTATTTGAGTATTTCTTTGATACGCTAACATAGATTTTATTTTGTTTCTTTTGCAGCTTAGTTTTATGAGACATGTATCCATTGGTTACAATCCAAAAAAGACGCAAACAGAAGGGGAGGACCATCATTTTGATGAGCCCAGAGTGTAAGTTCTATAATATTGATTTTATCCTCATCAATTTATGTGAATATTGTTGTTTTTCATAAATTCAACTATTTTACAATGCACAAGTTGTTTATGAATTACTTTTGTACCACACCTTATATCTCTCTTGAGGTAGGTAGTATTTGAGTAAATGGAAGGAAGCATGATTGTCTAACTTGTGGGTAACAGAGTAGAAAAGGAGGGGTTTCCAACCTCTTCAAGCATTTTCAGCCAGTCAGATCTTGAAGAAATAAATAGGGAATAAATAGTTACTGACATGGGAAAGGAAAACATTAACATATCAACTCGTATGACTTCTTTCAATTTTTGGGATGTAAAAGAAAAAATACAGAGACATGATCTACTATTTCTCAACTCTATGTTGTAAAGGTAAAAATACAGAGACATGCTATACTATTCATGAATTTTATGTTGTTCGAATCCTTCAAAAATGCCACCGCACCTATGCACAATTCTAAAAAAGTAGTGCATTTTTTGAGGATTCATCACATGTTCAGTGGTATTTTTTGAGAATTTGAGAAACATAGCCTGAATTTTGAGTTCAAAAAAAAATTCAAAGTATATTCTTCTACTTAATGAAAATAACCACCTAAAAAGAGAGTTTGTAGTAATGTATTTAAGACAGAGAAATTCATGTGAGGATACTTGTAATTACTTCTATACATGAAAACTTGGAGTGGCTACTAGACTTTGCAGCCTTTCAAAGATGAAGAATTTCTTTGTTGTTTTAACCTTTTGGTTGGTTCTTTATCCTCAGTCAATTGTGTGGGATTCGGGGGAGGTCATACTTTTTAAAAAGTTAGATTTCTTTAACGCACAAGTGAAATCAAGAGATTTGTTGAAACATGTTTAACACTATAACTACATAGTTGGACCTTGCTTATGTAGTTGTTTGATTTATAACTTCATTATTTTCCTAATATAAGCTGGCTTATTTTACTTTAACTTCATATTACAAGAGTTGCACCCCATATTTTTTTGAGGTTGCGTGGCCAAAATATTTGTTATATTAATGAATATCTCTAGAACTGTTAGGGAACTTGAGCTAATATTCTTGGAATAATAAATCTGCAGATCGAATGACTTTGATGACAAAGAGGATAATGAACACCAAGATGATTCAGAGAATGATGAAGACAATATTTCTGAGGATGAGAATAATGGGGGTGTTCTCGGCAGCTGCCAATACAAATTGTTTCATTTATTTAGAGGATTGTTCTCATACCAAAAACTGGAAAATTCAGAAAGGAGAGTGGAGCAAAAGACAGAGTAAGGCAACTATAAAGATTACCCCATGGTTACTTAGGGATCGGAATATCAAAACTTTGTTGTGCAGTAGAACAATAATAAGTATGACTTTAAACGAGAGGTGGAACGCAGACAATAACCAGTACTTTTTGCAGTTCTAGACTATGTATCAAGTTCAACATCTATTGTAATCAACTCGGATCGGAGCTCTAGGCTTGTAACTTTGCAATAATTAATTCAATGGGCCATGTTACTTTTGCAGAGAAAGTGATATCAACAGTACCATGATTACCTTTTTCCTAATGATACATCATTTGAGGCTCTGCAAAATAGTGAAGCACATTACTTGATACCACCTTGAGCTTTTCATTAAAGAAAATTTGTTGCCGCTACTTGTAGTGTAACTTCCCATTTTTCGATGAAGATATACTAGGTTGAATGGAGATGAGCTCGGCCAACATTGAGAGCTAGATAGTTTGGAGAATTATTGATTTACAATGGTTTTGTACTATAAATCTCATGCAATGGGGTGCAAGTCTACTGCAAACATCTTACAAAAAAACTTGACCTTTCTGTGTTCATCTAAGTTTTGACCGAATACTTATGATGTTCACAAAAACACTCCATTTCATAGTTTTCTTATTTTAGACTCTTTAACTTTATACTTTTTGAATATGTATATATACAGAAAGAAAAGAAGTTAAATGTTTTAGTTGTATTAGGTCATAATTTTTCAAGACACGTGGTAAAGTTAAATGCATACACGTGGATGGTCAAGTAAATAATAGTCATACATAGAAGGAAGTTGACACGTTCTAACTCAGAGGCATGAAATTGGACCAAGATTCAAACAGATGAAGGAAGATTAAGCGAATAGCATTAGCCATTACGAGTCCGCTCTAGAGATAACGCCAGACGTTACTCTTTCAAATTTAAGTGTAAATTAATTTCTCATTAAATGTAAGAATTATTCAAGGGCATGAAATCCTTAAGTTTCATACCTATAAAAGGAGACCAATCTTAATAATGAAAGGCATCCGATTTCTCTATTGAATACTCAATTCTCATGTTTGCAAACACATCAACATCATTATTTACTTGTCAAGTTCTTGTGTTCATCATGCTTATCTGGGAATACCTTAATCAAGGATATCACCACAATCAAGATAAATAAGCTCTATTAATTTAATCCTTTCAATTAATTCAGTCATTTTTAGCTATCTGTTATTTTCAATATTCTTCTTATATTTCATTATCTCGATCAATTCAATCGATGTGTACCCCCCCCCCCCCCAGTTTGTTATCAGAGCCATGGATGATTTGAAACATACTAGAAGAAAGATAAGAAAATTAAAAAGACAATTAGAAAATTTATATCCGGAATATAAACAACTTAATATTACAAAGACTGATAACGACAAATTAAATAAATTAATAGATAAAATATCAAAAATAGAATATAAATATATCAAATACTTAAAGAAACAATGACTGATAGTAACGAATACAGACAAAATCTCAATGAAATAATTATAGTAAAAAGACAAGAATTAAAACACAGGCAAAATAGACTTAATTATAATATAGTTGCAGGAGTTTGTAAAGAATCTATCAAAGCACAAAGGAAAACTATATTTTACTTACAATTACAAATAGATAGTTTAGAATACAAAGTACAACATAATTTATAAATGAATAAAGAAGAATTTGCTATAGACGAAAAAACATATGAAAATCACGACGGATTAAAAATAAAGATTATATTTTCAAATTTAGGACGACGATATAAAAAAATAGGAGATAATCTAAGTCTAATGTTAGAAAAAGAATCTTTAAGACTAGAAGATAGTTTGACGGCAATGGTAAGACTTGCTAGAGAAAATGAAGAAATAGACCGGAAAAATGAGATAACTATCATTAAACAACAAGCAAAACAAGAAATACAACAAATTGAAGAAATAAAAAATGATAGGATAATAGCATTAGAAAAAGAATTAACCAAGTTAAAAGAGTTATATGCGGCAAAACAAAAAGAAAAAGAAATTGAGACAAAATTAAAAACGGAAATAGAAAATTTTAAAGAAAAATTGCAAATAGAAGAACCAATTGAAGAGGAATTAGGTATAAACGAAATAAATGATAATCAGACAGAACAAAATTCAGAAATAAGTGAAACTTATACAGAAATGATAACAAATCTAGAAAAAATAGATGAGGAAATTGAGATAAATGCAGGAGATGTTGAAAAAGAAAAAGAACAAGAAGCTAGTACATCAGGAGTTAAAAACCCAAAAGTGTTGAATCCAGTATACTATACAGTAAGTTATGAGCAATCCGATAGACAAAACAGTTTATGGGATAAAAGAATAAATAGAAAATGGACTCCAAAATCAACTAATCAGAATAGTAATTTCTTAGAATTAGACTGCGTAACAGACATAAATAAAGCAATTCAACTATGGATAGGATATATAGCAAAACAGCTAATAGATAATAAAATAAGCATAGCAGAAACACCAGGATATATAGAACGAACACTTTTAGGAACGTAAAATTATGGTTACTCAATTTATCAGAAGATTATATAAATACACTAAGAAATAACAAAACTATAGATGATAAAACAGCAACTACTTCTATTGATATTTTAAAAAAATATGAAGTAGCAATACGAAATGAGTTTAGTAGTACAACCACAGAAACAGAAGAACAAAATAAGGATAAACAACTAAACAGAAATTTAATGCTAAAATTAGCAATATGTAATATGTGTTATATAGACGAATATACATGTATATTTAGAGAATATTATTACAAAGGAAAATATACGCCAGAAGAAGCAAAAGAAGTAAGAAAATTATATTTTACAAAATTACCAGAACCATTTAGTTCTAGAATAATAAAAGACTGGGATACAGCAGGATTACAAGATACACTAGGAGCAATGGTAAGATTTTTACAAAATTGGTATTCAAGTATATGTGAAAAATATAAAGAAAAAAGAAGAATGGAAAAATCCATAATACAAAACCTATCATGTTGTAAAGATAGGATAGCACCCCAATTTGGATGTGTAGATAGCTACTACAAAAAGAATAGAAAAAGAGGAAAATTTAAAAGATATAAATCCCTATATAGAAATAAAAGGCCTAGACAAAGATATTATGTAAAAAATTATAATAATAAAAGACCATTTAAACCGAAAAAGAAAATAACAGAATGTACGTGTTATAACTGTGGAAAATTAGGACACTTAGCTAGAGATTGTAGATTGCCTAAAAATCCTAAGAAAAAACAAATAGCAGAAATAATAATAAATAATGAAGAATACATGGAATTAAAATATTTAGACTATGAACTAAGCGATGATGATAGTATATATGAATTATCTGAAAATGAACTAAATGAAGAATTAGAAAAAGAAGAATCAGACGATAATGAATGAAGAAGAAGTACAAATAATAAATAAAGAAGAACATGTAAATGAAGAATCCTCAGAAAAGAAAGTAATATTTGATGTAAATATATTTGAAAAAATAAAAGGAAAAGAATTGGATTTGAGTGTAGAAAAAATATTCAAATTACCAATACTAAAAAATATATTTAAAAGACAAAAGGAAGAATACTATGTGGTAAGTCAGAAAGAACATATAATAGACTGTAAATATACTAGAGGAAAAACAAGAATTCCTATAATAAATAAGAGAATAATAAACAAAGAAATACAAGCAATTCAAGCTAAAGAACCAATAAGATATGTACATCTAGGAGGAACAGAAATATTAATAAAGGCATGTTTTAGAGAAGGCATAGACACACCTATAGAAATATATTTAGCAGATGATAGAATAATTGAACCTATAGAAAAAAGCATAATAAGTGCAGTAAAAGGAAATTTAATATACCAGAAGTTTAAATTCATAATAAGTGCTAACTATTCAGTAGCAATAAATGACAGTAATATAGATAAATCATTAGTACTATATTGAAAAATGACAGGTATTGAACTAGCCCCAGGTAGTAAAGTATTTACAGCAAGATGTAAAAATTTATACGTCTTAACAACAAAACATAAAATAACAGCAAAGAATAAAATTAATAGAATAAAAATAGAAAACCCATTTGAACAAATTATCTCAGTAATAGATAACAATGATTATAGCTACAAATAAATAGACATAGAAGAAAACTTAGAAATAGTAAGTGATAGAATAAGTACTTCCAAAAGGAAAAGTTGTAGTGACACACCCTAGTCATCAAGAAATTCAGTAACAATAAAAGAAATAGAGCCAAATCACTATTATATAACCGGAATATTAGAACAAAGAAAATTCATTATAATAATAAACACAGGACAAGAGGAAAATTATATAACAAGAGAATTAGTAACAGAAGAAGAAATAAATTCTATAGAACACCCAGAATTACCAAAAGAATTTACAGCATTCAGAGAATCAGTAGAAAAAGAAATAATCATTGGCGGAATACCAATGGTAATAAAATTTAAAATATATCACGGAGATGAAAATATCATATTAGGAATAAAATGGTTAGAAGATATGAAATCATATAATTTAGAAAACACACAGTTAACCGTTACTTATAAAAATAAGAAAGTCATAATAAAACGAACGATGTAAGAGAAAAATGAAAATCTACATACTTGCTAAAATAATAGTAGAAAACTATTATAACAGATATTATACCCCGATGATAGATACAGGAGCAGAAGCTAATATGTGTAAATATAATTGCCTACCAGACGAGAAATGGGAAAAATTAACTACACCAATAGTAGTAACAGGATTTAACAATGAAGGAAGTATGATAAATCATAAAGCAAGAAATGTAAAATTACAAATATGGGATAAAATATTAACTATAGAAGAAATATATAGTTATGAATTCACAAATAAGGATATACTTCTAGGAATGCCTTTTCTAGAAAAACTATATCCACATATAATAACAAAGACACACTGGTGGTTTACAACACCATGTAAACACAAAGTAGGAGCTAAAAGAGTATATAATAAAACCAGAAAAACTGCCCCATGGATAAAAGGAAGTGAGAAAATTATTCAGAAATTAGAAAATATAAAAACAAATGAACATAGGATAGAACTAATCATATTTGCTATAGATAAACTAAAAATTATTCAAGAACAATTAGAACCATTATATAGTGAAAATCCCTTAAAAGGATGGGAAAAACATAAAACTAAAGTAAAAATAGAATTAATTGATGAAAATAGTATAATTACCCAGAAACCTTTAAAATATAATTTTGATGATTTAGATGAATTCAAAATGCACATAAAAGAATTGTTAGAAAATAAATATATACAAGAAAGTAATAGTAAACATACAAGCCCAGCATTTATAGTAAACAAACATAGCGAACAAAAAAGAGGAAAAAGTAGAATGATTATTGATTATAGAAACTTAAATGCTAAAACTAAAACATACAATTATCCAATACCCAATAAGATATTAAAAATAAGACAAGTCCAAGGATACAATTATTTTAGTAAGTTTGATTGTAAATCAGGCTTTTACCATCTTAAGCTAGAAGAAGAATCTAAAAAATTAACAGCATTCACAGTACCTCAAGGATTTTATGAATGGAATGTATTACCTTTTGGATATAAAAATGCACCAGGTAGATATCAGCATTTTATGGATAATTATTTTAACCAATTAGAAAATTGTATAGTATATATAGATGATATACTTTTGTATTCAAGAACGCAAGATGAACATATAAAACTACTAGAAAAATTCATACATATTGTTACATATTCAGGAATTAGCCTAAGTAAGAAAAAAGCTGAAATAATGAAAAACCAAATATAATTCTTAGGAATAGAAATAGATAAAAATGGCATAAAAATGCAGCCACACATAGTACAGAAAATAATAAATTCTGATGAACAAATAGATACAAAGAAGAAATTACAATCATTTTTAGGACTAGTAAATCAAGTAAGAGAATATATATCAAAATTGGCAGAAAATCTAAAACCATTACACAAAAAATTAAAAAAGGATGTAGAATACCACTTTGATAATAAAGACCAGGAACAGATAAGGAAGATAAAATTACTATGTAAAAACCTACCAAAACTAGGCTTTCCAGAAGAAAATAGAAAATTTGTCTATATAGTAGAATCCGATGCAAGTGAAATTAGCTATGGAGGAGTATTAAAATACAGGTATGATAAAGAAAAAATAGAGCATCATTGTAGATATTATTCAGGTACATTTACAAATCCCGAAATAAAATGGGAAATAAATAGAAAATAACTATATTCAATATACAAATGTTTATTAGCTTTTGAACCATATATTGTATATAATAAATTTGTTATTAGAACAGATAATACGCAGGTAAAATGGTGGTTGACAAAGAAAGTACAGGATTCAGTTACAACCAAGGAGATACGAAGACTCGTATTGAATATATTGAACTTCACATTTACAATTGAAGTAATTTGTACTAACAAAAATATAATCGCAGATTACATATCAAGACAAAGCTACTCAGACTGAGGAAACTACCACTATGGAAGATTTACTCAAAGTTATGACAACTCTTTGTAAAGAGGTCGATAGTATAAATAAAGAGATACAACAAATCAAAGCTAGTCAGCAGCATGACAATAAGAATGCGGAGCTATGTCGATCGGAAGACACAAAACTTCCAGAGCTACAAGGTGACGTTGGGAAACACCTAAAAACCCATAATAATTTACTTCATGCAGGTGCATCTACAAGCAGATCATCTATAAAGGAAGAAAGAAGATATGTCAATACAAATTTAAATAAACTATTTGAAACACCATATACTCCAAAAACCCAAAAAACCCCATTTATACCACCACAAGTAAATACATACAAAGACAGTTTGAACCAAGACAAAAAGACCTACAACCATATTACCAGAGCATACATAGAAAATATTTATAAAATACAAACCTTTCTAAATAAAAACCCCAGATCAAAAACTACCACCAATTCAGAAGAAGACTATATTACCCAGAGTCTACAAGGATACAATAAGCTAATTGCATTACCAAGAACAAATGCAAATCTAGTAGCGACTTGCTACAATTATGGATTACTAAATACCGTATATACAAAAACAGGAGACGAGATAGCTACACTGCCAGAGTTACATAAAGCATTTATGCAATATAAGAGAATAACTAAAGGTACATTATTTTATATAAGAGTATATTCAGCACCAGCGGAGATATTATATGATGAAATTAAGCCGGTGATTCAAGTCATAAAGATAGGATTAACTAGAGATATGATCATCCCAGAAAAGATAGAAGAGCAGGAAGAGATAACCAGAGCTGAGATACCAGAGTTTTATGCGGGAAAAAGAATTATTGGAATAGCTACGATTTTGAATGAGTTATCATCAAATTATTTAAATAAAAATCCTATTTGGAGTTATTATGCAAGGGAGCAAACCATGATCTACTCAACTTGCAGAAAAGAAAGAGTAGCAGATATGGAAGAAATAAGACAATGGGCACTTAGCCTATTAAGACCGGAACAACAACCATTAACAAGAGCTATTAGAAGAGATTTTATATCAACAGATTTAATGACAAGATATTGCAAGATAATCAATCACAAATATCCAGATCATCAATGTTCAAGATGCCAAGGAGAAGATAATGTGATCCCAGACGTACAGCTGGAATAAAAAGATAGTACGCAGATTCCGCGAAGATAAGAATCGACAGATATGTAAATAAACATCTGTAAGTCATAGTAGTTTGGTATTATGTAAAGGTGTAAAGTAGAAATAGTAAAAGTAGTTTAGAATTTTGTGGAGGTGTAAAGTAGAAATAGTAAGTAGTTTAGAATTTTGTGGAGGTGTAAAGTAGAAATAGTAA
>QJPP01007035.1:0-13645 GCA_003996215.1 Jaltomata sinuosa | reverse complement strand
TAAAGATTATATTTTCAAATTTAGGACGACGATATAAAAAAATAGGAGATAATCTAAGTCTAATGTTAGAAAAAGAATCTTTAAGACTAGAAGATAGTTTGACGGCAATGGTAAGACTTGCTAGAGAAAATGAAGAAATAGACCGGAAAAATGAGATAACTATCATTAAACAACAAGCAAAACAAGAAATACAACAAATTGAAGAAATAAAAAATGATAGGATAATAGCATTAGAAAAAGAATTAACCAAGTTAAAAGAATTATATGCGGCAAAACAAAAAGAAAAAGAAATTGAGACAAAATTAAAAACGGAAATAGAAAATTTTAAAGAAAAATTGCAAATAGAAGAACCAATTGAAGAGGAATTAGGTATAAACGAAATAAATGATAATCAGACAGAACAAAATTCAGAAATAAGCGAAACTTATACAGAAATGATAACAAATCTAGAAAAAATAGATGAGGAAATTGAGATAAATGCAGGAGATGTTGAAAAAGAAAAAGAACAAGAAGCTAGTACATCAGGAGTTAAAAACCCAAAAGTGTTGAATCCAGTATACTATACAGTAAGTTATGAGCAATCCGATAGACAAAACAGTTTATGGGATAAAAGAATAAATAGAAAATGGACTCCAAAATCAACTAATCAGAATAGTAATTTCTTAGAATTAGACTGCGTAACAGACATAAATAAAGCAATTCAACTATGGATAGGATATATAGCAAAACAGCTAATAGATAATAAAATAAGCATAGAAGAAACACCAGGATATATAGAACGAACACTTTTAGGAACAGTAAAATTATGGTTACTCAATTTATCAGAAGATTATATAAATACACTAAGAAATAACAAAACTATAGATGATAAAACAGCAACTACTTCTATTGATATTTTAAAAAAATATGAAGTAGCAATACGAAATGAGTTTAGTAGTACAACCACAGAAACAGAAGAACAAAATAAGGATAAACAACTAAACAGAAATTTAATGCTAAAATTAGCAATATGTAATATGTGTCATATAGACGAATATACATGTGTATTTAGAGAATATTATTACAAAGGACAATATACGCCAGAAGAAGCAAAAGAAGTAAGAAAATTATATTTTACAAAATTACCAGAACCATTTAGTTCTAGAATAATAAAAGACTGGGATACAGCAGGATTACAAGATACACTAGGAGCAATGGTAAGATTTTTACAAAATTGGTATTCAAGTATATGTGAAAAATATAAAGAAAAAAGAAGGATGAAAAAATCCATAATACAAAACCTATCATGTTGTAAAGATAGGATAGCACCCCAATTTGGATGTGTAGATAGCTACTACAAAAAGAATAGAAAAAGAGGAAAATTTAAAAGATATAAATCCCTATATAGAAATAAAAGGCCTAGACGAAGATATTATGTAAAAAATTATAATAATAAAAGACCATTTAAACCGAAAAAGAAAATAACAGAATGTACGTGTTATAACTGTGGAAAATTAGGACACTTAGCTAGAGATTGTAGATTGCCTAAAAATCCTAAGAAAAAACAAATAGCAGAAATAATAATAAATAATGAAGAATACATGGAATTAAAATATTTAGACTATGAACTAAGCGATGATGATAGTATATATGAATTATCTGAAAATGAACTAAATGAAGAATTAGAAAAAGAAGAATCAGACGATAATGAATGAAGAAGAAGTACAAATAATAAATAAAGAAGAACATGTAAATGAAGAATCCTCAGAAAAGAAAGTAATATTTGATGTAAATATATTTGAAAAAATAAAAGGAAAAGAATCGGATTTGAGTGTAGAAAAAATATTCAAATTACCAATACTAAAAAATATATTTAAAAGACAAAAGGAAGAATACTATGTGGTAAGTCAGAAAGAACATATAATAGACTGTAAATATACTAGAGGAAAAGCAAGAATTCCTATAATAAATAAGAGAATAATAAACAAAGAAATACAAGCAATTCAAGCTAAAGAACCAATAAGATATGTACATCTAGGAGGAACAGAAATATTAATAAAGGCATGTTTTAGAGAAGACATAGACACACCTATAGAAATATATTTAGCAGATGATAGAATAATTGAACCTATAGAAAAAAGCATAATAAGTGCAGTAAAAGGAAATTTAATATACCAGAAGTTTAAATTCATAATAAGTGCTAACTATTCAGTAGCAATAAATGACAGTAATATAGATAAATCATTAGTACTATATTGGAAAATGACAGGTATTGAACTAGCCCCAGGTGGTAAAGTATTTACAGCAAGATGTAAAAATTTATACGTCTTAACAACAAAACATAAAATAACAGCAAAGAATAAAATTAATAGAATAAAAATAGAAAACCCATTTGAACAAATTATCTCAGTAATAGATAACAATGATTATAGCTACAAAGAAATAGACATAGAAGAAAACTTAGAAATAGTAAGTGATAGAATAAGTACTTCCAAAAGGAAAAGTTGTAGTGACACACCCCAGTCATCAAGAAATTCAGTAACAATAAAAGAAATAGAGCCAAATCACTATTATATAACCGGAATATTAGAACAAAGAAAATTCATTATAATAATAAACACAGGACAAGAGGAAAATTATATAACAAGAGAATTAGTAACAGAAGAAGAAATAAATTCTACAGAACACCCGGAATTACCAAAAGAATTTACAGCATTCAGAGAATCAGTAGAAAAAGAAATAATCATTGGCGGAATACCAATGGTAATAAAATTTAAAATATATCACGGAGATAAAAACATCATATTAGGAATAAAATGGTTAGAAGATATGAAATCATATAATTTAGAAAACACACAGTTAACCGTTACTTATAAAAATAAGAAAGTCATAATAAAACGGACAATGTAAGAGAAAAATGAAAATCTACATACTTGCTAAAATAATAGTAGAAAATTACTATAACAGATATTATACCCCAATGATAGATACAGGAGCAGAGGCTAATATGTGTAAACATAATTGTCTACCAGATGAAAAATGGGAAAAATTAACTACACCAATAGTAGTAACAGGATTTAATAATGAAGGAAGCATGATAAATCATAAAGCAAGAAATGTAAAATTACAAATATGGGATAAAATATTAACTATAGAAGAAATATGTAGTTATGAATTCACAAATAAGGATATACTTCTAGGAATGCCTTTTCTAGAAAAACTATATCCACATATAATAACAAAGACACACTGGTGATTTACGACACCATGTAAACACAAAGTAGGAGCTAAAAGAGTATATAATAAAACCAGAAAAACTGCCCCATGGATAAAAGGAAGTGAGAAAATTACTCAGAAATTAGAAAATATAAAAACAAATGAACATAGGATAGAACTAATCATATTTGCTATAGATAAACTAAAAATTATTCAAGAACAATTAGAACCATTATATAGTGAAAATCCCTTAAAAGGATGGGAAAAACATAAAACTAAAGTAAAAATAGAATTAATTGATGAAAATAGTATAATTACCCAGAAACCTTTAAAATATAATTTTGATGATTTAGATGAATTCAAAATGCACATAAAAGAATTGTTAGAAAATAAATATATACAAGAAAGTAATAGTAAACATACAAGCCCAGCATTTATAGTAAACAAACATAGCGAACAAAAAAGAGGAAAAAGTAGAATGATTATTGATTATAGAAACTTAAATGCTAAAACTAAAACATACAATTATCCAATACCCAATAAGATATTAAAAATAAGACAAGTCCAAGGATACAATTATTTTAGTAAGTTTGATTGTAAATCAGGCTTTTACCATCTTAAGCTAGAAGAAGAATCTAAAAAATTAACAGCATTCACAGTACCTCAGGATTTTATGAATGGAATGTATTACCTTTTGGATATAAAAATGCACCAGGTAGATATCAACATTTTATGGATAATTATTTTAACCAATTAGAAAATTGTATAGTATATATAGATGATATACTTTTGTATTCAAGAACGCAAGATGAACATATAAAACTACTAGAAAAATTCATACATATTGTTACATATTCAGGAATTAGCCTAAGTAAGAAAAAAGCTGAAATAATGAAAAACCAAATATAATTCTTAGGAATAGAAATAGATAAAAATGGCATAAAAATGCAGCCACACATAGTACAGAAAATAATAAATTCTGATGAACAAATAGATACAAAGAAGAAATTACAATCATTTTTAGGACTAGTAAATCAAGTAAGAGAATATATACCAAAATTGGCAGAAAATCTAAAACCATTACACAAAAAATTAAAAAAGAATGTAGAATACCACTTTGATAATAAAGACCAGGAACAGATAAGGAAGATAAAATTACTATGTAAAAACCTACCAAGACTATGCTTTCCAGAAGAAAATAGAAAATTTGTCTATATAGTAGAATCCGATGCAAGTGAAATTAGCTATGGAGGAGTATTAAAATACAGGTATGATAAAGAAAAAATAGAGCATCATTGTAGATATTATTCAGGTACATTTACAAATCCCGAAATAAAATGGGAAATAAATAGAAAATAACTATATTCAATATACAAATGTTTATTAGCTTTTGAACCATATATTGTATATAATAAATTTGTTATTAGAACAGATAATACGCAGGTAAAATGGTGGTTGACAAAGAAAGTACAGGATTCAGTTACAACCAAGGAGATACGAAGACTCGTATTGAATATATTGAACTTCACATTTACAATTGAAGTAATTTGTACTAACAAAAATATAATCGCAGATTACATATCAAGACAAAGCTACTCAGACTGAGGAAACTACCACTATGAAAGATTTACTCAAAGTTATGACAACTCTTTGTAAAGAGGTCGATAGTATAAATAAAGAGATACAACAAATCAAAGCTAGTCAGCAGCATGACAATAAGAATGCGGAGATATGTCGATCGGAAGACACAAAACTTCCAGAGCTACAAGGTGACGTTGGGAAACACCTAAAAACCCATAATAATTTACTTCATGCAGGTGCATCTACAAGCAGATCATCTATAAAGGAAGAAAGAAGATATGTCAATACAAATTTAAATAAACTATTTGAAACACCATATACTCCAAAAACCCAAAAAACCCCATTTATACCACCACAAGTAAATACATACAAAGACAGTTTGAACCAAGACAAAAAGACCTACAACCATATTACCAGAGCATACATAGAAAATATTTATAAAATACAAACCTTTCTAAATAAAAACCCCAGATCAAAAACTACCACCAATTCAGAAGAAGACTATATTACCCAGAGTCTACAAGGATACAACAAGCTAATTGCATTACTAAGAACAAATGCAAATCTAGTAGCGACTTGCTACAATTATGGATTACTAAATACCGTATATACAAAAATAGGAGACGAGATAGCTACACTGCCAGAGTTACATAAAGCATTTATGCAATATAAGAGAATAACTAAAGGTACATTATTTTATATAAGAGTATATTCAGCACCAGCGGAGATATTATATGATGAAATTAAGCCGGTGATTCAAGTCATAAAGATAGGATTAACTAGAGATATGATCATCCCAGAAAAGATAGAAGAGCAGGAAGAGATAACCAGAGCTGAGATACCAGAGTTTTATGCTGGAAAAAGAATTATTGGAATAGCTACGATTTTGAATGAGTTATCATCAAATTATTTAAATAAAAATCCTATTTGGAGTTATTATGCAAGGGAGCAAACCATGATCTACTCAACTTGCAGAGAAGAAAGAGTAGCAGATATGGAAGAAATAAGACAATGGGCACTTAGCCTATTAAGACCGGAACAGCAACCATTAACAAGAGCTATTAGAAGAGATTTTATATCAACAGATTTAATGACAAGATATTGCAAGATAATCAATCACAAATATCCAGATCATCAATGTTCAAGATGCCAAGGAGAAGATAATGTGATCCCAGACGTACAGCTGGAATAAAAAGATAGTACGCAGATTCCGCGAAGATAAGAATCGACAGATATGTAAATAAACATCTGTAAGTCATAGTAGTTTGGTATTATGTAAAGGTGTAAAGTAGAAATAGTAAAAGTAGTTTAGAATTTTGTGGAGGTGTAAAGTAGAAATAGTAAAAGTAGTTTAGAATTTTGTGGAGGTGTAAAGTAGAAATAGTAAGTAGTTTAGAATTTTGTGGAGGTGTAAAGTATCATAGCATGCTAGTAAATAATAACGAATATAAACTTATTTAATCATGCTATGATACTTAGGAATTAATAAGTTTAGCTATGCATAATTATAAATGGATATACCTTGGTAGTATCTTCTTGCTCCATATTGCTAGAAATTTTATCTTATTTCTGAGAATATTTTTGTTTTCAAAGAAGGTTGCTCTCCGTGTAGAAAGTCTTACCTCCTTTTGCCATAATGGCTATCTATTTATAAGAGGATTTCTATACATGTCTTTTTCCTCTTCTATCTCTCCTAACTCTATTTTACACATGTTTTTATACTATTCCTACTTTACAACTCCACAAAATTCTAAACTACTTACTATTTCTACTTTACACCTCCACAAAATTCTAAACTACTTACTATTTCTACTTTACACCTCCACAAAATTCTAAACTACTTACTATTTCTACTTTACACCTCCACAAAATTCTAAACTACTTTTACTATTTCTACTTTACACCTTTACATAATACCAAACTACTATGACTTACAGATGTTTATTTACATATCTGTCGATTCTTATCTTCGCGGAATCTGCGTACTATCTTTTTATTCCAGCTGTACGTCTGGGATCACATTATCTTCTCCTTGGCATCTTGAACATTGATGATCTGGATATTTGTGATTGATTATCTTGCAATATCTTGTCATTAAATCTGTTGATATAAAATCTCTTCTAATAGCTCTTGTTAATGGTTGTTGTTCCGGTCTTAATAGGCTAAGTGCCCATTGTCTTATTTCTTCCATATCTGCTACTCTTTCTTTTCTGCAAGTTGAGTAGATCATGGTTTGCTCCCTTGCATAATAACTCCAAATAGGATTTTTATTTAAATAATTTGATGATAACTCATTCAAAATCGTAGCTATTCCAATAATTCTTTTTCCCGCATAAAACTCTGGTATCTCAGCTCTGGTTATCTCTTCCTGCTCTTCTATCTTTTCTGGGATGATCATATCTCTAGTTAATCCTATCTTTATGACTTGAATCACCGGCTTAATTTCATCATATAATATCTTCGCTGGTGCTGAATATACTCTTATATAAAATAATGTACCTTTAGTTATTCTCTTATATTGCATAAATGCTTTATGTAACTCTGGCAGTGTAGCTATCTCGTCTCCTGTTTTTGTATATACGTGTCACGACCCGATTTCTCGGTCATGATGGCACCTACAACCCCCGGTAGGTGAACCAATCCCTGTAGCCCAGAACAGTTAGTAATGGGCTACTATCTAACAGATAAGCGAACAAGACAAATAAAATAGATAACAGATATATAAATATATACATATGCGGAAACTAAACCAAACCCCAAGACCTGGTATCATAGTACAGAGCCAAGCTATATACATGGAGTACAAATAAACCGAAAAGAATATATACAGATGTCTCTGAATGGTAATAGAGTACATAAAGCAGAAGATAAACTAAAGCTAAGCTCCGATCGCCAAGAGCTCACCCTCAGCCTGAAGTAGTCCTCAACAGATCTCCAAGCACGAATCGCAGCGATCTAACGGCGATGGCCCACGCTAGGATCTGCACCCAAAGATGCAGGGGGTAGGGTACCCCAAACCCAAATGCGAAGCATAAGCGTACCCAGATAGTAGGTATCATAGGCCGACTGGGCACATATAAGATAAAAGCGCAGTAATAGACAGAATAGAAGCAAGTAGTCACAGAAATCAACGAAAGGTACACAGGAACTAGCCCAGAGGGAAATCAACAGAACCACAGATGAGGCTAGTAAGCAGAATGTACACACCAAAGGCACAGGTGAAAGTAAGAAACAACGCACCTGGAATCCTTGCAACAACAGTGTATACAAAATAAGTTTACGGAATGGACGGTATACCGGTAACCTCAAGTGTAAGAAGAAGAGAGAAAGAGTAATAATAGGCATGCTCAAGACACATGAATCAAACTCAACTAATCATATCAATCTCAATCCAGAAACTAACAGTCCAGCAGTGACCAACCTCATACTATCCATAATAGAGAACCACTCTGTAAGTAAATAACAAAAGTCTACCTACAGTCCCTCGGCCGCCCATACAACCGAGGAACACAAACAAGTGAAAACAAACCCTCCGGCATCCCATACTACCGGAGCGTGCAATCAGCAAACAGCAAACAAGGTGGAACCTCGAACCATGAATGATATGATGCATGAAGATCTCAAGGTGCCATAGTATCTCTGTATGTACCTCCCTCCGGGCGCGATCCGGTGGCCTAAACTGCTTTATACAGCAGGTAGGTTCCATGGAAGGACCTCTGCCCGTATACCTCTACTCCCCCATAACCCCTCTCCGCACACGCAGCCCGTTAGCCCCTGGCCGGATAGCAAGGTCCATGGAGGTCCCCGACCCCATACCAAAACTCAGTTATCGAATATGCTATCAAGATAGAGACCCAGTCTGCGATATCAAGATAGGAGACCCAGTCTCGGAAATATGCATGCCCAGACCCTATCCAGGACTAAAAATAGTTAGGGAAAAATATCTCAAAAAAAACCCCTCCAAGGGTTTTGCCCCGGGCGTCGCCGGGTCTAAACAGTTAAAAAAGTCATCTTCAGGGGCTCGGTCCAACCGAGGCTAAAAATCATCTCAAGTTTAGTAAAGAGACTCAACTAGCACTCCGGCCCGCCGAGTCTAGTGATAATCGTTAAAAACTGTATGCAGTTTGAAACCAGCAAGTGAAATCAACCATTTTCAAATCATTTCCATCAAAAACGGGCCCCCCGGGCCATGCAAAGGTTTAGAAAACAGTGCCAGTAGGCCCGAAGCCAAAACCACAGTAAAACATGCATTAAAACCTCTTTATATTGCATGGAAATGTATGATCACACACAATTGCATGCCCCGCCAGCTCACAATTTCAACCTAGTCGACCCTTGCACAAGGCCCACAGCTACTCCAGCAAGTATAACCAGCCTAGAAGATATACTATGCCGGGACTCGCGGACATTCCCAAAATCCCACCTTCTATGTGCCAGAGTCAATAAGGCCTCACAGGACCACAAGGGTAAATAAATAAAATATATCGACAAATACTACAAACAACGGAGGAATAAAATTAGGCGGACATGAATAAAGCGGTCAAGGTCTGTGGTACCAACCTAATAAACCAACCCAAGGATGCCCATTAATACAATTTTATTCTATATATGCGGAGTCTAGAGAAATTAAACCGTAACCTACCTGTCGTCCGACGACAAGCTGCTGAAACAACGATGTCCAAGCTCGAACCACTCCGAGAAAATTCAAAACTAACTCGGAATCGGATTCGGATTTGGGACGGAACAACTTGACGTAGATAATTGATTTTCTATTTTCCGTGATCAAATATAAGAGCAACCAAGAATAAATTGCTTTCTCCACCAGCAAAACCCTGTCCGCCTAATATCTATATCCGTAAGGATATGTGGAGCAAAAGCAATTGAATGCTTGCTGAAGCTAATCCTATTAATGACATTACTACTGTTTAAGAACAATTGGCAAATATGCTGCCAACTCCTATATATATTAGTGCTGCCTTCACCTTCCACTTACACGTGGGGGTGGAGGTGGCAACCAATTTCCCTCCGTTAGGTATATATTCGGGTATTGCGTACATTCGTGGTAAAATAAATATAGTATTTCAAATATACCATAATTATTAGAAAATCATTTCCAATAAAACCTACTATATTATAATAATAAATTTTAACATAATTAAATTTACTATCTCCGTTAAAATATTATGGAGTATAAAAACCTTATAAAATAAATACATATATACTTATAACGTATCAAAAATATTTTCCATAAACCTTTAAAATATTTTGAAAAGGCAATAATAATATAATTTTTTACCAAATTCAACTTTTAAATAAATATTTCAAATACACGCACGATGCTAATAAAGTTCTTAAGTTTAGGCTCGTAATTCGCCTACGCACGATTTTGATATTCAAGAATTCTCTCGGGATCCTCCCTTATATTTTATAACTGTTTCGGAACTGAAATGGCATTTTAAAACGTGAAATCGAGGCTTAAATCGAGTTTAACCCGACCCGATTCGCGACCCGGTTCGCAACCCCGTTTTCTGCCAGACAGTCCGCGGTAAAACAGTCATAACTCTTTGCTCCGAGATTATTTGGACGTGCGGTTTTGTGCGTTGGAAACTAGACTCGTAAACCTTCGATTTGGTATTTCAGGGGACTTCTAACTCTTTATATATTGGGAGAAAAGCTCCGAGACATTTGACCCAAAGTTCAGGAAATTTGTTAAAGGTCTTACGATATCTTTTGTCGATTTGCTTGACTTCAAACTTAAACGTGGGAATGACCGGAAGGGTCATTACATCATCCACTACTAAAAAGGGCTTTCGTCCTCGAAAGTCAAGGTCAAGAGGGTACCTGAAGGCTAAAATAGCTGCGGATACTGATCCCGCATATCCTTTTCGGTCTCCCAGGTAGCCTCCTCGACTGGACGGTGCCTCCACTGAACTTTAACAACCGGGATCTCTCGAGACCTCAATCTCCTGACATCTCTGGCCAAAATAGCTGACGGCTCCTCAACAAAGGCTAAACCCTCATCCAACTGAACTGAATCCCACTGCAACACATGAGACTCATCTGGTACATACCGACGCAGCATCGAAACATGAAATACAAGATGTATAGCTGAAAACATCGGAGGTAAGGCTAGATGATAGGCAACGCTACCAACCCTCTGCAGAATCTCAAACGGCCCAATGTACCTGGGGCTAAGCTTGCCCCGCCTACCAAATCTCATCACGCCCTTCATGGGAGATACACGGAGGAACACCAAGTCACCGACACTAAACTCCAAGGCACGAAGCCTACGATCAGCATAACTCTTCTGCCTGCTCTGAGCTGTCCGAAGTCTGTCCTGAATTACTCGGACTCGGTCTAAGGAATCTTGAAGCAAATCTGTGCTCTGTGGCCCAGCACTAAAACCATCAAACCAACCTACCGGTGATCTGCAACGCCTGCCATACAAAGCCTCAAAAGGTGCCATACCGATACTCGAATGGAAGCTGTTATTATAAGAAAACTCTGCCAAAGGGACAAACTGATCCCATGAACCTCCAAAGTCAAGAACACAGGCTCGAAGCATGTCCTCCAGGACCTGAATGGTCCTCTCGGACTGGCCATCCGTCTGAGGGTGGAAAGCGGTACTAAGATGAACCTCTGTACCCAAATCTCGCTGAATAGCCCTCCAGAACTGAGATGTAAACTGGGTGCCGCGGTCTGAAATGATAGAAGCTGGGACCCCGTGCAATCGAACAATCTCACGAAGGTAGATCTGAGCTAACCTCTCGGCGCCATAAGAAGTCTGAACCGGCAAGAAATGTGCTGACTTAGTCAGCCTATCAACAATCACCCATATGGAATCAAACCTATGAGAAGTACGAGGTAAACCAACAACAAAGTCCATAGTAATCCCTTCCCACTTCCACTCAGGAATGGGAAGTCGCTGCATCAAACCACCAGGTCTTATGTGCTCGAACTTAACCTGCTGACAGTTCAAGCACCGAGATACAAACTCCGCTATATCCCGCTTCATACCATTCCACCAGTAAAGCTGCCTCAAGTCTCTATACATCTTCGCTTGTGCCAGGGTGAAATGGAAATATCTAGTTACAATGTGCCTCACGAAGTATCTGAACTGAATCAACATCCACATACGAACCCTCGGAACACAAAGGCGGACATCATACCTCAGAACCCCATCTGAAGTTCTAGAGTAGCCCGACTGTCTCACCCTGAACAAACCCGATCACGAAGGTCACACAAACTGCTGATCCTCAAAACTGCACGGCTCTGAATCTGATCAATCAAAAGTAGAACGAACACTCAACACTGGCGGAACTCTGCTAGAGATCTGACAAGTCAAGCCTCACCAGGGACGGTTAGCCAAGGACTGAATGTCCAAGGCCAACGACCCGCTCATTGAACTGAAAGAGAAAGCTAGGCTACCCATACCAATGTCTTCGACTCAAGGCATCCGCTACCACGTTGCCTTGCCTCAGATGATACAAGATAGTAAAGTCATAGTCTTCAGTAAAACTCGACTCCACCTCCTCTTGCCTCGAGTTCAACTCCCGCTGACTCAGTGAGTATACTGAGACTACGGTGATCGGGTAAGATCTCACAGTGAACTCCATATAGGTAATGCCTCCAGATCTTGAGCGCGAAAACTACCGCCGCCAACTCTAAGTCATGAGTGGGGTAGTTGCGCTCGTGAACCTTCAGCTGCCTCGACGCATATGCTATTACTCGACCTTGTTGCATCAACACATAACCAAGACCAACCCAGAAGCATCACAGTACCCGGAGAAGCTCTGACCCTCAACCGGCAAAGTCAAAACTGGAGCTGAAGTCAATAAGGCCTTAAGCCTCTGGAAGCTATCCTCACACTGATCTGACCACTGAAATGGGATATCCTTCCTAGTCAGCATAGTCAATGGTGCTGCTATGGAAGAAAATCCCTCAACGAACCGTCTGTAGTAACCTGCTAACCCAATAAAGCTGCGAACCTCAGTAACAGTAGTAGGTCTAGGCCACTCACAAACCGCTGAAATCTTTCCCGAATCAACCCTAATCCCATCCTTAGACACCACGTGCCCTAGGAATGCAACTGACTCAAGCCAAAACTCACACTTTAAGAACTTGGCATAAAGCCGATGATCTCTCAAAGCCTGGAGTATAACCCTCAAGTGCTTCTCATGCTCATCTCTACTACGCGAGTATACCAAGATGTCGTCTATAAAAAAATATCACAAATGAGTCCAAACACGGGCCAAGAACCCTGTGCATCAAGTTCGTAAAGGCTGCGGGGGCATTAGTCAACCCAAAAACATTACTAGGAACTCATAATGGCCATAACGTGTCCTGAATGCTGTCTTAGGGATGTCCTCCACCCTAATCCTCAACTGATGGTAGCCAAACCTCAAATCAATCTTCGAAAACACAACTGAACCCTAAGCTGTCAAACAAAATCGTCATCCTCCGGCAAACGATACCTATTCTCACTGTCACTCTATTCAGCTGTCGATAATCAATACACATGCGCATCGACCCATCCTTCTTCTTCACGAAGAGAACAGGAGCACCCCAAGGTGACACACTAGGTCTAATAAAACCCTTAGCTAACAGATCCTGGAGCTGCTCCTTAAGCTCCCTCAACTCAGTAGGAGCCATACGGTAAGGAGTAATAGAAATGGGCCTAGTGCCCGGCTCTAGCTCAATAAGAAAATCAATATCTCTCTCAGGTGGAAGGCCTGGAAGCTCGGTAGGAAACACATCGAGGAAGTCTCTAACCACAGGAACAGACTCAGGAGAAGTAGGGTCAGCACTAACATCTCGGACATATGCTAGATAAGCTAAACACCCACGGGAAATCAACTTCCTAGCTCAA
>QJPP01007034.1:0-72373 GCA_003996215.1 Jaltomata sinuosa | reverse complement strand
GCGACAAGCTGGTCGGCATAGGAAGGAACAAGAAATTGAGGATGAAACTGTTCATTCGAAGTCTGTCGGGAGAAGCTCTGACTTGGTACACTCGCCAAGACCCTCGCAAATGGCGTGATTGGCAAGAAATGGCCGAAGATTTCATGAGTCGTTTCAGGTTTAATACCGAAATCACTCCAGACAGATTCTCACTTGCTAACATACAAAAGAAGCCATCTGAATCATTTCAAGAATATTCATGGAGATGGAGGACCGAGGCTGCTCGGATCCAGCCCCCACTTGACGAAAATGAACTCTCTAAGTACTTTATCCGAGCTCAGGATGGCGTCTACTTCGACAAAATGATGTCAATGATGGGCCAAAAGTTCGCTGACTTGGTCAAGATGGGAGACTTCATTGAGGAAGGTATTAAGTCTGGGAAAATTCAGTCTATGGTCGCACTACAAGCCGCAAGCAAGGCCATACAGTCAGGTTCCATTGGTGGTATCAAGAAGAAGAAGGAAGACGTCTCAGCCGTCATACCTTACTACCAGCACGGAGGACCATCCCACTGATACCCTAACAACTCCCAAATTATCGCACATGTTCCAGTGTCTAGTACCCAGCCACACTATAATCCACCTCGAGCTCCAGCACACCAAAATCCACCAAAGCCGTATGCCCCTGTCCAAGCTCCAGTTCACCAAAATAGGCCAGCATATGCACCAAGACCACGTCCTAATTTTGAAGCCACAAATACCCGCACCTACACTCCTATTGCCGAGCCTTTGGCTCAATTGTTTGAAAGGTTGAGGGTAGCAGGTTTGTTGCAGCCGATTGAGGGAAGAATCCCTGATCCGATACCTCAAAGCTTCAATGGAAATAAGCGATGTGCATACCACTCGGGAATCCAAGGACATGACACGGAGGAGTGTTTTAGCTTGAAGAACCAGATCGAGTCTCTTATCAGAAAGGGAGTAATTAAATGCACCGATACTCCTCCAAACGTGAACAACAATCCTCTACCAGATCATGATAATCGAGGAGTCAACATGATTACCCTGGAGGAAGAGTATGACCTGGAAGGGAATATCATGCCTATCTGGAACACAGAAGAAATTGCCGCCACATCTCCAGCGCAACCCTTTATCACAGTTCAGTTGAGAGAACCTTTGACTATTCAAACCTACCTACCGAGAGTTGTGGTAACCACTATAGCCACTGGAAAACCTGACTATGACACTAAAGTAGTCCCATGGGACTATCGGACGGGAGCCAAAGGCAAAATGATAGACGCTGCTGTGGCTCACGGAATGACTAGGTCGGGAAGGTGTTATACCCCGGAGGATCTAAGTCGAGGGGTTCCCGGGAAAGAACAAAATCCAAAGAAGAATGTTACTGATGCAGAAGCCACAGAATTTTGGAAGAAGACGCAGTCTAAAGATTACTCAATTGAGGAACAACTAATGAAGACACTAGCCCACATTTCCATTATGTCCTTGCTAATGAGTTCTGAAGCCCATAGGAACGCTTTGGTACAAGTTCTGAGCGGAGTTAGCGTACCAAAAGAAACTACAAGTGACACATTGGCTGCAACAATTGGGAAAATGGTGGAAGTGAACAAAATCTCTTTCCATGATGATGAATTACCAGCAGAAGGTGTTGGCCACAACAAAGCACTTCACATTGCGGTCAAGTGCTGTGATAAGATCATGACTAGAGTTTTGATCGATGGCGGTTCTGGATGCAACATTTGTCCTTTCACCACATTGAGAGATTTAGGTGTGAATATGGGAGAGATAAGGGAAAGTCGTGTGAAGGTGAGAGCTTTTGATGGCGCGCAGAGAAGTGTCATTGGAGAAATTTATCTCACATTGCAAGTGGGTCCAGCTGAATTCCCCATCTTATTTCAAGTAATGGATGTTACGTCCAACTACAACTTGTTACTAGGAAGGCCATGGGTCCATATGGCAAGAGCAGTTCCCTCCACGCTTCATCAGTGTGTGAAGTTCGAGTGGGGTCGCACCGAAGTTACCATTCACGGGGAGCTCAGTCACCCCATCTATTCCGTGAATTCTGTTTCAGTCCCCGAAGAATTGGATGGAGCCGCTTTCCATGCTCTGGAGATCATGCAAGCCGTAAGAATTGATGAGAAGGTAGAGCCTGTAAAGATGGAGATGTCGAGAGCAGCGAAGATGGTTGCGTCAGAGATGTTGAAATATGGGTATAAACCAAAGACAGGGCTCGGACCTAAGGCTGACGGTATAATTGAACCAATCCAGCTAAAACATCAGAAAGGTACCGCCGGGCTAGGGTATAAGCCTGCTTCAGGAGGAGTCCACAATGCAAAGTTTGGGGCAGTAGTGTTCGTGCCAGGACAAGTCCTAATCCCAGATGAAGCAGTTGATGAAGACGTCATTGAGGGAATAGGAAATCTATTCGCGGCCATGACCGACGATGGACTGGAGAAAGATATCAAGAAGCTGACCATCCGTGATGCCAAGCCTGGAGAAGTCTTGCAGAACTGGACCATCAGCCCATCCCTGTTTCGACAGGAGTCCTGGTAGTGTGGAAACGTAGTTTTATTTCAAAATGTTTTTGCATGATCAATTGAGGCTTGAATCATGCCTAAGCCCTTTTTGCTACTTGCCTCTTCTGAAAAGCTAGACTGATTTTTAATAAAAAGTCTTTATTTTTCTTAAAATTTAAAATAACTATTTATTTTTTACTCACCTTTCATACTTTTCAGCGCTAATATTAGTAAAAATCATCGTACAATGATTATGACATGTAACGAATCCATTGAGAAAAGTACGAGTCATGAGCAGGACTATGAAGAATACGATGAAAGCATGATGCCTGAAAATCTACCTCAGGAGATCGAACAACTTGAAAGTTAGAAAAAGCCCAACATGGAGGAAACCGAGGTTGTCAACTTGGGAAATGAAGAAATGGTGAAAGAAGTACGAGTCAGCATACACTTGGAAGACGAAAGAAAGTGAGAATTGATTGAATTGATCAAGCAGTATGTTGATGTGTTTGCTTGGTCCTACGATGACATGCCAGGATTAAGCACTGATATCGTCTCACACAAGCTTCCGACTGATCCTTCTTGCCCGCCTGTGAAGCAAAAGACTAGGAAGTTCAAACCTGATTTGAGTTTAAGAATCAAGGAGGAGGTAACTAAGCAGATCCAGGCAAATGTTGTGAGGGTTACTAATTACCCCACATGGTTGGCCAACATCGTGCCAGTGCCAAAAAAGGACGGGAAGATCAGGATATGTGTAGACTATCGGGATCTTAATAAAGCTAGCCCCAAGGATAACTTTCCTCTCCCAAACATTCATATACTCATCGACAATTGTGCAAAGCATGAGTTGCAATCATTTGTTGATTGCTTTGCAGGATATCACCAAATCCTGATGAATGAAGATGATGCGGAGAAAACAACGTTTATCACTCCATGGGGAGTATATTGTTATAGAGTGATGCCATTCGGACTCAAAAATGCTGGCGCAACCTATATGAGGGCCATGACTACCCTCTTTCATGATATGATTCACAAGGAGATTAAAGTGTACGTAGATGATGTCGTTATCAAGTCCAAGAAGAGTTCAGACCACCTACAGGATTTACAGAAGTTCTTTGAGAGGTTGCGGAGATACAATTTGAAATTGAATCCAGCAAAGTGCGCATTCGGAGTTCCCGCCGGAAAGCTACTGGGTTTCATCATCAGCAGGAAAGGCATAGAATTGGATCCATCAAAGATCAAAGCGATTCAAGAGTTACCTCCCCCAAGGACCAAGAAGGATGTGATGAGTTTCTTGGGGAGACTCAATTACATCAGTCGTTTCATAGCTCAGTCTACAGTGATCTGTGAACCCATATTCAAGTTACTAAAGAAGGATGCCGCCACAGAATGGACGAAGGAATGCCAAAGAGCTTTTGATAGAATCAAGGAGTACTTGTCCATCCCGCCAGTATTGGTTCCACCAGAGCTCGGAAAGCCATTGCTACTGTATCTATCCGTCATGGATGGAGCATTTGGATGTGTGTTAGGACAACACGATGACACGGGAAAGAAAGAGCAAGCTATTTACTACTTGAGCAAGAAGTTTACACCATACGAGGCAAGATATACCTTGTTAGAACGAACGTGTTGCGCCTTGACTTGGATCGCGCAAAAGTTGAGGCATTACCTGTCGGTATACACCACGTACTTGATCTCAAGAATGGATCCCCTCAAGTACATCTTTCAGAAACCGATGCCTACAGGGAAATTAGCAAAGTGGCAAATTTTGCTGAGTGAGTTCGACATTGTGTACGTGACACAGAAGGCCGTCAAAGGACAAGCTTTGGCCGATCACCTCGCAGAAAATCCGGTGGATAAAGATTATGAACCGCTCATGACTTACTTCCCCGATGAAGAAGTGTTTTTGCAGGAGAGGATATCTCAGAGTCATATGATGGATGGAGATTATTTTTCGATGGAGCATCAAATTTCAAAGGAGTCGGAATTGGAGCAGTCTTGGTTTCAAGAACGGGACAACACTACCCAATCTCAGCCAAGATTAGATTCCCTTGCACAAATAACATGGCAGAATATGAAGCATGTATTCTCGGACTTAGGATGGCTGTGGACATGAACATCAAAGAGCTTTTGGTAATAGATGATTCTGACCTATTGGTTCATCAGGTACAAGGAGAATGGGCCACCAAGAATGTCAAGATCCTTCCTTATCTGGAATGTGTAAAGGAGCTGAGCAAAAGGTTTACAAAGATTGAGTTTAAACATGTCCCCCGGGCTCAAAATGAGTTCGCTGACGCTTTGGCTACTCTTTCCTCAATGATCCAACACCCGGATAAGAATTACATCGACCCTATTGAAGTGGAGATACGTGACCATCACGCATACTGTTTTCACGTAGATGAAGAGTTTGATAGAAAGCCATGGTACCATGATATTAGAAGGTTGCTCAAAGCAGGAGAATATCCGAAAAGTGCCAGTAGCAAGCAAAAGCGGACTTTAAGGAGAATGGCCAATCATTTCTTCCTTAACGGCGAAATCCTGTATAGGAGAACCCCGGATTTGGGATTACTAAGATGTGTCGATGCAACAGAAGCGACAAGACTGTTAGAGGAAGTTCACGCAGGGACATGTGGACCCCACATGAACGGATCCACTTTGGCAAAGAAGATTTTGAGAGCTGGATACTTTTGGATGACTATGGAGAGGGATAGCATCCGGTATTTACAAAAGTGTTATCAGTGTCAAGTTCATGGCGACTTCATACGAGTTCCGCCAAACGAGCTCAATGTGATGGGGTCACCATGGCCATTTGCTGCTTGGGGCATGGATGTAATTGGACCCATAGAGCCTCCCGCATCAAATGGACACTGTTTCATCCTGGTAGCTATCGACTATTTCACAAAATGGGTTGAGGCTTCAACGCACAGGGCAGTAACTAAGAAGGTGGTAGCAGATTTCGTCCGAAATAACATAGTTTGTCGTTTTGGAATTCCGGAATCAATCATAACAGACAACGGAACCAATCTTAATAGTGATCTCATGAGAGAGACTTGTGAAAGGTTTAAGATCTCCCACCAGAACTCCACAGCATATCGACCACAAATGAATGGAGCAGTTAAAGCCGCGAACAAGAATATCAAGAGGATCCTGAGAAAAATAATAGATAGTAACAGAGAATGGCATGAGAAGCTGCCATATGCTTTGCTCGGCTATCGCACCACAATCAGAACATCCACTGGTGCAACCCCCTACATGTTGGTCTACGGTTCGGAAGCAGTAATACCTGCTGAAGTGGAAATACCTTCTCTAAGAATCATCCAAGAGGTTGGTCTGGAAGATGCGGAATGGGTTCGTAGCAGGATTGAACAGTTGATGCTCATTGATGAGAAGAGACTGGATGCAGTATGTCACGGCCAACTCTATCAAAACAGAATGATCAGAGCGTTCAACAAGAAAGTCAAGCCTCGACGATTCACGCCAGGGCAATTAGTATTGAAGAAAATATTCCCTCACCAAATTGAAGCTAAGGGGAAATTTGCGTCAAACTGGCAAGGTCCTTACATGGTTCACCGAGTGCTCTCAGGCGGAGCAGTAATCCTCGCAGAGATGGATGGCGTCGTGAGCACAAAGCCGATCAATTCAGACGCTATCAAGAAGTACTACATTTGAAGACAGAGGGACTAGTTGTTATTTCCTTGTACTTTTGCATTTCTCTCTAATGTAACAGAACTACGTATTAGCCTGACTTCCCACGGCGGGATACGTAGGCAACCCACATCGGGTCCGGTTTCCCTTAGAAAAACCAAAAACATCATCTTTCATGTATTCAGAACTACGATTGACCTGACTTCCCTCGGTGGGATACGTAGGCAATCCTCGTCGGATTCGGTCCCTCCATATTTTTCATTTTCCATATTGTACTTGAACTACGTTCTGACCTGATTCCGTTTGGATACGTAGGCAGCCTGAGTCAGGCTCGGTCATTGCACTTCATATTTTCCATTTCCTAATGTATTTGAACTACGTTCTGACCTGATTCCGTTTTGGATACGTAGGCAGCCTGAGTCAGGCTCGGTCATTGCATTACATGTCTTTATTCTTCCCAATGTATTTGAACTACGTTCTGACCTGATTCCGTTTGGATACGTAGGCAGCCTGAGTCAGGCTCGGTCAATGCATTACATATTTTGAATCCTTCCTTGATATCCCCCGAACTACGTACAGACCTGATTCCCATTCAGGGATACGTAGGCAACCTAAAAGGTTCGATCATACCCTTAGGATAAACCTCCCCCCCCTTTATTTATACCTTCAAGTGATCACAACATCTACAAAAGGATAGAGAAGCGTCACCAGAAGCCAAAGCTACGAGAAGAGTACACTTGGACGTCCTCAACAAAGGGGAAAACTCGATTGGATTTCGGAACATGTCATAATCTAAGGAATGATGAATAATCACTATATATATGCGCCTAGTATATACAAAATATGCTTATTTTCCTAAAAAAATAAATATATATATATATATATATATATATTCAAAATATTTTACTGCCTTTCCACCTACTGAGTTTCCAAAATAGGAAGTTGCGAGCAACCGAGGAGGTTTTGAAGGGATCCACCATACCAAGTCTCTGGGATAGGAAATCACGAGCGGCGGATGAGATTTTGTAGAAATCTAGTGGCAAGGCCAGGGTCCGCAAGCCGACACAAATCAACACCCCTCCCAAAACTAAGAATTTTTCTTTGAGCGCAGGGAGACAGGAATCAAGACAGGAGGATGTCAAGACAAGATCATGGACACGATTGGAGAAATCTTTCGGCTATCACGACACCATAAGCCGAATATTCTTCCCCTACTCCACTTTAAAATATTTTGTCCCAATTCTTCCAATTCTTAAAGGATCTCATTTATGTTTTGCAGGTGCGTCCGAGATCCGGATCAAGTATCGAAGATAGAGAGCTCTCATAGGAAAATAGGATAGTTTATCTCTTTCCAAATAACTCCGCCAATCGGAGATTGCCATCTAATTGCGTCAAATAACTCCGCCAATCGGAGAACGCGGACTGACTTCATCAAACTCCACCAATTGGAGTTTGTATATAAGCAAACAAAACGACGCTCTGCCGATTGGAGTTTGTACATAAGCAAACAAAACGACGCTCTGCCGGTTGGAGCTTGTACATAAGCAAACAAAACGACGCTCTGCCGATTGGAGTTTGTACATAAGCAAATAAAACGACGCTCTGCCGATTGGAGTTTGTACATAAGCAGACAAAACGACGCTCTGACAATTGGAGCCTGTACATAAACAAGCAAGCGACGCTCTGCCAAATCAGAGAAATGCATATTAGCAAGCAAAACATACTCCGCCAATCGGAGGCTGCATCATAGCAAGCATCATCATAACTTCATCAATCATAAGCATGCATGCCATCAACATCCTCATTCTGCATTAAAAATCACGCCCACCATTTACATTCAAGTACATTTTACAGGCGCCCACCTTCTAATGTGGGTATTTACATTCAAGTACATTTTACAGGCGCCCACCTTCTAATGCGGGTATTTACATTCAAGTACATTTTACAGGCGCCCACCTTCTAATGCGGGTATTTACATTCAAGTCTATTTTACAGGCGCCCACCTTCTAATGCGGGTATTTACATTCAAATACATTTTACAGGCGCCCACCTTCTAATGCGGGTATTTACATTCAAGTACATTTTATAGGCGCCCACCTTCAAATGCGGGTATTCATTCAAAGCTCCGGCACACAAACCGGAGTATGCATCGGGATCTTGGCATACAACCCAAGATTCCATTTCATTAACGCTCCGGCACACAAACCGGAGTATGCATCAGGATCTTGGTACACAACCCAAGATTCCATTTCATTAATGCTTCGGCACACAAACCGGAGCATGCATTGAGATCTTGGTACACAACCCAAGACTCCATTTCATTAACGCTTTGGCACACAAACCGGAGCATGCATCAGGATCTTGGTACACAACCCAAGATTCCATTTCATTAACGCTTCGGCACACAAACCGAAGCAGGCATCATAATCTTTCTTTTCTAGCAAGTACACGATTTTGCATCCCCAGCATCTCACAGCTCGACATTGGGGCAATTTTGAAAGAGACATTGGGAATATCATTGCCCCGCCAGTCGAGAGACTTTATCTTACAACATTGCCCCGCCAGTCGAGAGGCTTTATTTTTACAGCATTGCCCCGCCAGTCGAGAGGCTTTATTTTACAGCGTTGCCCCGCCAGCCGGAGGCTTTACTTCCCAAGATTATTTCACCTACAGTACATCCACTCCAAAAAATGGAGACGTCAACAATCGTTTGGATATCTACACACTACTCTTTACATTACAATTTTAATTTACAGTTTTGAGCCTCAACAGGTACTTTGTAACCCCTTTTACCTGTTTTGCAGGATGACACACTACAACGTGGAACTACCTCTAAGCAGCGATTGAGGCAATGCTTGATGAGAAATACCAAACTCACAAGCCAGAGTTTCAAGACTAGCACTCCGACTCCAATTCCTACAATCAGTTGTCCATATTTCTAAATCAGAGTACACCTGCTCTCACAAGCATCGATACCTCTTTCTTTATCTCCTAGAGTTCCCACTAGAGGATATTAAAGGGACTACCTCCATCCAGCAATTCGACGTGATCTTATGGGGATGCGAGATGCACCTAGTAGAGTCTCGTTTATGGGTGTGTTGTGCACCACATTTATAATCGGGAGGCTGTGAAAGTGCACCCATTTTGAAAAGATTATTGTCATCTAGGAGATAATCTACTGTCAATTCCATAAAACTCTTTTCAAGCTCAACTAAGAGACCAGTGTCGACATAAAACCAACACTGGGGCAAATTTTGAGGACCTCTCAAAATTTTTGAACTACATTGGCCTGATTCTCGTGGAACCCGAGATATGTAGGCAACTCGGAGACCAGAGTTCGGTCGAATTCATAATGACAAATAACCTTTCTCTTTCTAGGTACGACCTTTCCAAAAATTTGATTTTTTCCAGTCCAGACAAAATTGGCTTTACGTCAACATCTTCGCCCAAAGACTCTTTCATCATCTTTGTTCGAAGAGGGGCAAGTTGTTGACACCCAATTTTGGCCCTCCTTTTCCCCATAATTAATTTTTATATGCTTCTTAATCTCGAGGACTTTTCCAAAATGATTTTCTTATTTTTATATTAATTTTTTATAAATTTTGGCACAAATAATCATTTTTTAAAATGATTTCCTTTACTTTTTATAATAATAATTACTAAAATATTGTATCTTATAAAATCACCCCAAAAATATTTTATAACTCATTCTTTTTAACAAGATATTGGTATAGCAACTTTTATTTCAAACTCTAAATGAAATTTGTCGTATCGCTATAACATTTCCTAAATACAATTCTATCGATTGAGGATCGCGATTACGTGTATCAAAATCATTTTTAAGTCAACTATATACGTATTGAAAATTAATTGGGATGAAAGAAGCATCGTTAAATTAATTAAGTGGAAAAACGATTAGGGAAAATTGAATTTTTCTACAAACTAATTCATTTACCAAGTTTTGGGCCAAATCTTTATTTGTTTCAGCCCAAACCATCCCTAACCCACTACCCAAATCGCCTAACCCGGCCCAAACACCTGACCCGGCCCAAATTCCTCTCAACTAAACCCACCTTAATCCTCACATTCTTTTCTCTCCTCCACTTTCAACAAAAAAAAACAAACAGACCCCCCCCCCACCTTCAGACAACACCGACAGCTCCCACCCCCAAACCCTGTCGCCCGTCGCCCTCACCACCAAAGACCCGCCGGATTTCGTTTCGTACCGACGGGAAAACGGCGACAACCCCTCTCCCATCACCTCACGATGTCCTTTCCCCCTTTTCGGAGGTTTTACAACCTCGAAAAAGACCACCGCCGCTGGACCGCCGGATAATAGTAAAATCCGGTGGCCTTCTCTCCTCTACTCCTCCACCTTTATAGCCATCCCCTCACCTTTTTGTCAACTCGAAACAAAGCTGAAAAAGCTCCCCCCGCCGCCGGCTGCAGACCTCGGAAAAGAGGAGACCCAGCCGTTGCCCGACGGTCCGAGCTCCACACCTCCGACCCGTCACTGTCTATTTCAAATCAACCCGAAAAAAGGGGTAAGCATCTTCTTTTTCTCTGATTTTCATCATTTCCATTGCAACTTGGCTTTCCAAGAATTCAAATTTTGAATTCTTGGAAAGAGCCGTTTGAGCCTTCAAACTTTGGCTATAAAAGGGACTTTTAGTTTTTCATTTTGGGGAACGGATTTGAAGGCATCAATATCAGTTAGATCCGAAAATAATCACAAAAAGAGCTCACCAAAATTGTTCTCTGATTATTGGCTGATACTCGCTGCTCGTCTTGCTCCTTTGTTTCGCTTGCTATTCGGATAACCGGAGTCGGAGTCGGAAGTCGCTAGTTTGAAACTCAACACTTGACGGCCTCAATCGCTGCCCAACACAAGGTAAATCCTATCCCGTCTTAATTACGTTGGTTTTAATTTTTGTCAATTGTTTGTCATGTGCTTAGTCGGGATATTAGGCATTTAGCCGACTGATTTTTGGCATGAAAATGTGAATTAAAATAGTTCCTGATTGTTTGGTTGAGATTATGTGTTTGTTAAGTGCTTACAACTTGAGACTTGGCTCAAATGTTTAAATGGTGTTGGCTGTTTGGTATGAATTATCGAATAAGATTTGAAGTGAAGTAGTTGTCGGGATGTTCGGTTGTATTTATAGTTGATGGTGTATTGGAAGAACATTTATAACCTTGAATTAGCTTGAAATGAACCTCAAGAGGCTTCGAGTTTTTCCGGGTATATACTGCTGAATGTTTAAGGAATATTGTTGTGATCACGTGATGACTATAATAATTGTTTAGTTCGTCTTTTATAATTTTTCATTCCCGCAAGGTGTTGGCAGCCTTCGTTTAGCGCAAAAAGGATTTAAAGTCCTAAAACTTTAGATTAGGATGAGAAGACTACGAGTTTCGAGCCCTCAACATGATCAACCGCTTGTTTGTAGACCTTTTGTGCTATTTGTTTCGAGATGTGGGTGCGGAAGTAGTGAGTTTGAACCTTATATATGATTAAACAAGCATGGAGCTTTACTGTTGCAGTAGCCATAGTTGGTTTGAATGTTTTTCTTATGTGTTTTGCTGACATACATTTGCCCAAGTATCAAAAGTGCCACTTAGTTTGCAAAGTTGAAATTAATGAGTCGTGACTTTCACTTTCTTCATTTAAACTTGTGTCACTTTGAAGTTGGCGGATTAATTCGTTAATTTATTTGTTATCATTTTGGTTGGTTGGCTGATTTCGTGTAAACCCGAAAAAGTATATGTATGTTATGCTTCCATTTCTTGTAAGTCCAATTTCTTAAGATAGAAAAGTTGTCAATAATTTAGTCATTTCGTTAGTCCCGGAAATGTTGTTTAGGATAAGAATGTACATATTATGATTATACATTTTTTAGCGTTTTGTTAATATTGTGGTCTTGTTTACACTTTAATCCTAGTAAAAAATGGTTAAATTAGTGTGCATTGTTAGAAAAAGAGGGCTGTCCGTATTTTCATTATTTTGGTTTTAACTCGGGATCAATTTCGGGAATACTAGCTTAAGGAATTTATCATGAGCTAATGTAGTAGTTTGGTTCCCTTTTTGATCCTCCCGTCATTAGTGTTGCCTCACTTTTTGGGGTGATTTGTTCATAGCAACTTATTTAATTAAAGTGAATAAAAAATAATAAGGTTTTATGTTGCTACTTGTTGTGTACTTTGTTTTTCTAATAATCAACTAGTATCGAAGTTGTTTGTTTACCTAAGATAGCTTGTTGATAAAACATGAAACAAAATATCGTTACATGTCGTTCTTTCATATATGCTTTGTGTATTCACCGAATAACATGTGTGTTTTCCTTATCACTTTATTATTAGCTTGGGCATATCTCTATATTTTTGTGAATTTTGTTATTCAAGTTACTAATCCTTATCATTTTTTTTGTGTTACATGAAACAACCGGAGAGCTGGAGTTCTCACTTGAAACTCACTTTTGGCCCAGTATATTTGGGTCGAGCAGCTATTAGGAGCTATCGCAGGCGCTCAGAGTCGTTTCTTTAGAAATTTAGTTCCTCCAAAGGAACTTGGCGCATCTAGCCCTTTACTTTTTTTTTTATTGCTTTCCGTTGTGCTTACTTGAAATGTTTTAACTAACCTTGTATATTTGGATATGTGTTTTTCTTTGTGATTTCGATTAGCGTTTATTCTTCGGCTTACCATTTTGTTTGATTAGGGTATTTAGTTTAAAATTTTGAAAGTAAGTTTCCTTCATTTTTTAGTTTAGGCAAATGTTTCGGGTTTCCCCTTTAAAAAATACTTTAAAATTAGTGGTTAAACACTTTCAAAAATAGTAATAATAAATGGTAAATAGTGCAGATTTTAGTATAAAAATGCAGATTTTTTTAAAAAAACACAGCTTTTATTTTTTTTGAGAACTTTGATATGCTGATTTTTCGAGGATAAAAACACAACTTTTGAAAGATAAAAGTACGACTTTTTCTGAAGCGCTGAACTACTTATTATATTTTCTTAGTTAAACTTCTCACATACGCTTCCTAAAGCTCATGTATTCTCTTTTATTCTAACCCCAATATTTTACAACTATTTTTCTATATTCTATATATATATATTTTGAGATTTTCAGATTTTTTAAGGCCTCAAAACGCAAGGTATATATGTGTCATATGCTATCTACTACAAGGTATATATATTTATATTTTTACTTACTCATTCTTCCTACTTAAATTAAACATATATTATTTTATCACAATTACATTTACGTACATAATATTTTCTTTCATATTCAATGTATGTTTGTTTCTCACTTTATAAATAAAAGTCTTTTTTATATGAAACAAATAATTTTCATTCTCTACGCAAGTCTTCAAATTCTCTCTTACATGAAATATATTTATGAAATAAATATGATTTTCTTTATATTTTTCTCTACTACCGGTATACTTATTTCCTACATTTTTTACTTGTCCAAATCCTTTTAAATAATAAACTTTTCACATGATTTCTTATATTTTAAATATACATACATCACCTTTATTCTCTTTCAATAAACATGTCATAAACTTTTCCCAAAACTCTAAAACCACATATGTTTCTTACTTTACAAAAAAGTATATTTGTATAAATAACATTCTCATTTCTTTTGCATAGCTTTTTTAAGTATATATTCTTATAAATCATAAAGTTCTACCTATTTTAATGATAAGAGTATTGCTATTAAACTTTCATATATTTCGACATGTACGTACATATGTTTCATCTTTTACCATAAGCATATTTTATATTTTTGCCTATTGTAGTAGCATGTGTCATATACTTTGAGTTTTCTTTAAATTAATAAAACACGTTTTTATCACCCTTTTTAGCAAATAATGAGCAAATAACTTTCCCAAATATTTTTTCTAAATTGAGTTTAAGGACTATCTTCGGATAGGCTCTGAAGGGTGCCTAACACCTTCCCTTTGAGTAACCAAAACTCTTACTCAGAATCTCAAACGTTTTCGCAGACTAAAAAACAGAGTTTTACATAAAAAATGGTTTCCTAAGTTTCCTAAAATTTAGGTGGCGACTCTAAACCCTTTTCCAAAACAAAGGCAGAAGAGCCGAATGTTGCAAGCATATTTTGGCCAGTTCAAAATAGGGCGCGACATCCCTCCTGGAAATCACGAAGATAGACCTGAACAACCAACCATGAGGGAGCTGCTCAACAAAGTATTTCAAAAGGTTAATTCTACGGATGTAAGCATGAAGGAGATGCGAGTTGACCTCTCAGGGATGAATCAGAAAGTGGAGGCTCATTCTATTTCCATAAAGCAGCTTGAGACTCAGATGCACCAGATGTCTACTAGCATAAATCCGCGTCAAAAGGGACTCTCCCAAGTGACACCATTCAGAATCCGAAGAATGATAGACATGTTATAACTGTGACCACCCGAAGTGGAAAACAGACTGTTGACCCTATTATGCCTATAGTTGTTGATGAGCCGGCCGAGTCTGAAAAGGATGATACAAAGATTATGGTCGAGTCTGCAGAAAATAATGGTGGTGAAGGGCTAAGTGAGAGAAAGTCTTCTGAGTCAAAAGTTAAGAACAAAGAGGTTGCACTGGTCTTAAAGCCTGTGCTATTGCCCCCTCTACCTTACCCAGATAGATTGAAGAAAAAGGTTGAGGATGACAAATTTCACAAGTTCATCTCCATGCTGAAACAACTTTCAGTCAATATTCCTTTGGTTGAAGTATTAGAGCAGATGCCTGGATATGCTAAATTCATGAATGATCTGGTTACTAGAAAGAGAACAGTGAGCTTTGAGCCAGCTGATAATTTTCACCATTATAGTGCAATAGCCTCCCGTTCTTTGGTGCAGAAAAAAAAGATCCTGGAGCTTTTACTATTTCTTGTACAATTGGAGCATTTTACTTTGCTAAAGTGTTGTGTGATCTTGGTGCTAGTATCAATCTAATACCACTAGCAGTGTTTAATTAGTTGGGCTTGAGAGCCCCCAAATCGATGATAATGTGGCTTCTTACGATAGATCGCACAGTGAAATGACGGTGGGAATTCTCTATGATGTGCTTGTGAAAGTTGATACTTTCATCTTCCCTGCGGATTTTGTGATTCTTGACTGCGAGATGGATTTTGAGGTTCCTATCATCTTGGGACGACCATTCCTTGCTATCGGACATGCATTGGTTGATTTAGAGACTGGGCAGCTGAAGTTCAGATTGAATAATTAGGTTGTTACTTTTAATGTTTGTCAGTCTATGAAGCATGATGACGACATGCGAGTGGTTTCTGTTATTGATGTGGTTGATGAGGATCAGCTAATTGTGCCTGTTGAGGAGAGACTTGGTGTTGAGGCATTAGCAGCTGTGATTATGAATTTTGAAGGAGATGACATTGAAGAGTATGATGATATGGTTGAAGCACTTACATGTATGAGGTCTTATACCTACGCTCCAAAGAAGCTTGATTTGGACTTGAAGAATAGACAGACACCACCTGCCATACCATATATTGAGGAGCCTCCAGTATTGGAGCTCAAGGCACTTCCATCTCATCTTTGATATGTGTTTTTAGGAGCTAATGAGACCTTGCCAGTGATTATTGCTGCTGACCTAGGTGAAGGCCAGGTTGAAGCTCTAGTTTCTGTGTTGAGAAAGTTCAAAAGGGCCATTGGTTGGTCCATTGCCGACATCATTGGGATTCTACCTGGAATTCGCACTCAGAAGATTCAGCTAGCCCCAGATTGCATTCCGAGTATTGAGCACCAACGTAGGTTGAATCAGCCTATGCAAAAGGTTGTCAAAAAGGAAATTATAAAGTGGATGGATGCAGGTGTAGTTTACCCTATTGCTGATAGTAAGAGCCCAGTTTAGTGTGTGTCGAAGAAGGGTGGGATTACTATAGTCCCAAATGCAAAGAATAAGTTGATTTCGATGAGGCCAGTCACGGGCTGGCGCATATGCATGGATTACAGAAAGTTGAATGCTTCGACTGAAAAGGACCATTTTCCGATGTCGTTCATGGATCAGATGTTAGACCGTCTTACTGGTAGAAGATGGTATTATTTTCTTAATGGTTATTCAGGATACAATTAGATATCGATTTTCCCTGAAGATCAACAGAAGACTACTTTCACCTGCCCATATGGGACATTTGCGTTTAAGAGAATGTCTTGGCTTATGCAATGCACCAATGACATCTCAGTGTTGCATGATGTCTATTTTCTCAGACATGGTGGAGGACACTATTGAGGTATTTATGGATGACTTTTCGGTAGTTGGTGACTCTTTCGATGACTGCTTGGCTCATCTCAGCTCTGTGCTAAAGAGGTGTGAAGAATGTAACTTGGTACTAATTGGGAGAAGTGTCACTTCATGGTGAAAGAGGGTATAGTGCTTGGCCATCGGATCTCCAAGAAGGGTATTGAGGTCGACAAAGCAAAGATTGAGGTGATTGAAAAATTTCCTCCACCAGTTTCTGTGAAGGGGATTCAAAGCTTTTTGGGGCATGCTGGTTTCTATAAGAGGTTTGTTTTATCCCTTTTCGGAATTCATTATTTGTTTTCATAAAATAAGGAAATAAAATGACTTTTGACACTTAGAAATTATTTCAAAACTTGAAAGAAATTTCAAAATAATTCTAAGCAAATACAGTCGGCACTTAATTTTTAAAAAGAAATTAAGAAAACTTTAAAACAATTTCAAAGACTTAAAAACAGAAATAAATCTTTAAAATTAGAGAAAAATGGGTAAGGGTTCAAGTAACATCTCAAGAAGGGTTTTAAGGCACTTAAAAACTTTCGTTTAAAACGGTTGACCAAAGAACGATTTTGACTAACTAAAAATGAACTAAATTTTGCAAGAGTTGAAATAAAATATTTGAGATTTAAGAGGAAAGAAATGATTTGAGCAAAAATACTATCAATTAATTCAAAGCAAAATGATTTACTTCCACTAAGAAAATTCATTCTTTAAACATGTTCAAATTTTGAGAAATTCTATTTAAAAGCAACTATAAGCAAAGGTTATTCAAAAAGTCTTTTTTGAGCCAAGGATTTTCTAAAAGGCTTACTTTAAAAAACCCATATGTGTGAAATAAATTTAATTCAAAAGATATGGTGAGAATTTGAAAGCTTTTATTTTAATTAATTTTGAAAAGATAACAATCAAAGAACTAGGGAATCTTTCATTTAGAAAGTAGTTTTAAGGATCCTAACGTAAGAAAATAAACAGTTTTTTGAAGGAATTTGAAAGAGGGTAACTTTATTTTACCAACATTAAAGGTGTTTAAAAACAATATCCTAAAAAATGAACTTAAATAAACAAGGAAAAACAAAGGATTGTTTTAACTAATTATTAGAAAAATTTGAAGTTTAAAAAAGAGAGTATTTTCCATGTTAACGACAACCCATTTTTATATCAGAGAAAACTTGATTAAACACATGAATGAAGAAAAAGAAGCATTTTATTTGAAAAATCTATTTTTAGGCAAGTTAACACAAAGTCCAACTTTCTCTCATTTCTTAACCAAACTAAATTAAGCTGCGATATTTTGTACAAAGTGAATTACGAGAAAAATAAAGATAAAATTAAAAATGACAACACTTTAAGGGATCTATTTAGATTAATATTAAAAGAGTTAGTTAAAACTAATTACATACAAACATAAGGCAAATTACAAATAAATAAAGGGAGGTAGAGTGAGGTTTGGGCCCCTGCTTTAGCCCAACAAAATCTGTCCAGATTTGTACTGGACCATTAGGGAATTTTGAGTCCTTTCCTTTGTATATCAGCTACATATACAACCATACATCGGCTGTATATTTCATATTTTCCGCTTCCAAGACCTGTATATTAGCTTCCTTTCCCAATTTCCTCTTTCTTGGCCCCTGTATACCAGCTTCCAAGACTTATGTGCTACTGTATATCACTAGTGTACTGATGTATATCAGCGTATACCAGTGTATATCGACCCGTTTTAGGCTTGGTGGTGGATTAGACTTGATGGAATTTGTTGGGTTTAAATCCAAAGAAGCAAATGAAGGAATGGGAGTCCAAATGGACTCATTCGTACATGCCAAGAAAAGGAAGTTAGAGGAATTAGCATTTATCGACAAACAATGAAGATGGAAAGGCAGTAAACTATTTGAGGCAAAAATATGGAGATTTCAAACATTGGCGGATTGAACATCTACCATTATTCACTCAAACACACAAAAGAATTTATGCATAAGCGAAGAAAGGTTGTAGGTGATTAACATAGGAACACACTAAACTCGTATCATCATCCAGCTTCTAACAAATGATGATCACAAATATCCTAGGCATGTTTAAACAATCACTATGCATCTTTAGTATCAAAAAATAGCAAACAGAGGGGCATGAGAGGCATATTTAAACTTCTAAAACAAAGTAAACACACTCTTCAACAGTTCATGAGAAAGCTTGGACTAAACTTCAAACTTTAGAGATACAGGAAACGAGTAGACCATTGCTCTATCATTTTAAGCATCAATCACACCCTCTAATGACTAAAAATAAGGAAATCATATCCAATCTTAACCAAACGAATTTGGACAGTAAATGGGAAGCAAAAAGTATCATATTGAAACCCAACAAAACAATAAAATATCAAGAGAGTTCAATAACAATTTACACTAAGATTCTAACCTTTTCTTATGAGTTAATTGATTCATTCTAACCTTTTCTTATGAGTTAATTGATTCATACGGCAAGACAGTATTCAAGAGTACTAAAGAATCATCATTGATTTGCTTGATTGTTGCTCTACCTACTCTTTAATGGAAGAAGAATAAATTGAAATCTTAGAGAATAGAAGGGTAAAAAGAGAGGAAAGCACTAACGAGGCAATAGAAAGATCATAGCTTGGTCGTATTCCTAAGGTCTTTTGAGAATAACTAACGAGTTATCTCACAACCTTGGTTCATAGATCTTTACATGGTATTGGAAACCACAGAGAACCTATAACAAGGCTCAAACAATATAATCCATCAATTAGATGGTTGTTTCGATCATCAACTTTGCAGAAGGGAGAAAACTATCAAGCGAACAAGAACACAACAACATACTCAGTCAAACAGAGAGGAAATAAAGGAGTTTCAGGTCTTTAGGAGCTCTTGGGAGAATCCAAACCAATGAGTTCAAGCTTCTCCTGAGCTCAACAATTCCCCAAAGCTCAACCCATCATCCCTCTTAATCAAACAACCTTAATATGATAATTTACTACTCAAAACAAAAGCCAGCACCTTCAGAACACCACATCCAATCTACCGATGGAGCTTGACACAAGCAAATCGACCACAACAAACCAATACACAAGTAAGATTAAGAAATTAGTAAGGTAAAGAAATGATTTTACCTTTTTCTGGGTAGCAACTGGGACGACAAGTCAAGATTTTCTATCAAATTTCTGACGAGTTAGGATATTGAGGACTCTTGGTTTCCAAACAACAAAAGAAATTCTAAACAAGCAAGAGAGATAACCTAACGAAATTCTCAAGGAAACTCAGCAAAAAAAATAGTATGATTTTTTAAGTTTCCCCAAAGTTAGAGAAAAGGACTCTCCAAGACTTTGCTACCCAAAAAACCACCCTCAATCAGTGAGAAGAAAGAGGTATTTATAGGGAAAGATTAGGGTTGAATTGGGGGAAACGTAGGGGGAAAATCTGGATAAGGGCTTTTGAATTTCAAATGAAATTCCTTTGATTCAAGCCACGTATGTACTCTCTAGTAAGAAATCGATCATCGACCACTAATTTCGAGCAATTTTCATCGAATTTAAAGGGTATAGACATTGAGGTCACCACATGTGATTTCTAGACTCTTCTAGAAGGTGAACAACTCACCAATTCGTACTGATAAATGGAGATGAGGAAGAGCAGACAGAGGGTTGAGGAAACTAATGGAGATTCAAGGTTTGGGGGAAGATTTGGGTCATTTGCTGTAGCCATTGTTGTCATTTTGGAGCTATTTGGATGGAGGGTCGTACTGGGTTATTGTCGTTATTTGTCGATGAATAGAGAAAGAGAGAGGGAGTACAAGGGTTGTTTGGTTTGTCTGTGTTGTGGGTTTAGAGAAAGAAAGAAAAGAGTATAAGGGAGTTGAGGTTTAGGGCCGGGTTGAGGGGAAAATATTGGGCTGAGGGAATTTTTTTGTGTTGTTGTTGGGCCGGCTGATAAATGAAGTTGGGGGATTTAAGTTGGGTCAAGGATTTGGCCACTTTACTTTTCAAATATGGCCCGATTTGGTCGGATTGATAACCAAATGATTTAAATGATTAAGATTGTGGCCAAATTAAATCTAATTGAATTAATTCAAAGAGATTAGGCCGTAATTGGAATAGAGACAAACTAAATACGATTAATTTAGCCGAGCTTTATTTATTTTAAAATAACTAAAATAATTAATTTGTTATCATATTTAATCATGTGTTTATAAAACACCAATTTCACAATTTAATTATTGGTTAAATTATTTTTGACCAAAATAGGCAGTTTTAAAATGTTTTGAAACAATTTTGGAAAAAATCTTTTTGTCACGACCCAAGCCGTTGTGAGTGGCACCCACCCAACCCCCGGATGAGCGAACCATTAGAGTCCAACTCTTAGCCTAGCCTAACAGCTTAAAATCAGTGCAGAAAAGTAAACTAGCATTCAATCATAAATGGAAAACAACTCTATAAATAAAATGACCTGCGGAAATCCCTCCCTAGAATCTGAAAGTCATCATATCGAAAACATCTATCAAAACTAGAGTACGGGGATGCAACCCCAAAATAATAGAAATAGTCTAAGCCGAAACAAATGGGCCACAACTCAAACTAGATGGACACCAAGGCAGCTCGATCGAATAGCTCACCCTTGATATCTCGGAAAGTCTGGCCTAAAAGTGAGGTCGTGCGTCAACCGCTGGAAGATTTCCTGTACTCACAAAAAGACAAGCAAGTGAAGTATCAGTACAGAACCACTGTGTACTAGTAGGATTATCAACCAGTTCCAAATAAACAATGTATGCATATCATAAATATCAAGTAAGAGTACAGAAAACACATAGGCAAGTCAACAGGTATTCCTAGACTACAAGTCTCTACCTAACTTGTCCCACATGTAAGCCACCTCACAGTTAAGATCGATAATCCACAACAATAACAATCATATCCCGTTACATATCCCTAACCCACCCTGGATCCCCTCTAGACAACACCTAAGTGTAAGACAAACAACCCGGTCTACACCAAGACCAACTCATAAAGCAATGTAACAACCCGGCCTCTCAAGGACCAAAATACACAACCACAATTCAAGTTCACAACCTGGTCCAGTCAGGGAACTACTAAATAAAGATGCAGAAATACAAGAAAGTAAACCCGTACCAGGCGTGGTACCCGAGCCAATCGTTAGTATTGTCCCATACCAGGCATGGTACCCGAGCCAACCGTTAGTATATTTCGTACCAGGCATAGTACCCGAGACAACCGTTAGTATTATCCCGTACCAAGCATGGTACCCGAGCCAACCAAAGTCAGCAATCCACACTCACAAACATGAACAATCAACTTGTAAACCAACAAGCACAATACAATGTTCAATTTACAGACTACTAACAGGACTATTAGACATTTCTAATCATTCCCTAAGCAATGCATTTCATACAAATACTTAGATAAGAGTATTTAAATGCACAAAGCATACAGGAAGCAAACCATCACCTACCTCGAAATGATCCAAAGCTCTACTCAACCGGAGCTTTCCTATTTCCCGAAGTTCTTACCGGTTCTTGGTCTAAAACAACACACAATAACCAAGAATCAATCTTTATGGCCTAAATTTCACCTAGATTACGTAAAAATCCTAAACCCCAGGCCACCCATGATCATTCCACCCTTTTCCCCGGGCTTCCTTGCCATTAATTCACCTAGTTCTACCATTTTTATGGAACAATTAGGGAATTAAGGTCACATGATCATAAAACAGTAAAATTAGCAACACCCAAGAACTTCTACACATAGAATCCCCCCTTTTCCACGAATTTTACCCTCCCTAACTCATTCCAAACCTTTCCCCAAGTCCACTCCTAGCAATTCTATCGCATAAGAAAAGTATTACGGAGTTTGGGGAGTAGAAACCTTACCTTAGGGAAGAAAAACAATAAAGAGTGGAGGAAAAATGCCTGAAATTGCCCTAGCCCTTCTCCCAAATGAACTTGTGAAAACTGAATATTTTTGGGAAAGTTTCTGCATTAAATCCCATCACGCTCCGCCATAGAGGTCCGCTCCACTATAGCGGTACCACCATAGCGGAGTGGTCCGCTATGGCAGAGGCTGATCGACGTTGACTTCCGTTGTAGCGGTAATTTCTCCACTACAACGGAGGTCTCTATGGCAGAGTGTCAACCGCTGTAGTGGTTGACACGAGACAAAAAGTTGTAAAATCTCCAAAACTAGTCCATTTTACAACACACTATTTTTCCAATATCCCGGAACAACCCCTTCACGTCAACCTCGATTCCGGGAGTTCTACTTACCCGAATTCGATTCCGAAAAATCCCCCTGACTCCTTTATGTATTAGATATGAGGAAAACCATCTCAAATTAAGACATCAAACCTAATCCTTACCCAGATTTCCCTAGACCATACCTCACTCCAAAACCAGCTGAGACTAGCCTAGCCCCGAATTTCAAACTCCCCAACCTAGAGTTTTATAACTCTAAAAATTTGCACAAATGATTTACCCGTAACGACGGACCCGGTCATTACAACAGATACCAATTTACCCATTGTTCATCCCCGAACGATCAAACCCGAAAATACGAAAAGATAAAGAAGGAAAGAGTAGTACATGTATCCTCAAACAAGTGAGGGTACTTGTACCACATGTCCCTCTGGGTTTCCCAAGTGTCTTTCTCAATTGGACGATGCTTCCATTGAACCTTTACCATACTGATCACCTTTGTCCTTAATTTTCGGACATCCCGATCAAGAATTAGAATCGGCTCCTCTTCATAGCGAAGATCCTTATCCAGTAACACCTCATCCCACTTGATGATGTAGTCCTTATCCCCATGGTATCGCTTTAGCATGGATACATGAAACACCGGATGGATACCCGACAGACTGGGCGGCAGTGCCAATCTATAAGCGACGGACCCTACGATCTCAAGAACCTCAAACGGTTCGATGAACCGGGGGCTAAGCTTGCTCCTCTTACCAAAATGCATGACTCCCTTCATTGGTGACACTTTCAACAACACTTATTCACCAACCTGAAATTCCATGTCCCGGACCTTCCGATCCGCATATTCCTTCTGCCTGCTTTGGGCAGCTAGTAACTTGTCCTGAATACCTCTTACCTTTTCTTGCACTTCCCTTACCAAGTCTAAGCCCAAAGGCTTCACATCGCCTTCGTCAAACCATCCAATCAGTGACCTACAACTCCTCCCATACAGAGCCTCAAATGATGCCATATCAATACTGGAGTGGTAGCTATTATTGTATGAGAACTCACACAATGGTAGAAATTGGTCCCAATGACCCCTGAAGTCAATCACACATGCTCTCAGCATGTCCTCCAATACCTAAATAATCCTTTCCGACTGACCATCAGTCTGAGGATGGAAGGCTGTACTAAAGGTGAGTTGAGTGCCCAACTCCTCATACAACTTACCCCAAAACTTGGAAGTAAACTGCGTACCCCTGTCTAAAATGATGGACAGTGGCACTCCATGCAATCTCACAATCTCCTTCATGTAGATCTTAGCCAATTGCTGCGAATTGTAATCCACTCTGACCGGAATTAAGTGAGCTGACTTGGTCAGTCTGTCGACAATGACCCAAATAGAATCATACTTCCCCAAAGTCTTGGGGAGACCCACCATGAAATCCATGGCTATTCTCTCCCACTTCTACTCTGGAATGGGCATCCTCTGAAGTAGTCCTGCAGGTCTCTGGTGCTCATACTTTACCTGCTGGCAATTTTGACACTTGGACACAAAATCAGCTATGTCCCTTTTCATCCTAGGCCACCAATAAAGTTGCCTCAAATTCCTGTACATCTTGGTTACACCCGGATGAATTGAATACCGCGAACAGTGAGCCTCTACCAATACCTTCCGAATCATGTCATTAATCCGAGGAACACATATCCTTCCTCTAAAATTTAACACACCGCCAGAGTCCAACGTGGCATCCTCGGACTCTCCGGATATTGCTTTGCTTTGAAGTCTGCTCAACTGCGAATCCTGAAACTGTTTGGCCTTTATTTCCTCTATGAAGGTGGATTTGACCTCAATACTGGCCAAGATCCCACCTTGTTCTGAAATACCCAAGTGCATGAACTTGGACTCCAATGCCTGAATTTCCCTTGCCAGTGGTCATTTGGACACCCCCAAACAAACCAAACTGCCCATGCTAGCTATTTTCTGGCTCAATGCATTTGTGATGAACGCTCAAATCATGCTCTCCAATTAGGAGGCCACGATGATCGTGCAGCAAAACAAAATTTATAAACCCAATAGATGTCGAGGTCGTACCCAAGGGACTTGACTTAGCCAACTAGAGATTGTATGAGTTGATTTCAAAGCGAGAGTAATTGCTTAAACAAAAAGTAAAAGGATGGGGGGAATTGGGAAAGTTGTCACTACTAACACAATTCAACAAAAAACAATAAAACTAAAGATGGGTGTACTAAGTGATTTAAAAGACTAGGGGTGCACATCCGATGGGGCATTGCTTATGGGATAGGGTGATCATCAATTCACTTCTATTCTTACTATTTGACACAAGTAGCGTTGGTTATAGGTGTGGAATGTTTATCTCTCGATCAACATCCACATTTCCAATTATTTTGGATAGAACACCATTGGTTTGATCAATAATAAACCAACATATGCTTGGGGAGGTCACACTATCTCTAGCTTAGACCCTTAAATGGGAGATTCCTATGATAAGAACTATTTTTAGCCTCAAATCTAGATGGATTCCCAAGTACCCACTAGCAATTTTACATCCACAACCATGGAGTCCTCTTTCAAGCAATCACATAGTCAAGTAAAGTAAACTAATGTTTGCAACCATCAATTTTATGATTAAAACTTGGTGAAATTACTAGACCCATGTTAAATAAGCAATTATAGAGATGAATTAACAAGACCCACACCCATTAGCTAAGCACCCATCAGCAATACACCCCTAGACAAGAGAATTTAGCCACTCATAGTAGGAGAAGAAGAGATACCATCTGGGTAAGTCAAATTCCCATTCATTATAGTTGAATCTCAAGTTCTAGAATCAAATTAGGCACACAAATTGTTAACCAAGAGATTTGGATTGAAACCCTCTTCTCAATGGAGGTGGAATTTTTTTTTACAAAGTAAAAAACTATCTCTAAGACGCAGGTCTGAAGTATTGTATATACAAATTGAGCCTAAAATGGCATTTTATATGTTCCCAAGTCGTCACATAAAATTAGGACAAGTTTTCCCTTCAGGAAGTGTGCGACGCGACGTGCGGTTCGCACATCGCAATGTGCGCGTCGCACACCTGCTTCAACTCAGCCAGTGACTTCAGCTGAAATTGTGGGCTTCATGCGAAGGTGGTGCATTCCGTACCACAGGATGTGCGCGTCACACAGCGATGGCACACCCTTGCAGATTCTTCAGCTTTTCTTAACTCTTCATACTTAGCTCCTTTTTGGCTCTTTTTGGGTCCATATCCTTGTTCTTCGTCTTCTATCAAAAGTACCTGCATAGACATAAAGAAAGGCCATAAGAACCTCTAAATCAATTCAAAATATAACAATAATTCATGGATATAGGCTCAATAAGTTGGTAGATTACCGACTTATCAAACTCCCAAACTTGAACTATTGTTTGTACTCAAGCAAGATACTCACAAGGCAAGGAATGAATTATGCTAAGGCTCAATCAAGGCACAAAAGACTACTCTACACTAAAAATTTAAGAAAAATAAACAAACAAAAGACTTAAACAAAGGACTCAACTACTATGCTCATCTCAATTTGGACCACCATAAACTCAAGGCAATTGATCATTTCAAAACCTTTTTCAAAAGGGCATCATTTCTCATTTAAAATTAAGGGAATTTGCCATTCAAAATAAGACATTTAAGCTTCTCAAGTCATTGGCATGGACCGTCAAGGTTTGACTCAAGATTCGCCACACAACTTGTCTCATTCATTCCCCTCAATTGAAATAGAGACTCTATGCTTCAATTCGATGCATGATGCCACTCACCACAAGAGATAGTTCATAAAACACATGATTATAAGAGAACCAAGAAGACTCTCACTCTCTCAAGGAAGTTCAAGTGCACACACGTCGAACCATAGGCTTGCCCTTCATGTAAATCACCACTAATGTAGGGTAGCCAAGCTCAGAATCACCAAGGACTTGCGGGTTATGATGTTGGCTAGGGATAAGGTGAGGATATCATTTGGTTCAAGTGACTACACCTACCTAATGCTTTTTGTTCTCAATTCGAACACCGCTCACATTTTTCCATTTCAACTTCATCTTATTCCTCCCTCGCACAACCCAAGATTTCTCCTTTTTAAATCATGATCATTCACACCTTATATCACCTTCACTTGGTAGCACCAATTTTTCCTTTTCAATTTGCTCATTGGATTGATATTTTGGAGCAATTTTCAATGTGAAATTAAGGTGCTACCTTGTACTTGAAGTGCACTTTTTTCTTCTCCTCATTTAATCATATGCACCCCTAAACTTAGGGATTTGCCTATGTTGTCTTTTGTTACTCCCCAAACTTAGGCTTTTAGACTACATTTTATTTTCAAGCAATTAGGGAGGATGGGTACCAAGATAGAGGTTCCAAAAAGGTCAAGGTGTTGACAAGGTGCCAAAGAACGGTCACAAGCTCAAAGGGGTTCACTAGGATATGATGTCATTGGGAAGTCATTTGGGTGAAGTGGCTTATCAAAAAGGGCCTAAGGTCATCTTCCAAGCTCGGTTACACCTAGAATTTTGCCTTGAATCACATTCGGGGCAAGTTCTAGATGACACTTATGCACAAGAATCAAAGTACAACCTCACCACACAAGGCATCATGCCACACGACTTCATTCATTAGTCCCACAATCAATTGGGGCAAATGACTTTTGACAAGCTATTTTGAGTTCATTACACACTCGTTTGTGAGTCAATCAAGCCAAAGCAAGAGTGTGCAAGTCATGACGAGAGAATGCTTTTCCTCAAAAATTCATTTCCCTTCTTCCTTTCATTTTCAAAAATAAATTGCCATGTTTTTTTTCCGGTTGGCCCATTTCGAGACAAGCACTTACGGACTCAATTCTAAGCTAAAACTTGGCATTTTTCCTTAAGAAAACCGCCTCTCAATCTATCATAGGGAAACACCAACTCGGTTTGACACACAAAAACAAAAGAAAAGAAAAAGAAAATAATAAAAACTTTTTCTCCTTGGGAAAGAACCGTAGTATTAAGAAAACCCTCGAAGTTTATTTCTACACTACTATTAAAAAGGCGATAACCGAATTTGCGCTCATAATTTCATTCAAGAACAAGCCTAGGCATAGGCATTTAGCGCATTTGCAAGGCACGGGTAGTAGAACAATAGGGCATGTAAAACTAACCCGCCACACACTCAATAAGATTCAAGCCCGGCGAGGGCACAATTAAACTCAAAGTAAAACAAAAACATAATCTAAGGGAAAGAAAAACAATAGCATCACAATCATCATCCAAAATGTGCACGACAAGGGCCAAATATAACCAAGCAGAACTGCCAACTAGGCCCGACAAAGGCAATAAATTGTCTCAAGCCCACTCACGGGCGCCAAAAGCAAGTACGTAAAGCCACCCCCTCCCCATAAAAGAAGCATTGCCCTCAATGCTCATAGTGCAATGGGAAAAAAGGTGGAACTCCCTGGAGGACTTAATCCTAATCATCACCATTCGGCTCTTGATCGTCATGACTGGGCAGCTCCCCATCTGCATAGGCGGCAAATAAGCTGTCCAAGGGACCCGAAATCTTCCTAGCTGGAGGCAATGTGTTCAAGTCGTCATGCTCTATTGAGTTTTTTCCTTTTTCCTTGTCCATGTTTTTCTGAAGGGACTTGAGAGATTTCTCACAAGCATCCACTCGTTTCCTCAGATTTAGAGTGCTTTCCACAACTTCTTTCATGGCTACTTTGACTGCCTTAAGAATTAAACCCGGTAGATCATTTGATAGATCCTGCAACTGCCTCTCATATTGTATGACTTGTTAACCATGTCTTGGAGGCTGAGTGGCTCCCTAGGTGCAGTGGCTGAGGGTGTCTGTCCTTCTGAGGTAGGATGAGAAGGAGGAGGTGAGGTATGCATTTTCACATCTGAATCATCATCTTCGGCTTCCACCGATGATTCCACTCTAGGCCTTTTAAATTGGGGAGCATCCCGGTCAGTTTTTTGTCAAGATCCAACACACCAACAACAGAAGTAGGGGTGTCACATTCAAAGAAGGAAACACCGGCTTGTACACATAGCTTGCTGATCAACACCTGGAAGGGAAAGACGTCACTACTCCTTCGAGATTTCCTCTTTATCACTAAGGCTATGACCTCCCCCACATTGATATGATCTCCTGCCATAATTGTTGCTCTTAACATGGCTCCATCGTGTGTGATCTTTTGGTCATTCTGAGAAGGTATGAGGCGAGAGCGCACAAAGTCATACCACAAGTGAGCCTCGAAGTACAAAGTTAGGTGGGGAATATTGCCTCCTATAGTCGCCTAGGAAGAAGAATAAGGAGAAATGATGGGGGCAGCCCATTCGAGAGGTTTGCGCTTGAGAAGTAACTTCTCCATGAGGACAGGTGCTGACTCGATTGGATTGCTCCAGTAGATGGCATTAATTGCAACTGGAGTGATCTTGACCTCATTTCCCCGAACCATCACTGATTTTAATGCAGGGAATTTATCACAACCCCTTTTATAGCCCTGAGCATCTTGCGTGGCCTGATATGAGGCGAAGAATTCCTGGACCAACTCCTTGTAATAGGTCCCTGGCACTTTCTGAAATGGGTTCCAGTGGAGGTTAGCAAACTGAGTGGGGATATTGGGAAGATTATCCCCCACCGCATTCAGATTGAAGCTCTGCTCCTCATTGAAGGACCAGCCCCTGTCACGTTCATAGATTAATTTCATGCCCTCCATTCCAAACCGAACCCTCTCCTCCTCCAAGACTTGGTCACGGGATGATGAGACTTTCTTCTTCCCCTTTGAAGTTGGCTTGGAGGAGGAGGGAGCGGTTGGCCTGCGTGAGCTTCTCTCCGCGTTACCCCTGTTAGAAGACATACTCTGCATACAGAGATTATGAGCGAAAAGAAAAAAAAATGAAACCTAAAAAGAATTTAGAAACTACAAAGGATGGAATGAAATGGATTAGAAAAACAACGTAGGTAACTGTTGTCTTGTGCGGACCACATGCAAAATGCACCAGGAGCAGTGCGCATCGCATGAGCTTCATATTTGTTAATTCATTTCTGGTTTACACGACTTCAGGCAGATAAAGCAGCTATAAAAGCTATGCTTGTCAATCGAGTAGGTGATTTTGGATTAGCTCCTGGGATTTTGGGTTGTTTTACTCTATTTCAAACAGTAGACTTTTCAACCATTTTTGCTCGTGCTAGTGCCCCCAGAAATTCTTGGATTTCTTGCAATATGAGATTGAATGCCATAACTCTTATTTGTATTTTACTTTTTATTGGTGCTGTTGGGAAATCTGCACAAATAGGATCGCATACTTGGTCATGTCGCACAAGCCCACAGAACCTTCAGGGATTTTTCAACTGAGGTGCGATGCTGGTGCAATTCGTACCATCAGGAGTGCATGTCACACCACGTGTCTCCCCTCAGATTAGTGACCTGATCATTCTTTTCAACTTGGTGCGATGCCTTGTGCGCCCCACATATCAAGATCTGTGCATCGTATGCGAAACGCACAATGGTAGAATTGGAATTTTTAGTTCCTTGTTTTCTTCTGAGTTACACATATGATTCATAGAGCAAGATGTGCTTCGGGACTTGGTACTACACAACAACCAAATCATATTAAACAAAGGGGGAAAAGGGATTATGACCTTAACTTCCGAGTACTCAGACTTCCCTGAATTTTCGTTTACATAAACACAAGCAAGAAAGGACTCAACGACTTCCCTTAAGATGGACGTTACCTCTTCTATCATCGGGAACATCAATCCCTTCTTGCACAATGGTCACCAATAAGCATAGCAATAATCAACCTTTCCTTCACCAAACATACACCCCAAATAGATTTTCAACAAGGATAATGGGCATACAATTAGCAACATTCAACCTCAATAGTCAACTATCAATCAAAACCTCGTGACAAACAACGATTTGCCCTTAAGAAGGACGTCACCCAATCTATCATCGGGCCAAATCAAGCACTAGTCATGAGTGGGTTACTCAGACTTTACCCCAACACAGACATTCAGGCTAAAAATTACTACCAATCAACATGCATTCATAAAATCAAATCCCTACCAAGTTGATTCTAAGGTATATTATCAAAAACAACTCAAAATTAGGGGGCCAAAATTTTTGGATCTCACCCAAAATCAACATGACAATTTTACAAATCATGCTTCACAATATGAGTTCCTATTATTCATAAAAACAACTATTTAACGTCGGGGAACTTACTACAAGTGAAGATTATGAAGGGAAGAGTGAAAACTGAAGCTTTTTGAACTCTAACAATGGTGACCCATAAGACCTTCCTGGATAATAACGGTGGCGACGGTGGAGGCATAGTGGAGAAGGTTGGTTGAGAGGAGAAAAAGGTTTTGGGAGAGTTTGAGGGATTTAGAGAGAATTTTGAGAGGGAATTTTGGGAGTTGTGGAGAAATATGGTGGAAAAAGAAGAGAAGAGTCGGTTTTAAAAGAAAAAGAAGAAGAAAAGTTGGCCAGGTCATATCTGGGTTAGGTCGGTCAATGGGTTAGGTCAATTAAAATTCAAATTTACCTTTCGTGTGCCGCAACATGCGATTCGCACCAGGAAAAGTGCGGACCGCATAACGTATCGCACAAGCCCCCTATTTCACCCCTAGGTTTGCCCAGGCATCTGTTTCATGGTGCGATGGAGGTGCGATGCGCACTTAGGCTCGTGCAGTCCGCACGTCCCGATGCACATCACCTCCCATTTTTTAGATTTCCTTCAGGTCTTCTAGCGTGGCGTGCAATAGGTTGTGCGACACGCACAATTTCTTGTGCAGTCCGCACAGTCCACCGCACAACCCCTTTTTCATTGCTTTCCCTTGTTCAATTTCTCCATCCATGCATACGTACAAAAACACCAAAAGATAACCAAAAATAAACAAAGAAACTTAGGTTGCCTCCCAAGCAGCGCTTGATTTAACGTCGCGGCACGACGATACTACCTCAATCCTCATTCATTCTTGGGGTTTGCGATGGTGTCGTTAGGCAACGTCCCTGTCATCCTCGGGTTCATTTAGCTTGAGAGGTGGTTCATTTAGGCCTTAAGATGCTTGATCGAGGCGCTGTGGGAGCTCACAGTTTGGGAAAGTGTTGAAACCTCACTTTTTAGTTCACTTACTCCCGAATTTATGGTGTCCACCTTCTTAAGAACTAAGGACAACATGTCCTTTAACTTGGATTGGCCGGGATTGCTTGTGCCCAGTTGGTAGAGAGAATCAGATTTCTTTGGGGGGATGTAAGGATTAGAACTCCGGTGATTGAAGCGATCACCATCCTTGTCTCTGTCACGCCAATTGCCATCCCTCTTTTTGTCTCTTATCCAACCTTGATTCTCCTCCCGTGGGCGATAATACCCGGGGCGAGAACTCGCCGACACAAAGCATAGCTTACCATCAACCTCAATCATAAGCTCAACATCATTCATTTTGATCTTTGGTGTACTCACTGCATTTACTGAATTAGCACCGCCTGCTCCCATTACATGCTTGGCCATCAAATCGATTTGAGTCATCATTTTCGCCAAAGCTTTATCTCGCTCCTTATCTTTCTTTCTCATTTCATTTGTTAAGATTGTTGAGGGCGTTCCTAAAGTTGACACCTCTGCCTCTCTCGTGTGCCAAGCTTGGTTGGTCTTTATCATACGCTCTAGTAGCAATGATGCAATGGGAAATTCTAAATCCATGAAGTTTCCACCTCCAAGGTTATCAACCACTGATTTGTTCAAGGAACTTAGTGACCGGTAGAACCTTTGGAGAAACACATTGCTTGGCCACAATAGAAGCTTCTTTTTGAATCGTAGTCAAACTTCATGAAGAGGCTCATCCGGGAGCTGCCTAAAGTTGGTAATCTCATCTCTTAGCTTCATCATTCGAGATGGGGGAAAGAATCTTGAGGTAAATGCCTCAACCAACTCGGCCCAAGATGTGATAGAGTCATCCGGCAATTCTTCCAACCACGCCGTGGCTTCCCCCGTCAAGGAAAAAGGGAATAGGCATAATCGGATGGACTCTTGGGAGATATGTTTGAAGATGAATGGTTGGAAAATCTCCAAAAAATTCCGAATATGCCGGTTGGCGTCCTCATGTGCTGCTCCACCAAATAGGCCTTTCATTTGGATTAAGTGGAGCATAGTGCTTGTCAAGTGGAAAACAACATTTCCCACCCTAGGGGGTAGATAGATTGCACCTACACCTCCTTGTATCATAGGCTCGGCAGCGTTGGCATTGTCGAAGCCACCAATGCTCTCATTATCATTGGCTTCGACCTAGCCTACTCAATCAACACAAACAAAAAAAAGTAAAAGCAAATAATAACTCTCAAGTTGACTTCAAAACAACAATAAAAAATTAGCTAACACTCAAGTTCCCGGCAACGGCACTATTTTTGATGAACGCTCAAATTGTGCTCTCCAATTAGGAGGCCACAATGATCGTGAAGTAAAACAAAATTTATAAACCCAACGGATGTCGGGATCGTACCCAAGGGACTTGACTTAGCCAACTAGAGATTGTATGAGTTGATTTCAAAGCGAGAGTAATTGCTTAAACAAAAAGTAAAAGGATGGGGGGAATTGGGAAAGTTGTCACTACTAACACAATTCAACAAAAAGCAATAAAACTAAAGATGGATGTACCAAGTTATTTAGAAGACTAGGGGCACACATCCGATGGGGCATTGCTTATGGGATAGAGTGATCATCAATTCACTTCTATTCTCACTATTTGACACAAATAACGTTGGTTATAGGTGTGGAATGTTTATCTCTCGATCAACATCCACATTTCCAATGATTTCGGATAGAACACCATTGGTTTGATCAATAATCAACCAACATATGCTTGGAGAGTTCACACTATCTCTAGCTTAGACCCTTAAATGGGAGATTCCTATAATAAAAGCTATTTCTAGCCTCAAATCTAGATGGATTCCCAAGTACCCACTAGCAATTTCACATCCACAACCATGGAATCCTCTTTCAAGCAATCACATAGTCAAGTAAAGTAAACTAATGTTTGCAACCATCAATTTTATGATTAAAACTTGGTGAAATTACTAGACCCATGTCAAATAAGCAATTATAGAGATGAATTAACAACACCCACACCCATTAGCTAAGCACCCATCATCAATACACCCCTAGACAAGAGAATTTAGCCACTCATAGTAGGAGAAGAAGAGATACCATCTGGGTAAGTCAAATTCCCATTCATTATAGTTGAATATCAAGTTCTAGAATCAAATTAGGCACACAAATTGTTAACCAAGAGATTTGGATTGAAACCCTCTTCTCAATGGAGGTGGAACTTTTTTTACAAAGTAAAAAACTATCTCTAAGACTCAGGTCTGAAGTATTGTATATACAAATTGAGCCTAAAATGGCTTTTTATATGTTCCCAAGTCGTCACATAAAATTAGGACAAGTTTTCCCTTCAGGAAGTGTGCGACGCGACGTGCGATTCGCACATCGCAATATGAGTGTCGCACACCTGCTTTAGCTCAATCAATGACTTCAGTTAAAATTGTGGGCTTCATGCGAAGGTGGTGCATTTTGCACTACGGGATGTGCGTGTCGTACAATGATCGCACACCCTTGCAGATTCTTCATCTTTTCTCAACTCTTCACACTTAGCTCCTTTTTGGTTGTTTTTGGGTCCATATCCTTATTCTTCGTCTTCTATCAAAAGTACCTGCATAGACATCAAGAAAGGCCATAAGAACCTCTAAATCAATTCAAAACATAGCAATAATTCATGGATATAGGCTTAATAAGTTGGTAGATTACCGACTTATCAGTCTGCCACCACATTAGCCTTACTCGGATGGTACTGAATAGTCACATCGTAATCCTTCAACAATTCCATCAACCTCCTCCGCCGCAGGTTCAAATCCTTTTGAGTGAAGACATGCTGCAGACTAGGCGATGATCAGTGAACACTTCACACTTGACACCATAGAGATAGTGTCTCCAAATCTTGAGTGCAAAGACCACCGCTGCCAACTCTAAATCATGAGTCGGGTAGTTTCTCTCATGCCCCTTCAACTACCTAGAAGCATAGGCTATCACATTCCTATCTTGCATCAACACAACACCTAAACAAGAATGTAAAGCATCATAGTAAACAATAAAGTCTTTACCTTCAACCGGCAAGGACAAAATAGGAGCCGTGGTCAGAAGTGTCTTGAGCTTTTGGAAGCTCTCCTCGCACTTGTCGGACTACACAAATGGCATATCTTTTTGTTTCAGCCTTGCCAAGTGAGTAGCAATGAAGGCAAAATCCTTAACAAACCTCCGGTAATAACCTACGAGCCCAAAAAAACTCCTCACCTCAGTCACAGAGCTAGGCCGGGCCCAACTCTTGACTGCCTCTATCTTCTGGGGATCTACCATCACCCCCTCTTCTGACACTACATGCCCTAAGAATGCTACCAAATTCAACCAGAACTCACACTTGGTGAACTTCTCATAAAGCTTTGACAACTCAAAATGTCCAACACTATACGAAAAAGTTTAGCATGCTCCTCCCTACTCTTGGAGTAGATCAAAATATCATCAATGAAAATGATGACGAACGAATCCAAGTAAGATTTAAACACCCCATTCATCAGACCCATGAATGTTGCCGGTGCATTGGCCAAACCAAACGACATCACTAAGAACTCATAATGCCTGTACCGAGTCTGAAAAGCAGTCTTAGGAACATCCTCGGGACTAATCTTTAACTGGTGATACCCTGACCTCAAGTTAATTTTCAAAAACATTGATGCACCCTGTAATTGGTCAAATAGATCAATAATACGGGGTAGAGGGTACTTATTCCGAATGGTAACCTTGTTCAACTTTCGGTAATCTATGCACATCCGCATACTACCATCCTTCTTCTTTATAAACAATACCGGAGCACCCCAAGGCGAAGCACTAGGATGGATAAATTCCTTATCTAGGAGTTCCTAAAGCTGAGTCTTAAGTTCCCTTAACTCTGCTGGAGCCATATGATATAGATGAATGGAAATGGGATGAGTGCCTGGCTCCAAGTTAATACAAAAGTCAATATGCCTATCCGGAGGCATACCAGGCAAATCCGCTAGAAACACCTCTCGAAACTCTGAAACAACTAGAACTGACTCAATAGATGAGGAATCCACACTATCATCCCAGAGATGAGACAAAAAGGCTAAACACCCTCTCCCCACTAGCTTCCTAGCCAAAACGAATGATATAATCCTGATCGGCTTAGACCTGTACACACCTTCCCACTCTAGCCTATCCTTACTCAGAATCTCTAGAGCCACAGTCTTGGTGTTACAATTCAACACAGCATGATAAGGGGATAACCAGGTCATGCCCAAAATAATGTCAAAGTCAACCATATCCAGGATTACTAAATCTACCCAAGTATGAAGCCCCACAAAAACAACAGAATAGTTACGATAAACATGAGTCACCACAACCGACTCTCCAATCGGGGTAGAAACATGGATAGGGGAATCAAGGATATCACATACCAAGTCCAGACCCAACGCAAAACTCACAAACACATAAGAATATGTAGAACCTGGGTCAAATAATACTGAAGCCATTTTATCATAGACGAGAATGGTACTTGTGATTACCGCATCTGATGCCTCAGCCTCAGTACTCCCTGGAAATTCATAACAATGAGCTCGGTCATCAATCCGAGAAACCTCCATGGCCGGCTGCGCCGCATCCCTGCCCACGTCACCAATCTCTCTATGTCTCCCCGGCCTCCCTGGAAGTTACCTCTCCCACCCTGTGGACGACCTCTAGCATGACCACCTCTATCGGCCAGGGCCACAGCCTTGGGCTGCTGCTGAACCTGATTATTAGTCTGCCTGTGAGGGCACTCCCTCTTAAAGTGGCCCAGATCACCACAATGGAAGCAACCACGATCAAGTGCAGGCCTGCTAGTAGATGAATAAGAAGCTCCCTGGCCTATAGGAGCTAAAAACTATTGATTAGCTCCCTGACGACCACCTATAGCAGCTGGCAGAGCTGACTGAATAAGACGGGCTGAGTATACCTGATGATTCTGACCCCTGGAGTACAAACCACCATAATTTCCCTTATTTCAGGGCCTCTTGTCTAACACCTTAGCCTGCCCCGCCTGCCTGACTCCCTCAAGTTTCTTTACATAATCCACCAGATCATTAAAGCCTTTCCCTGAAGAAGTCTTGTGCATAGACAATACCTAAAGCTCAGTATTCAAACCCTTGATAAATAACCGAACCCGCTCCTCCTCGGAACCCAGCAACTGCGTAGCAAAATGAGACAAGGCATGAAACTTTGCCTCATAGGCAGAGACTAACATGCTACCCTGCTCCAGATTCAAGAACTCATCTTTTTTATGGTCCCTCAAAGTACGGGGTATGTACTTCTCTAAGAAAAGAGAGTGGAACTGCTCCCAAGTCAGTAGAGGTAAAATAGACGACTGACTCTCCACATGAGATCTCCACCACTGCTTGGCATCACCCTACAGCTGAAATGTGATGAACTCAACTCCATACTGTTTCATAATGCCCAACTTGTGCAACCTCTCATAACAACCCAGTATGAACTCATAAGTATCTTACCTGTTAGTACCCTGAAACGTATGAGGTTTCAGCTTGAGAAACTTGGTCAACATCTCATGTTCATTCCCTGTCATCACTGGTCCTAGCATTGTCCTGAAGAAGTCACTAGAGCCTGAAGCTGCATCCATCCTAGGAGCCATAGGATCTGCTGGCTGAGTGCCCAGAGCCTGATTTGCAATGCCCATGGGTATGGCTCTAGCATCAACAAAACCACTCAAGAAGTTCCAAGCCTGCTGAAATGCTTCTGGTGTCATAGAGGGAAGGCCTGCACCTCCAGCCGGTGCCACCTCTGCCTCAGCCTGCGCCCCATCATCCTCCACAATAACTTCCACATCTTCGACAACATATTCCTGAGGTGGGGGAGGGGTTTCCTCTCGCGCTCCTGTAGCAGCTTGAGCCCTACTCCTAGCGGGTGTGGCTCTTCCTCGTCCCCTGCCCCTTCCCCTGCCTCTACCACAGACTGCTGGGCTCGCTGCTGGGACCGCCAGTCTAGCTTCATTGTTCCTTGTGTTAACCATCTACAGACAGAAGAGTGAAAGAGTCAAATACCATTTTGTATCACCAGATACCAATTGGAATTAAGTTATAGCACTATGGAAGAAAGAAGAGATAGTTTCCTAAAGTCCCATAGCCTCTCGAAGAAAAGTAGGGACATCTCTGCACCGTTCCGCAAGACTCTACTAGACCTATTTTGGTACGACGAGATCAATAAACCTAGGGCTCTGATACCATCTTCGTCACGACCCAGTCCATCGTGAGTGGCACCCACCCAACCCCCGGATGAGTGAACCATTAGAGTCCAACTCTTAGCCTAGCCTAATAGCTTAAAACCAGTGCAGAAAAGTAAACTAGAATTCAATCATAAATGGAAAGCAACTCTAAAATAAAATGACCTGCGAAAATCCCTCCCTGGAATCTGAAAGTCATCGTACCAAAAATATCTATCAAAACTAGAGTACGGGGATGCAACCCCAAAATAATAGAAATAGTCTAAGCCCGAACAAATAGGCCACAACTCAAACTAGATGGACACCAAGGCAGCTCGGTCGAATAGCTCACCCTTGATATCTCGGAAAGTCTGGCCTAAAAGTGAGGTCGTGCGTCAACCGCCGGAAGATTTTCTGTACTCACAAAAAGACAAGCAAGTGCAGTATCAGTACATAACCACCGTGTACTGGTAGGATCATCAGCCAGTTCCAAATAAATAATGTATGAATAGCATAAAAATCAAGTAAGAGTACAAAAAACACATAGGCAAGTCAACATGTATTCCTAGACTATATGACTCTACCTAACTTGTCCCACATGTAAACCACCTCACGGTTATGATCGATAATCCACAACAATAACAGGCATGTCCCGTTACATATCCTTGACCCACTCTGGATCCCCTCTAGACAACACCTAAGTGTCAGACAAACAACCCGGTTCACACCAAGACCAACTTCTAAAGCAATGTAACAACCCGGCCTCTTAAGGACCAAAATACACAACCACAATTCAAGTTCACAACCCAGTCCACTCAGGGAAAGACTAATAAAGATGCAGAAATACAAGAAAATAAACCCACACCAGGCGTGGTACCCGAGCCAACCATTAGTATTATCCCATACCAAGTGTGGTACCGATCCAACCGTTAGTATATTTCCTACCAGGCATGGTACCCGAGCCAACCGTTAGTATTATCCCGTACCAGTCGTGGTACCCGATCCAACCAAAGTCAACAATCCAGAGTCACAAACATGAACAATCAACTTGTAAACCAAAAAGCACAATACAACATTCAATTTACCAGACTGCTAACAGGACTATTAGATATTTCTAATCATTCCCTAAGCAATGCATTTCATACAAATACTTAGATAAGAGTACTTAAAGGCACAAAGCATACATGAAGTAAACCATCACCTACCTCGAAATAATCCAAAGCTCTACTCAACCGGAGCTTTCCCATTTCCCTAAGTTCTTGTCGATTCTTGGTCTAAAACAACACACAATAACCAAGAATCAATCTTTATGGCCTAAATTTCATCCGAATTACGCAAAAATCCTAATCCCCAGGCCACCCATGATCATTCCATCCTTTTTCCCGAGCCTTCCCGCCATAAATTTACCTAGTTCTACCGTTTTTATGGAACAATTAGGGAATTAAGGTCACATGATCATAAAATAGTAAAATTAGCAACACCCAAGAAATTCTACACATAGAATCCCCCTGTTTCCCCGAATTCTACCCTTCCTAAGTCATTCCAAACCTTTCCCCAAGTCCACTCCTAGCAATTCTACTGCATAGGAAAAGTATTACGGAGTTCGGGGAGTAGAAACCTTATCTTAGAGAAGAAAAACGATGAAGAATGGAGGAAAAATGCCTGAAATCACCCTAGCCCTTCTCCTAAATGAACTTGTGAAAACTGAATGTTTTTGGGGAAGTTTCTGCATTAAATCGCGTTACGCTCCACTATAGCGGTCCGCTCTGCTATAGCGGTACCGCCATAGCGGAGTCATCCGCTATGGCGAAGGCTGACCGACGTTGACTTCCGCTGTAGCGGTAATTTCTCTGCGACAGCGGAGGTTGCTATGGCAGAGTGTCAACCACTGTAGCAGTTGACACGGGACAAAAAGTCATAAAATCTCTAAAACTAGTCCATTTTACAATACACTTATTTTTCCAACATTCTGGAATAATCCTTTAACGTCAACCTCGATTCCGGGAGTTCTACTTACCCGAATTCGATTCTGAAAAGTCCCCCGGACTCCTCTATGTATTAGATATGAGGAAAACCAGCTCAAATCAAGACATTAAACCTAATCCTTACCCAAATTGTCCTAGACCATACCTCTCTCCAAAACTGGCCGAGACTAGCCTAGCCCCGAATTTCAAACTCTCCAACCCGGAGTTTTCTAACTCTAAAAATTGGCGCGAATGATTTACCCGTAATGACGGACCCGGTCGTTACACTTTTGAATATCTATTAACAATTACAAAATAATAAACATCTATATATTTTATGAATATAAGTAGACATATGTTTATTCATGAAGATTATAGAATATTCTCCGAAATTAATTTTGAAAAATTCTTTTAATTACAAAATTAATTATTTAAAGTTGTTTAAAATATAAAAGCTCGATAATTAATCAAATAGTGGAGGGTAAAAATTGGGTGTCAACAACTGTCCCTCCCTTTGGGTAGGGTGAGTGTAATGAATCCTGGGCAAAGAGAATTGACGATTCCAATTTTATGGCAGAGTGTCAACCACTGTAGCAGTTGACACGGGACAAGTCGTAAAATCTCTAAAACTAGTCCATTTTACAATACACTTATTTTTCCAACATTCCGGAATAATCCTTTAACGTCAACCTCGATTCCGGGAGTTTTACTTACCCGAATTCGATTCTAAAAAGTCCCCCGGACTCCTTTATGTATTAGCTATGAGGAAAACCAGCTCAAATCAAGATATTAAACCTAATCCTTACCCGGATTGTCCTAGACCATACCTCTCTCCAAAATTGGCCGACACTAGCCTAGCCCCGAAATTCAAACTCCCCAACCCGAAGTTTTCTAACTCTAAAAATCAGCGCGAATGATTTACCCGTAACGACGGACCCGGTCGTTACACTTTTGAATATCTATTAACAATTACAAAATAATAAACATCTATATATTTTATGAATATACGTAGACATATGTTTATTCATGAAGATTATAGAATATTCTCCGAAATTAATTTTGAAAAATTCTTTTAATTACAAAATTAATTATTTAAAGTTGTTTAAAATATAAAAGCTCGATAATTAATCAAATAGTGGAGGGTAAAAATTGGGTGTCAACAACTGTCCCTCCCTTTGGGTAGGGTGAGTGTAATGAATCCTGGGCAAAGAGAATTGACGATTCCAATTTTATGGCAGAGTGTCAACCACTGTAGCAGTTGACACGGGACAAGTCGTAAAATCTCTAAAACTAGTCCATTTTACAATACACTTATTTTTCCAACATTCCGGAATAATCCTTTAACGTCAACCTCGATTCCGGGAGTTTTACTTACCCGAATTCGATTCTAAAAAGTCCCCCGGACTCCTTTATGTATTAGCTATGAGGAAAACCAGCTCAAATCAAGATATTAAACCTAATCCTTACCCGGATTGTCCTAGACCATACCTCTCTCCAAAATTGGCCGACACTAGCCTAGCCCCGAAATTCAAACTCCCCAACCCGAAGTTTTCTAACTCTAAAAATCAGCGCGAATGATTTACCCGTAACGACGGACCCGGTCGTTACACTTTTGAATATCTATTAACAATTACAAAATAATAAACATCTATATATTTTATGAATATACGTAGACATATGTTTATTCATGAAGATTATAGAATATTCTCCGAAATTAATTTTGAAAAATTCTTTTAATTACAAAATTAATTATTTAAAGTTGTTTAAAATATAAAAGCTCGATAATTAATCAAATAGTGGAGGGTAAAAATTAGGTGTCAACAACTGTCGCTCCCTTTGGGTAGGGTGAGTGTAATGAATCCTGGGCAAAGAGAATTGACGATTCCAATTTTATCCAACCACTAGTTCATCTCTTGGAAGTGATTGGTTTTAGCACGAATTTTAAGAAATTATGGCCGAACTCTAGCATTGAGTTTCCTACATATCTCAGGTTACATAAGAATTCAGGCCACTTGTAGTTCAAGACGCTTGATTTTACGCACGATTTTGAAAGAATTCTGAACTATCCCGATTTCAGAGTACGGAGAGACCGGAAAGCTGGGAAGTAAGAGGATTGGGGGAAGATGGAAATGCAGCTGAGTTTTCAACACAGAGCCCGCCTACATATCCCAAGACTTAGGGAATCAGGCCGCTTGTAGTTCAACTCAATCGGTGGAAAAGGTAATCTTTATGTTAAGACAACCTTTGGCTCGGGATGAGTGATAAGTAATTGAGTTATGGAAAAGAGGCTTGTAACCTCTCAACCATGAATGTGGTGCACATCATACACATAAGTAAGATTTTACCTGGACATAATTTCTAAAGCTCGAGGTGTATTGTCACCCAGATTTAAATAGAGAAAATATTGCTTCCAGTGTGAATTCAGAAAATACCCTGGATGCGAAACTAGGACCCCAATGATAGGAAATACCCACATGCCTTCTGAAAGAGGTGCGGTTTGATTAAAGTAGAAGTCGATTCTCAACTCACGCCCAAAGTGTTTGATATTCCTCTTTGGACTATGTCCCAGTTTGCTGCTAAGAAAAAGTTTCATGTTATGATGCATCCTTTTTGGTGTAGTCCGCACCTGTGGTTTTGTTTTTGAGAATTTCACCCTTCTCAGATGCTCTCGACAACATCTCAAAACAACATTGTTAGTGGTAAAGTAATTACATTTGGAGAGATAGTTTCTTTGTCATACCTCATCCTTGAGTTATGTTTGAATCCTGTATGGTGACGTATTTTGACATATTTCATACCTATTGTTCTGATTTAAGATTTTTATCCTCTCGGATGTTCTCGGTAATATTTCAAAATGAAATTGTTAGTAGCAAAGTAGCTCAATAAGGAGAGATAGCTTTGTACCTCATTTTTCCGCATCCATTGTTTCTTGAAGAAGATGTCATCCTTTCCTATCTCTGTCTTAGGAAATAGCAACTTCCATGACAATCAAATGTGATAGCTTTCGTAGCTATTGGATAGGGTTGCCTTTGTGGCGATCTTTGAATATAATGACCTTCGTGGCCCTTTGACTTGATGGTCCTAGTAACCGTTTGTGGTATTCTCTTGAATGTGATAACCTTCGTGGCTATTGGTAGTAGTCTTTGCTTATGCCTTTGAGATAAATCTTGCGCATCATCCATATTGTTGCGACCAACAGATATTCCCTGAATTATTAAGCCTTGAGGTAATATAGCACATTATCCGACTTTGGATAGAGGCGGCTTACAGATATCCCTTATTTTGTCAGCCTCCGAGTAATCTTGCACATCATCGGATTTTGGTTAGAGGCAGCTTACATATATCCTTTGAATTGCCAATTTTTAGGGCAATCCTGCACTTTTATCCGATCTTGGATGTAACGCGACTTATAGATTTCCCTTGAATTATTTAGCCTTTGGGTAGTCCTGCACAATATCAACGTGGATATGCCGCGACTTATAGATAACTTTTAGACTATTAATTATTTGGTAGTCTTGCACTTTATCTGATTTCAGATATTATCGCGACTTACGCATTACCCTTGAACTGTCAATATTCAGGTGATTTTGCACACTATCCAGTTTCAGATATTGCTGCGTCTTACAAATAACTCTTAGTCTGACAAGTTTTGGGCAATCTTGCACACTATTTGGTTTCAGATATCATTGTGACTTACAGACGACCTTTGGCCTTCCAATTTTGGGAGATCCGGTTTATCGTCTAATTTGGATTTCAGACTATATGCTTTTGACCTTGACAGCAAGTGGTATTTGATCATTGGGAGTGACAAGGCCTTTGCCACACGATCAGATATAGATGCATTTTCTGGCGATCGATGCTCCAGAATGTATAAACATTCTTTGATATGAGACTTCATTATCTCTATGCGATAATTCATAAGGGTGTATAAATATCCTCGACGTCAGACTCCGCCATCTCGCGCGATGTTGGATATAAATATATTGAATGCCAGGCTGGGCATAATAAGGAAGCAAATATATCCTCAACATCAAACTCCACCATCTCACGCGATGTTGGATATAACTATGCTGAATGTTAGGCTTGGCATAATAAGGAAGCAGATATATCCTCAACATCAGACTCCACCGTCTCACGCAATGTTGGATATAAATATGTTGAATGCCAGGCTTGGCATAATAAAGAAGCAAATATATCCTCAACGTCAGGCTCCACCATCTCACACAATATTGAATATAAATATGTTGAATGCCAGTTTTGGCATAATAATAAGGATGCATAAACATCTACGACATTAATATGCATGTGCAAATATCCTCAACATCAGAATCTATCATCTTATGCAATATCGGATATAAATATGCTCTTGGGCCAATCCTACGCACCAAGTGTAACTTAAGGACGCCTCTGAATATCATCCTCTTTAAAATCAGCCGGTAGAGGGAAATAATCTTTGCAGCAGATGTGTGTCTGCGGTATTTTAATGATAATGGTCCTTGCGACATGGTCCTTGTGACATGGTCCTTGTGACATGGTCCTCTTGACATAGTCCTCTCGACATGGTCCTTAAGACATGGTCCTCTAGACATGATCCTCTCGACATAGTCCTCTCGACATGCAGATATAATAATGATGTGGATGATCGTGCAATGGCATGCATAGAAGTTTTAGAAAATATCACCTTTGGTCTTTAATTTTTCATGTCGACTCTTTTGTGGGTACTATGCTCAAGACAAATTATTAGTAGACACAATGTCGCTCTTACTAGCGACCACAGTCAAAATTAAAAAGAAAAACTTAAAAGACGATGTTTATGAAGCTAATCAAAACAACTTTCATTTCAAATGTGAATGAAATGGTTGTACCCATTTCTGGGGACAGCCACAAATACCATTTTTAACATCGTCTGTTCGCAGTGATTTCTGATTTGTTGGGGATTGGTGGAGGATGTCATTGATCTCTCATTTTGAGACTGGCCACAGCGTCCTCATCTTCTTGAGAGATTCGAGGGTGATGTCGATCTCTCTTTTCATGGTAGTTCTTGCGAACTACAAGAAAATTTGTCCATTTTGAAGCTTTTGCCTCTTTCGGCTTCTTCCCCCTGTTCTAGCTTTTCTCGCCAAATTCTAGGGCATTTGGTCTCGTTGCATTTTCTTTGAATGCATTGGATAGCGAGGGATTTTTGCCGATCTCTAACATACTTTTGGGACAACCTGCACCCACAGAAAAATTGTTAGTTTTTGGCGAAATTAATTTGTGTTGACTTTCTTTGATCTTCTGCTCCTCGCTTTGCCTTTCTGGATGCTTCCCATTCTCGGGAACTCGTCGTCCTCGACTTCCCGAGTCAAGTAGACATGAAGACAAAATCAAATTATAAAGGAGTAAAAACTAGTCTTTTTGTAAAGGTTTTTCAAACAAATTCTTTTGAAAACAAAGATTTGAAAAAGGATAGTTTTGGAAAGGACTCTGCCCATCATGTCATGCACTAGCTCAACGAACATCCTTTACTTGAGGCTTCGACATCTCTGACACACTGTTAGCGGACTCTGGAGATCCTTAATCATCCTAGCTGGAAAAATTTGAGAATGATCTCTCAAAAAATCGATTACAGCTAGGGATTAGTCTATCTCAGACTTTTACAACTGGGAATTTTTGAAGTAGACTCTGATCTCTCGGTGTTTGGGAATTCTTTGGAGATCATTTTTGAACTCTCGAATGAAATCTGGTGGAAATTTTGAGGTCCTCCTCAAAATTTCTGCCTCAGTTAAAGGTTTCACGATGAATCTTATCCCATTGAAGGACACTCTGTGGGGATTATGAGATCCTTTCTCGAGATTCACTTCACTTGCTCTTTACCACATTCTGTATCCTGACTTTTTGGAGACAATCTTCGCCTTCTGAATTTTTGAGATTCCTTTCTCAAAAATTCTTCCCCAATTTCCATTTCCTGGGTAATATGACCGAGCCGTTGTAGCGCCTACGTATCCTTTTGAAGCAAGAATCAGGTCAAACGTAGTTCCTACACTCACAGTGAGGAGAATATTGGAAATAAATAAAGGGGTGATCGAAACCGATAAAGGCCGCCTACGTATCTCGTTCTTGAGAATTCAGGTCAAACGTAGTTCAAGATAGGAAGGGAAAAAATAGATTTTCCTAAGGGGTTGACCGAACTCGACACACGCTGCCTACGTATCTCATTCTTGAGAATTCAGGTCAGATGTAGTTCGTACAAAGAGGATAGGGAAATTTTAAGATTTTACTAAGTGCAAAATGATTACAATCAGAAAATGCAATTACAGGGAAAGAAATAGAAGGAACAGAAACCGTTTTCAGGCATAGTATTTCTTCGCGGCATGGAGTTTCTATAGTCTTGGGACATACTTGATCATCTATCTTGAAAAAAATCAAAGCTCCTCCAGATAGCCCTTTTTGGATGATGTACAGTCCTTGCCAAATTTGGCACAAATTTTCCTTTGTCTCGTGGGAGGGAATGATTAACTGTCCATTCCCTGGATTGAATTCTGGATTGACCAATAAATTTTGGGAGCTGATGGTTGTGCTCATTCTCATCCTATTATTGTAGGACCAGTCAAAGATATCGACATAAGACTTGAGCAGAATGATAAGTTTTTTCTTTTGCGCTTTTGGCAAATGAATATCGACGTTGATTTTTTCAATTTGACCGTTGTCTCCCAGATTGACCACCTCAAACTCTTTTAGGTGGGGCCTCCTCTGGTCTTCAAAGTTTTTAGACTTCTTAGTTGTTCGTTCCAGAACAATGATTTCTTCAGCATACCCTTCGGCCCCAATATCGTATCCTCTGACTTGTTCATTCAACTCTTGGCATGACATGACATTAGCAGGTTTTAAGTTATTATTACCATAACAAAACAAGTTAGACGGTACCAAGTTAAATAAAATAAACAATAAAGGTTTTCAGAATACGGGAGGCTTTCATTGAAATCTGGAAATATTTACAAACTATGGCTCTAACCCGCATGAATGCGGGTCCGTGCCTTTTGGAAAGTGGTAAAGCAGTATGAGGAAATTGAAAATATAAAGGGTGGGTCACGGAGCCTTATACGGACCATCAGTGGAGAGTCATGAGTGAATTTGCGACCCAATTTTGCAACTGTTCGCCACGCCTGGCATCCCTGATCATGGCTGCTTCGGGGATTTCTTTTGTTATAGCATCGCATTCCTTGAACAACTCTCTTATTCCATCTTCTAACCCATCGCTTGGCAGACTAATACACACCGGGAATGACCGATATAAGTGAAGGAGCAGTTTTGAAAGTCCTGACTGGTTTTCCTCTTTGACTTTTGCCTTATCTTCTCAGGCTTCATACCCTAAGCCATGCTTGGTCAGTTGTTCGGGAATGCTTATGGGTTCAGTTATACCATCAAAATTCATTTATAGCCCGAAGCCTGGTTTATATCCGCTCCTCAGCATCGTAGTCGCGAGCATTTTATAGATAGGTGGCATGGGGATTTGAGGAGCAAGATCCTTTCCCGTGACATTAACGATCTCTACGGTGTAAAAATTGCTTCCTCTCAAGACTTCTTCAATCACAGAGACACAGCCATTAGGGCAGCTTAGGTGACTCCCTTCACCGTGGATCACCACCTCATATTCCTCCCAGATGAACTTTACAATTTGATGCAAAGTTGAGGGCACGGCTCCAGCTCTGTAGATTCATGGTCTTCCCAAAAGAAAGTTGTAGCTGGTGGTAATATCCATGACTTGGAATTCTAAACTCAGCAGGTCCCATCCATATATGCAAAGTGATCTCTCCGATAATATCCCTTTGACCCATATCAAAGGCTCTCACATTGATCCTGCTCTGGCGAACCTTTCCCAGATCATAATCTAGCTTAATGAGTGTGGATAAAGGGAAAATATTCAGACCTGAACCATCATTAATCAAAACTCCATTTATAATATTCTCTTGACATTTGACAGTGACGTGCAAAGCCTTGTTGCACATTAACCCTTCAAAGGGTAGTTCAACAATACTCAAAGTGGCTATAGCTTTTTTCGGCATTTCCTGCTTTTTAGGGCTAACCGGCACTATTGACTTGCTCATAACCCATTCTTCATCGACCTCTATCATGTTAACAGTGGCTCTTCCGTGATTCGGGAGCGGGTTGTTATTAACATTGGCTGGTGTTGTTTGTAGTGTGACCACTCTTTGATCAATCAAATCCTGAATTTTGTGCCTCAGGTTAATGCAATCTTCGGTATCATGTCCGACTCCTCCAGAATGATAAGCACAATATCGGTCAACCCTGAAGAAATGAGAGTCAGCATTGCCTGGTTTAGGTTGTATCGGCTGAATAAATCCAGCAGCCTTCAATCTCTCATATAACTGAGTTCTGGTTTTAGCTAACTGGGTGAAAGTTTGAGGAGCTTTCTTTTCCAAATTCAGACGAGGGAGATTTGCATTGGCGGGAGGGGGAACCTGGTGATTACTCTGGTTCTCGAGAGCTTTTTGATACACTTGGAAGTTTTGGGGAGGAGCTTGGTAAATGGGCTGCATATTTGGTTGTGGATCTTGGTAAATGGGCTGAGTATAGAAAATAGGTTGAGGATTTTATGGAGCCGGGGGGGGGTTGTTGGAACAAGTGATTTTTTATAGTGGGCTCCAAAGGGTTCTTCGGTTTTGTGCTAGGACTGGAGGATACTGAAGATACCTCCTCCATCTTTTTCTTGGGAAATCCCGCTGATTTTGAGGATGCCGAGGCTTTGGTAATCTTGACGCTACGCAGACCTTCTTCGACAATTTCACCGATCTTGACTAGGTCAGAAAATTTTGCTTTAACTGCTGATATCATTTTGTCGTAGAACTCCAACTCTTGAGAGTTCATAAACACCGCATTTATCTCCTCTTTGGTCATAGGAGGTCGAAATCTCGCCACCTCCTTTCTCCACCGATAGGTGTAATCTCGAAAGTCCTCATTTGATTTCTGCCTGATACGACCCAGAAAGTATCTATCCAGGATAACTTCTACATTATATGCAAACCTCTGGGCAAAGTCTCAAGCCAGATCACTTCATCTAGACCATTTCTTTAGTTCTTGAGCGGTGAACCACTCCAAAGCTTCCCCGCTTAGACTCTGACTGAAAATTCTCATCAATAAGGCGTTGTTCTTCTTTGCACTGACCATTTGGTAGCAATAGCTTCTCAAATGAACCTCGGGATTCCTAACACCATTGAAGGTCTCAAACTTGGGAATCTTGAATCCATCTGGTAGGTCCATTATGGATGGATACAGAGATCATCATAGTCATAGACCTTTTCATAGGACGAGCCTCAAAATTCCTTGATCCTAGCTATCTCATCTTTCATTTGTGCCATGTCATAATCATGCTTCTTCTCCGTGGCCCTCAACTCTTTCTCTTTCTTCTCGTAGTGGTCAAGTTTGGGGATTTTTGGGAGGGTGGTGTATGGTTCTACCATAGCATGGAAAGTGGTAGGTGGCATGTTCTGGACAGCCGGAGGCTGGACATGTGGAATGGCATTTGGGTATGTTGGGTATAGTTGTGTGGGTTAGTGATATTGGGATGGTTATTCTGGGAGTTGTAGGTATTTGGTGGTGTATTTTGGTAGTTTGGAGGAAGGTTTCGTGGAAGGTAGGCACTGGGTTGTTGCTCTGGTTAGTATGCTGGACAGAAGGAGTATGGATTTGGTACGAGGATCTGATATGGAGAGGGTTATTAGTGAGAGGTTCGTTGGAAGGTCTAGGTGCGGAGGCAGGAGGGATATTCCCTGGGGGGTTCTCAGTTAATGGGGAATTGAGTGGAGGGATTTGGAGAGGGGCTTGGGAGTTACCCTGAGTTGGGGTATTAGCGGCGATAGCCAAGCTCGCCATATCATTGGCTTTTTACACCTCTTCTTGCATCTTCTATAGCTTCCTTGCCAGTTCGGCAATCATTTCACTTTGTTCAGCAATAACATTGTCTCTCACAACCAAAGCGTTCTCTTCTTCATTATTAGTCATTTTTTCTTTAGAAAAGCGAGGGTTAGAGGAGGAATCTATGTGTTCCTTTGAGAGGGTGAAGTAGGGATGTTCGGCCAATTTTGTCAACACAGATCAGTTTCTATTACCTGTTAAAGTGGAAAAATAACTCAAAGGCCAATATGTTAGATTCCGTTAGTGATAGACAATACAAGATATCCGATAGGAAGTAAACACATAAGAATTGCTTTAAACATATAAAAGTTACTTTTCGTCAAGGCAAATTGATCCACGGGTAATTTTGGCTCAAAGTCTCGACGGACAGGATTTTGCCCATTGATTTGGATAAGTAGATTTTATCAGGAAGGTTGACTTATTGATCTTGTAGCATCTTTGCTTGTTGTACCTCCTGAGCTTTCTGACACCCTTTTCAAAGTGGAAAAATGAAAATTTCTTAAAGATAGGGACCGCACTCTGAAAGGATACAGTTCGGGTAGGGTTAGTTCAATTTCTAAAGAGGTAGAAACAAGACTTAAAAGGGATTTTAAGAAGTCTTTGGATTTTCTGGGAAATTTGAAGAACTCCAAGAGTGGTTTTGATTGGACTTTGCATAGTGGACTTATATTTCTGCCTACGGTATTCTAAAGATTTTGGAAATAGAAGTGGATCAGTCCATCCTTGATTCGAGCAACACACGTAGCATATAAGACAATTCATATCACATAACACTTTATAGCGTGCCTTATATAGATATGTGACCTTTTTATGCCAAAGGTAGGCCTAACGAATTGAAGGATATCTATGTTGTTTGCAAGATGTTCCATTGCTCCAAAAATATAATATATACAAATTGATTGAATTAAACGGGGATACAAAATAAGGGAAAGGGAAGTACAAACGAATATCAGTTCCACGCAGGGGTACATTCCTAAATAGGCCTCTATGGATTCTTCATTCTCGAATTTCTTGAAATTTCCGAATGCCTTTTGAATGGACATCTTCTTTTGATTGCAATGAGAGAAACTACATAAATATTCCCCACCCCGAGGGACAATGGCTCATACAATCCAACATCACATCCTTCAATTAAACACATAAGGGATGATCGTCGGTAATTGACTCGTGGTCAATAGACGCAAGGTGGTCTTTCTAATGGGCCCAATACCCCTTAAGTATTGGGTCGTCCTAGGTCAATGCCTAAAAATAGGTTTTGGTTTCGCTCTACGCTAGGTGTCTAGAGTAGGTTTTGAAATAGTAGACCGGGAACCCGAGTGGATAGCTCGGGGTGAGGCAATGACGATTATCGGATCGGCCAGCGATCCAACTACCCGTCAGGGTGCCTCGAGATTTTTTTGATTTTCTAAGTGATAGCAACGGTTGCGACCCACATAACCGTCCTTTTTTAGATCAAAAAATAAAATAAAGTATCATTTGGCGGAAGCATGCCATGAAATGCAATGACTGTATATTTTGAATAGTTAGTCACATAAAGTTAGTCAAAACAGTCCAAATTTTGGTTAGAACCTAAATAAGTCCCCAGCAGAATCGCCATTTCTGTTTTATCCCTTTTCGAAATTCATTATTTGTTTTCACAAAATAAGAAAATAAAATGACTTTTGACACTTAGAAATTATTTCAATCTTGAAAGGATTTTCAAACTATTTCTAAACAAATAGAGTCGTCACTTAATTTTTATAAAGAAATTAAGAAAACTTTAAAATAATTTCAAAGACTTAAAAACATAAATAAATCTTTAAAATTAGAGAAATTGGTAAGGGTTCAAGTAACGTCTCAAGAAGGGTTTTAAGGCACTTAAAACGTCCATTTAAAATGGTTGACCAAAGAACGATTTTGACTAACTAAAAATAAACTATATTTTAGAAGAGTTGAAATAAAATATTTGAGATTTAAGAGGAAAGAAATGATTTAAGCAAAAATGCTATCAATTAATTCAAAGCAAAATGATTTACTTCCACTAAGAAAATTCATTCTTTAAACATGTTCAAATTTTGAGAAATTCTATTTAAAAGCAACTATAAGCAAAGGTTATTCAAAAAGTCTTTTTTGAGCTAAGGATTTTCTAAAAGGCTTACTTTAAAGAACCCATATGTGTGAAATAAATTTAATTCAAAAGATATGGTGAGAATTTGAAAGCTTTTATTTTAATTAATTTTGAAAAGATAACAATCAAAGAACTAGAGAATCTTTCATTTAGAAAATAGTTTTAAGGATCCTAACATAAGAAAATAAACAGTTTTTTTGAAGGAATTTGAAAGAGGATAACTTTATTTTACCAACATTAAAGGTGTTTAAAAACATTATCCTAAAAAATAAACTTAAATAAACAAGAAAAAATAAAGGATTGTTTTAACTAATTAATAGAAAAATTTGAAGTTCAAAAAAGAGAGTATTTTTCCATATTAACGACAACCCATTTTTTATCGGAGAAAACTTGATTAAACACATGAATGAAGAAAAAGAAGCATTTTATTTGAAAAATCTATTTTTAAGGCAAGTTAACACAAAGTCCAACTTTTTCTCATTTCTTAACCAAAAAAAATTAAGTTGTGATATTTTGTACAAAATGAATTACGAGAAAAACAAAGATAAAATTAAAAATGACAACACTTTAAGGGATCTATTTAGATTAATATTAAATGAGTTAGTTAAAATTAATTACATACAAACATAAGGCAAATTACAAATAAATAAAGGGAAGTAGAGTGAGGTTTGGGCCCCTGCTTTGGCCCAACAAAATCTGTCCAGATTTGGACTGGACCATTAGGGACTTTTGAGTCCTTTTCTTTGTATATCAGCTACGTATACAACCATACATCGGCTGTATATTTCATATTTTCCGCTTCCAAGACCTGTATATTAGCTTCCTTTCCCAATTTCCTCCTTCTTGGCCCCTGTATACCAGCTTCCAAGACTTATTTGCTACTATATATCACTAGTGTACTGATGTATATCAGCGTATACCAGTGTATATCGACCCGTTTTAGGCTTGGTGGTGGATTAGACTTGATGGAATTTGTTGGGTTTAAATCCAAAGAAGCAAATGACGGAATGGGAGTCCAAATGGAATCATTCGTACATGCCAAGAAAAGGAAGTTAGAGGAATTAACATTTATCGACAAACAATGAAGATGGAAAGGCAGTAAACTATTTGAGGCAAAAATATGGAGATTTCAAACATTGGCGGATTGAACATCTATCATTATTCACTCAAACACACAAAAGAATTTATGCATAAGCGAAGAAAGGTGGTAGGTGATTAACGTAGGAACACACTAAACTCGTATCATCAGCCAGCTTCTAACAAATAATGATCACAAATATCGTATTTAGTTTAAACAGTCACTACGCATCTTTAGTATCAAAAAATAGCAAACAGAGGAGCATGGGAGGCATATTTAAACTTCTAAAATGAAGTAAACATACTCTTCAACAGTTCATGAGAAAGCTTGGACTAAACTTCAAACTTTAGAGATACAGGAAACGAGTAGACCATTGCTCTATCATTTTAAGTATCAATCACACCCTCTAATGACTAAAAATAAGGAAATCATATCCAATCTTAACCAAACGAATTTGGACAGTAAATGGGAAGCAAAAAGTATCATATTGAAACCCAACAAAATAGTAAAAGATCAAGAGAGTTCACTAACAATTTACACTAAGATTCTAACTTTTTCGTATGAGTTAATTGATTCATACGGCAAGACAGTATTCAAGAGTACTAAAGAATCATCGTTGATTTTCTTGATTGTTGCTCTACCTACTCTTTAGTGGAAGAAGTGTAAATTGAAATCTTAGAGAATAGAGGGGTAAAAAGAGAGGAAAGCACTAACTAGGCAACAAAAAGATCATAACTTGGTCGTATTTCTAAGATCTTTTGAGAATAACTAACGAGTTATCTCGCAACCTTGGTTCATAGATCTTCACATGGTATTGGAAACCACAGAGAACCTATAACAAGGCTCAAACAATATAATCCATTAATTGGATGGTTGTTTCGATCATCAACTTTGCAGAAGGGAGAAAACTATAAGCGAACAAGAACACAACAACATACTCAGTCAAACAGAGAGAAAATAGAGGAGTTTCAGGTCTTTATGAGCTCATGGGAGAAGCCAAACCAATGAGTTCAAGCTTCTCTCGAGCTCAACAATTCCCCAAAGCTCAACCCATCATCCCTCTTAATCAAACAACCTTAATATAATAATTTACTACTCAAAACAAAAGCCAACACCTTCAGAACACCACAACCAATCTACCAATGGAGCTTAACACAAGAAAATCAACCACAGCAAACCAATACACAAGTAATATTAAGAAATTAGTAAGGTAAAGAAATGATTTTACCTTTTTCTGAGCAGCAACTGGGAAGACGAGTCAAGATTTTCTATCGGCTTTCCGACGAGTTAGGAGATTGAGGACTCTTGGTTTTCAAACAACCAAAGAAATTCCAAACAAGCAAGAGAGCTAACCCAGCGAAATTCTCAAGGAAACTCAGCAAAAAAATAGTATGATTTTCCAGGTTTTCCCAAAGTCAGAGAAAAAGACTCTCCAAGACTTTGCTACCCAAAAAACCACCCTCAATCAGTGAGAAGAAAGAGGTATTTATAGGGAAAGATTAGGGTTGAATTGGGGGAAACGTTGGGAGGGGAATCTGGATAAGGGCTTTTGAATTTCAAATGAAATTCCTTTGATTCAAGCCACGTATGTACTCTCTAGTACGAAATTGATCATAGACCACTAATTTCGAGCAATTTTTGCCGGATTTCAAGGGTATAGACATTGAGGGCACCACCTGTGATTTCTAGACTCTTCTAGAAGGTGAACAACTCACCAATTCATACTGATAAATGGAGATGAGGAAGAGCAGATGGAGGGTTGGGGAAACTAATGGAGATTCGGGGTTTGGGGGAACATTTGGGTCATTTGTTGTAGCCATTGTCGTCGTTTTAGAGCTATTTGGATGGAGGGTCGTACTGGGTTATTATCGTCATTTGTCGATAAAGAGAGAGAGAGGGAGTACAGGGGTTGTTTGGTTTATCTGTGTTGTGGATTTAGAGAAAGAAAGAAAAGAGTATAAGGGAGTTGAGGTTTTGGGCCGGGTTGAGGGGAAAATATTGGGCTGAGGGAATTGTTTTGTGTTATTGTTGGGCCGGCTGATAAATGAAGTTGGGAGATTTAAGTTGGGTTAAGGATTTGGCCACTTTGCTTTACAAATATGGCCAGATTTGGTCGGATTGATAACCAAATGATTTAAATCATGGTCAAATGATTAAGATTGTAGCCAAATTAAATCTAATTGAATTAATTCAAAGAGATTAGGCCGTAGTAGAAATAGGGATAAACTAAATACGATTAATTTAGCCGAGCTTTATTTATTTTAAAACAACTAAAATAATTAATTTGTTATCATATTTAATCATATGTTTATAAAACACCAATTTCACAATTTAATTATTGGTTAAATTATTTTTGACCAAAATAGGCAGTTTTAAAATATTTTGAAATAATTTTGAAAAAAATCTTTTGAATATCTATTAACATTCACAAAATAATATACATCTATATATATTATGAATATACGTAGACGTATGTTTATTCATGAAGATTATAGAATATTCTCCGGAATTAATTTTGAAAAATTCTTTTAATTACAAAATTAATTATTTAAAGTTGTTTAAAATCTAAAAGCCCTATAATTAATCAAATAGTGGAGGATAAAATTGGGTGTCAACAAGGTTTATCAAGGGCTTTTCCAAAATTTCTAATCCATTGTACAAATTATTGGAGAAGGAGGTAAAGTTTGTGTTTGATGATGCATGTCTGAAGGTATTCGAGTGCCTTAAAGAAAAGTTGGTCTCAGCTCCCATCATTATTTCTCCTGATTGGTCTCAACCTTTTGAGGTTATGTGCGATGCTAGTGGAGTGGCTCTAGGAGCAGTCCTAGGCCAGAGACGTGAAAAGATTCTTCATCCCATATACTACGCTAGCAAAGAACTCAATCCTGCTCAGAAGAACTACACTGTGACTGAACAAGAGCTGCTGGCTGTGGTCTTCGCTTTTGAGAAGTTCATATCGTATTTACTTGGCACCAAGGTGGTGGTGCACACTGATCATGCAGCTCTGAGGTACCTTATGGAAAAAAAAGATGCAAAGCCGAGATTTATTAGATGGGTGTTGCTGCTGCAAGAGTTTGATTTTAAGGTCAAGGAATGAAAAGACACATAAAATCAGGTAGCAGATCACTTGTCTAGATTAGAGGAAGAAGTTATGCTAAAGCTTGATGATGCATAGGAGATTGATGATTGGTTCCCAGAGGAGCAAGTGTTGGCCGCTTCGCAAGATTTGATTCCATGGTTTGCTGACATTGCCAACTATTTGGAAAGTGATGTGGTTCCTCCTGATATGTCTGCACACCAGAGAAAAAAGTTCATGTCTGATGTTACGAAATTCTTCTGGGAGGAGTCATTCTTGTTTCGTGTGCGAGAGGATACTATGATATGTAGATGTGTTCCTGAAGCTGAGATGATGGAGATACTAGAAGCTTGCCATTCATCCCCTGTTGGGGGTCATCATAGTGGTATTCAGACTGCGCACAAGGTCTTACAATGTGGCTACTATTGATCGACCATTCACAAAGACGCCTATGAGTTTGCTAAAGCTTGCAGTAGGTGTCAAAAGGAAAGGGGCATATCAAGGAGGCATGAGATTCCTCTCACTCCCATCCTGGTGATCGAGCTGTTTGATGTTTGGGGTATTGACTTCATAGGCCCGTTTGTGATGTCTAATGGAAATCGGTACATATTGGGGTACTGACTTCATGGGCCCGTTTGTGATGTCTAATGGAAACCAGTACATATTGGTGGTTGTTGACTATGCATCAAAGTGGGTGGAGGCAGTTGCGCTTCCCAGTAATAAAGGTAAGTGTGTCACAGCGTTCTTGAAAAAGAACATCTTCTACAGAGTTGGTACACCAAGGGCAATTATTAGTGATGGAAGCTCTCACTTCTGCAACAACTTGTTTCGTGCTTTACTTGAGAAATACAGAGTGAAACACAGGGTTGCAACCCCCTATCATCCCCAGACTAGTGGGCAAGTTGAGGTTTCCAACAAAGAGATAAAGTCAATCTTGTCCAAGACTTTCAATGCAAATAGAAGGGATTGGTCTAGGAAACTAGATGATGCTTTGTGGGCGTACCGAACTGCATACAAGACACCAATAAGTATGTCATCATATCAGCTTATGTTTGGGAAAGCATGCCATCTTCCTGTTGAGCTAGAGCATAAGGCCATATGGGCATTGAAGAAGTTGAACTTAGATTGGTGTGCAGCATCATTTCAGCGGCTTGGGCAGTTGAATGAGCTTGATGAGTTCCGCCTCAACGCATATGAGAGTTCAGCCCTATATAAGGAAAAGATGAAGTTGTACCATGATCGGAAGATTGAGAAGAGAGATTTCCAGCCTGGTGATTTGGTCCTACTTTTCAATTTCAGACTTCACTTGTTTCTTGGCAAGCTAAAGTCTAAGTGGATTGGACCATTCAGAATGGTGCAAGTATTCCCACATGGTGCTATAGAGCTTGAAAATCATAAGGGAAAGAGATTCAAAGCAAATGGGCAGAGGATAAAAGCACACTTGGGGACTGTTGAGGAGCTGAAAGCTATTGAAGCTTGGTCTCTTGATGAGTTCACGATACCCAAGAAGCTTGATAAAGTCTGAGTAATCAAGTGATCTGCATCGTGTTGTGATGTTAAATCAGGTGCTGCATGGGAGGCAATCCATGAGGAAGCTTGATAAAGTCTGAGTAGTCAAGCAACCTGCATCGTGCTGCGATGTTAAATCAGGAGTCGCATGGGAGGCAACCCATGACGAATGTTTATTTTCTGTGCAGGTGAAAAGAAAAGAATACCACTACAGGAATCCCCAGAAATTATGAATAAGTTCACGGTCCGTGCTTTGAAATGATGGATCGTCGACCAACTCGTGGTCCCTGGGGTAGCATTGATGGGCCTCTGATGAAGAAGATGACGACTCGACAGGATGGTCCGTGCATCCAAAAGATGGATCGTATACCAATGCATGGCCCCTAGACCAAAATGTTGATAGGCCTCTGATGGTTACAAGTACGACTAATAGGACGGTCCGTGGTTCTGAACCACGGTCCATCAACGGAGTCGTCATTCCTGGCAACAGGCACTACTAAAAAAAAGCTAAAAAGAGACGGCCAAAAGCGATGCTGTCCGTCGCTTTTTTGGCCAAAAGCGACAGAAAAGCGACGGCGTCACTCCCGTGGAAAAATGGCCTGTCGCGGACAGTGACACAAACTAAAAAGTGAGATTTTTTTCCCCATAAAAGCGACGCAGTCCGTCGCTTTGTTCTTGAACTTGAAGAATAAAGCGACGGACAACGTCACTTTTTTTGGTAAATTTTTTCCAAAAAAACGATGATGACCGTCGCTTTTTCTGAGTATTTTTTAAAAAAATTCCAGAAAAGCGACGGACAAAAGAGACTCTGTCCGTCGCTTTTCTGCATTTTTTTTAGCTGCAAAAATCTGCATTTTCAATATGCACCACTTGCCATTTAAAAAAATAATTTAATACAGCCCAAACCAACACTAATTGTTGCCACATCATTCATAAGATAATTACAACATCAACAACAAACTAAAAATGAAGTAATAATATAACTAAACACATAAAAGGTCCACCAAAAGGACCTATAAAGTATTCAATAACATTAAAAAACTAACAAATTTAACTTAAAAAAACTAAGATTCAAAAACCTAATTAAAGTTAATAATCTAATTCAAGAACCTAATTCCAAATTCTAATTTCAAATTCAAGTACTTTATTCAAGTTCAAAAAAGAACCTAAAGTTGAAAACTAATTCTTAACTCAAAACTAACAATTTAAACTAACAAACATAACTTAAAAAAGCTTAACTTAAAAAAACTAAGATTCAAGAACCTAATTCAAGTTAATAATCTAATTCAAGAACCTAATTCCAAATCCTAATTCCAAATTCAAGTTCCAAATTCAAGCACCTAATTCAAGTTCAAAAAAGAACCTAAAGTTGAAAACTAATTCTAACTCAAAACTAATTCTAACTCAAAACTAACAATTTAAACTAACAAACTTAACTTAAAAAAGCTTAACTTAAAAAAACTAAGATTCAAGAACCTAATTCAAGTTAATAATCTAATTCAAGAACCTAATTCCAAATTCAAGTTCCAAATTCAAGTACCTAATTCAAGTTCAAAAAAGAACCTAAAGTTGAAAACTAATTCTTAACTCAAAACTAACAATTTAAACTAACAAACTTAACTTAAAAAAACTTAACTTAAAAAAACTAAGATTCAAGAACCTATTTCAAATTCAAATTTTCTAAATTCAAGTTAATAATCTAATTCAAGAACCTAATTCCAAATTCAAGAACCTAGCTAATTCAAATACCTATATAATTCAAATTCAAAAAAGAACCTAAACTAAGGTTCACAAACTAATAGCAAGCATTGCCTAAACTAAGGTTCACAAACTAATAGCAAGCCTAAACTAAGGTTCACAAACTAATAGCAATCCTAAACTAAGGTTCACAAACTAATGGCAAGCCTAAACTAAGGTTCACAAATTAATAGCAATCCTAGACTAATGTTCAAAAACTAATAGCAAGCCTAAATTAAGGTTCACAAACTAATAGCAAACCTAAACTAATTAAAGTTCATAAATTAAGAATATAATCTAAAAAAGGAATTTTTCACTATCATTTTTTTCATATATCAATTTTCACTATCAATTTTTCAAAATCTTAGTCTAGAATTCAACAACAATAACAACAACATATACACCCTAGTCTAGAATTCAACAACAATAACATACCCTAGTCTAGAATTCACTATCAATTTTTTAAAATAAAAATACCCAAATTAAATCCTAACCTTCAAATAAACAAAATAACTAACCTCAAAATCGGAGAAGGTTGGAGGGAGGAGGCTGAAGATGGAGGGAGCGGCGGTGAAGGGAGTGGTGGTAGAAGGACCGACGGTGGAGGGAGCGGCGGAGCAGTGGCAGAGGAGAGGAGAGGAGGAGAGAAAAGAAAAAGAGAGAAATGAGGGAAAGATACCCCGTCGGGTCTCTGTATAATTAAAGAAGAGACGGACAGGGTCGCTTTTTTCCGTCACTTTTTTAAATGAGTTGATCGCGTATTGATCGAAAAGCGATGGACAAAACCGACGCTGTCCATCGCTTTTTTATTTTGTTTAATATAAATTAAATTTTAAAGAAAGCGACAGACAGCGTCGTTTTCTTTAAAATTATTTTTTTAATTTTTTTTAATAATTTCGATGTTGTCCGTCGCTTATAATAAAAATTAAAAATTAATTATTTATAAATAATTTTGGCGCAAAAATCTGCCAAAAAAAGTGACTGACAAAGAGACGTTGTCCGTCACTTTTGTAAAAAAATAATTATAAATTAAAAATAAAAATTAGAAAAGCGACGGACAGTGTCGCTTTTTCTTCCGTCGCTTTCCTATCCGTCCCTTTTTGAGCTATTTTTAGTAGTGAGGTAAGGTCAAAGCACAGAACCACGAGTTGTACTACGGACCGTTATTCAGTACGATGAACTATAGTTTCAACTCATCAGTCGCAGGTACAGTAGACAAGCTGGGTCGCAGGTCGACTAATGTTTTAAAACTAATACCCAGCCCGGCTTTGCTTCTTCTTCTCTTCTACACCTTAAGGCAAACCGCCATTTTTGAAAAGGAAAGAATTAAAATTCCCCCTCTTTCACTCCCAATCCAACTCAAACTCCCAATTAAGTTTGACAAACAAGTATTCCGACCTATTGCAAACACAAATCGATCACACTAGTCGCTCCTTTAACAAGAACGAGCATTTGATCATCAAGGGTAAGTTCTCTTTTCTCCATTTTTGTTCTCTTTCTTAAAACAAAACCGATGCTAGGATTCTTGTTTCGATTAAAACATGAAATTCTGAAACCCTAGATGAATGTGTGAAAGATCTGTAATGTGTGATAGGTATGAACTTTGAAATTTTGGGGATTTTGGTTGTAGAATTGAATAAATTGTGTAAAAAAATTAAGAAAGAGGGAGTTTTTGATCGTAAAAATGGTTGTTCAGAAATTACGAGTGATTCTACGAACCGTAATTCAGTTTACGGATAGTAAACTCACTCGTACATTAAGTTTCTCTCCTGATTAGCCTCTGATAGATGAACCACAACTCACAGGATGACCCATAGTTCGCAATTACGGACCGTCTAATGACTCGTGGTCACTGAAGCAAATTTGAAAAAATAGGTCATGCTCTGAATGCGAAGTATGACTCACAGAACGGACTCGTGGTTCTAAACCACGATCCATCAACTGAGTCGTCGTCCCTGACACTAAAAAGGATTACTGGAACCACGCATTAGTTCACGAACCGTACTCTGGTTTTACGGGTCGTAGACCAACCCGTAGTCTGTGCCTGCAATATTATACTTTTGTTTTTTGTTGGCTTATATATACTAAAAAATCCACCCCACAGGTACCATGCCACAAAATAATACCCCGAGGAAGGTCGCCACAAAAAACTCAGAGGCAGAGATCAAAAAGAAAAGACAACTACAAGATCAACCCTCTGAGTCAGAAGACAGTGGATCCAAGGAGGTTTATACTACAGACTCTGACCCAGAAGTCGTACCTCAGACCACTATAAAGCAAGCAAAGGTCCAAGCACAGGCTACCCTTCCTTAGTCTGAAGAGGGAGAGGATGAGTCTGGTTTATCACCTCAAGAGAGCAATACGGGTGAGTCTGAGCCTGGAGATGCTACAGCTTTGAGCAACAAGAAAAATAAAAGTTCAGATTCAGATTCAGAAAGTGCTAGCCAGAGTGATGATGAGAGTGCTAGTAAATCCGGTGAAGAGGCACCTACTGCAGTAGAGCCTCGATCTGACGATCCTACTCCGGTTGCCCCTAATTTTTGATGCAAAATTGCCAGAGTTCAGGAAAGAGTTAGATGGGAAATAGAGGGCACCTCTTGGATATTTAATGAAGGTTTGGAGCTAAATGAAAAAGGGAACCAGAGGAGAAGCATACATGGAGAAGTTGATATCAGATCCGCTGCGCTGAATGACATGGCTGACATCAAAGATCTATACGATCATTATGGTTTCCAATGGATGAGTCAGTCGGGTGGCTCGTATAACCTAATTATTCGTGATTTTTATGTGGCTTACATAGCCAGCTTGATAAAAAGTTGTGAAAAAAGGAAGAAACTAATGATGTAGCCAGCACAGGATAGAGTGCAAGTTCGTAGGGTTATGGTTGACATCTCCGAGCGCACCATCCAGCGCTTCATATATGGCCTGGATTATATTACACCATCCACTCAGCCAGACCTTGATGCCTACTATGAGCATCACAAACATAAGCCAACACCTCTTGAGTGGATTGCATCGATCATCACTGACGGGAACCCAGCATGGCTGACAGCAAAAATAGTGAAAATTACAAAGGCTTCCTTGAGTATGGAAGGAAAATTTTGGTGGTACGTAGTACGACACCGGCTGGTATCGACTACTGCTGACAACACACTGACTCTAAACCAGGAAATTTTGGTTGCATCTATCATGTCCCGGTACAATATTATCATTGCCTCCATCATCATGGAGGAACTCAAGGAACGTGCCTTGTGGATGTCCACATCTCTCCCATTTCCTTACCTCATCACTCAGTTGTGCCAAGCAGCTGAGGTACCCAAGATTTTGAAAGTTTATAGGACCTTACATACTACAAGCTTTCAGGATATTACCCTTATTCGGGATACGGCTAACCTCGTGGCAAAGGGTAGAGCCCACTCTGCTTTTATTTCCCGAACCTAGTTGAGATGTGCTAGCCGATGCATTGGTTATGTTTGATGATACTGCCGCCACTACTTCTACCCCGTCAGCCACTGCACCTAGTCCATCTATATCAGCTCATGCTACACCGTCTAATGAGCCAGGTTTATCACGCCCCGTGTGTACACCCTGGACGCGACATGGTGCTTAGAGTCACAAGTGACTACAAGCTAACCTATGGCCTGGTATACTACTGAGATATAGACTGAAAGTAAATGCGGAAGCTGAAATATGTTGAGTTCTTTCGAAAATATTATAACAAAATGAACTATTATAAACTGATATACAATAGCATTTGAAAATTGATACAACTGAGTGGCTGGCTGGCTGACTATCTATGAAGCCTCTACGAACATTGACTATAGTTAGCCGAGACATGACCCCCAACTATCTTTAATCAATGTACACCAACTGAAATAACAGCTATAACTACTAATTGACTGGAGTTCCCAAAAAGGAAGAACTCGTTCCTTGTTGGCTGGAAGTTGCGATCTGTCTGACCATAATCCTGGGAGCTAGCACTGAAACCTATATCATAAAATGATGCAACACAAGGAAGGTATACGGTCAGTACTTGGAATGTACTGAGTGTAAGATATGTACTTACTATAAATCATGAGAAGATACATGTATACTGAAAGTATGGCTGAAAACTGGACTATGTATAATATCTGAAGTGCATAAGCCAAAGCTGTATAATATACTATTTTACTGAAGAGAATGTAAATCATGTTGTTGGACTGTAACTGTGAGATTATGAGGTTTAAAGATAAGTAAACCTATTACTTAGGATTCTATGGACTAAAAGATAAAGTATGTCTGTAAATCATGGACTAGTGCAACTGAGCTGAAAGTCATGTTTAAAGTAAAATTCTTAGGGAGTTCCTTCTATTGAACATGCTAAAAATACTGATATACTGTAATGAATGTAAGCTAAAAGATATAAGCTGATGCATGACCAAGTATCTAACATGAACTATAACATGCTGAACTGAACTGCATAACTGAAAGACTGAATACATGGTCAATGCAATACTGAGTCTGACTATGGGAGCTACTACTACTCGACATACCCCAAGCTGAGGTAACTATGGGGCCAACCTGTAACCCTGGATGGGAGGGCGTTCATACCTTTCCAAGGGTACAAACTAATCTTACGTGGATCCACTAAGCTGATGTCCGTAAGGGACAAAGATGTACAGCGTAATCTGACAGCTGACTCCTATAATACCTATGGTGGCACCATAGTTCTGGGTCTTAGGGACTTCTACTAAAGGTATCAGCCTGATCTGATAGCTGAGCCTTCATCCCTTTATCCGCTCGGTACTAAGCCTACTCCCAACTGAATATAAAGCTATGAATGCAACTAAAATACTGGATAGCTCAAAGTATTGATATAATCTGAGAATGCAACTATTACTGAGACTGAGGCATTCAAATCATGTAATACTGAGACTGAGGCATTCAAATCATGTAATTCTGACTAACTGAGTACCTGACTGATAATGCATGAGGATGATTTATATCATGTGACATATCTAAATGTCATACTAATCATGAAGCTTATTGAGTTTGTAATCATTGATGGCATATCTATATACCATGCTAATCACAAGCCCTACTAAGTTCATCATCATTGATGGCATATGTTGAAAGTCCATATTTAAAATACATTCTTGTAAAACATATTGAAGGTAAACTGAAGCCTGCTAAATTATGTATAGTTCTTTCTTACTAAAACAACTAGACTGAAGTAATTGGGAATCATGAATGCTTGTCTGGAAGCAAAACCCATAGTTAAAATCATCATGAGAAAATTTAAACTTGCTTAGACTGAATGCTGACTAGCTGAACTAGATTCTGAAAAGAGCGCTGAATTTGGAGAACTTTAAAGACAACCTGTAGACTGAAAACTGACTAATTTCATGCTTAAAATTGAATGCTAGAAATCTAGGTTAAATTCTGAAGAAAACCAATTCTCATGAAAATACTACCATTTCAGGCTAGATTATTGGTTTCTTAAAGTTCTTGTAAAAGATCTTTCAAGTCATTGAAAACATGGAGAAAATCTCTTAAAAAGGCTATAATTCATGTAGAAATCATAAGGACTGAATTCTGAAAAATATAGCATGATTGGGTAAGAACCCTAGTTTCTGACATCATGAAATTTGAAATAGAAGACTGAGGTTTTGGGCATAAGGGTGAACTAAACCCTTACTAAATACCCACATACCTGGTGGATGATAATCCTTAAAGAGGACCTGAAGTTTGAAGCTTGATGGAGAAAGCCCTAGGTCTGAAATTTGGAGAAGAATGCTCTTTTCTCCTTTGAAACTGACTTGAGAGATCGAATGAGGAAAACTGATATGTTTTGAGGTTTTGACTTAATAAAATAAGCCTAAAACAGTTATAGTCGGAGCTAAAAGAAGAATAAAAGGTCTGAAATACCCCTGGAATACTAAATTAAAAACTACTGAAAAAACTCATCGCCGGATTCCACGATCATGAACCACGACCCATAGAATGGATCACGGTTTGTGGAAAGGGTTCGTGGTTCCTGGGAAAAGTTTTTGGTCTCTGGAATGATTTCCACGAGTTGGTTTCATGACTCGTGGATTATTCCACGACCTGTGGAACCACTTCGTGGTTTTCAGGCCACTTTTAACCTTCTGGACTATTTTCACGACCCGTGGAAACTTTTACGACCCTTGGAACCTCCTCATGGTTTTTAGGTGAAAAGAATGATTTTCATGAGTTCAATCTGCGGTTTGTGGTTTGATCCACGAGTCTTGGATTCCTCTCATGGTTTCTGTCTGTCAGTTTGACAAACAGACATATTTTAGTAAAACACTGATAACTTTTACTCCAGACTCGGATTAATGCGTGGTCAATGGCGTTGGAAAGAAGACTCAAGGACCTTTAATTTTATGGGTACTAGGCCACATAACTCTTCATATTCTAGGATATATGATCATTTAAAGTTGACCCTAGTTTCTTCTTACATGAAAACTTCTTTGGTTGCGGTGCTTTCAACTTAACTTGCTTATAGGAGTTTCTTATGAACATGATTCATACCTAAAACACTTCCCACACTAGGAAATTGATCATAACACCTATGGAAAGTAGTTTAGTCTTAGCTTAAAAATTTTGGGGTGTTACAAGGTTCTTCCTTCCTCTTCACTAACGAGTTTTTCAGTAAGGTTTCTAAAGAAGCCTTTCATGCAGATGAGTAGATTAAGCGGTTCTCGAACACCGTTAAGCCTTTGATCTATAGAGATATAGCTGATGTTGTAGCCCAAATTCAGAGTCAAATTGATCAGGTTAATACCCATGTGAACGGGATAGAAATTCGGGTGAACGAGCGGCTACAGACACTAACTGTGCCAGACCTTACTACTATATTGACTGAGCTTGCAAAGGCTTGAGCTGAAATTGATGCTATCCAAAAGAAATAGGTGTCGATCGCTCCTCATATTGAGATTCCAACACATGGGGCTACGTAGGATGATTTTATTGACTTGCTTGCACATTTTCCTCCTCATGAATCGATCGAAGCTTCTAGTGATAAGGGTAAGGATGAAAATCTGCACCCTAAAACTGCCCCGAACCTATAAGAAAGAGAAATAAAAGAGATAAGAAGGTTTGGGATGAGGACGCCCCATTGAGCCCAAAATCGTTGAAATGCAAAGAGGACAAAGCTAAAAAAGAGGAGGAAAAGAGAAGCAGAGGTATTTAAAGAGTCTCGAGCCATCCAGCAAATCCGTATTGATTTCATTGGTACGGGTGGCTCAGGGAGTGTTGTTGCATGTGCCACAGAGGAAACTTCTTTAGACTCTATTGTGGGAGTGTCGGTTGATGAAGCTGCTTGGGCAGCTACTGCTGTTGAGAGGACTGCAGAGGCAGTTTTTGTTGATGATAAGACTGTGGGCACTGACCCACCAGGTCTAACTTCTACACCTGATGACCGCGCTTAGGCGCCGCAGGTATGCCTCGTATCCCTTGTTTAGTTATTTTTAGTGCAATGGGGACAATGCGCAGCTTCTTTGATGGGGTGGGGGCAGTTGGGTCATCTAGTTTTTTGTAGAGTATTTTGGCAAAGTCTGAGTATCCAAAACACTCGCGTCATGCCACGATGTTAAATTAGGCGCTACATGGAAGGCAACCTATGAGGGTATCTAAATGGTATCCGCGTCCTTGAGGTTTTCTTGCCTGTGTTCTTTCACTAAGGATTTTTTAGATTTTTGTTGAACCGGCATATTTAGTATAGGTTATGTGTAGTGAAATAAAAATAAGAACTTAGTGTAGTCTATGGCCGGATTTTAAACTTGATGGAACTTGATTTTGATTGAAAAATAGAGACCCCTCCAAAATTTGTGTGACATGAGATTATCTGTTTTTGATAGACTGAACGTTATGAATCTGTGCATGACATTATGTTAATTGATCTGATGAATGGCTTAAGCTAGGGTATGAACCTGATAGTTAGCATGTGATTGTTGTACTATGTGCCATGTGTGTGTGAGCTAAATTTTTATTGTTCTTGTACTGTGTGCCAATCTAGAACTTGTCTGGTTAGTCTTGCCTAGGTTATAAGATAGTTGGTTAGGAAAGGATCATAGGCCATTTTTGAAATAGTCCACTTTATCCTAAATGACCGTCCAAATGATTTGAATACCCTTTGATCCTTGATTTTGAGCCTGAATTGACCCTTTTATTTGTTTAGCCTAATCACCTTCCCTGTTTTCTATGAACCTTTAGTTTGGCCCTGGTCCCTCTTTGGACATTGTGTACCTCAACTCAGGCAAATCTCCTAAGTTGAGGGTGGCTATTGTGGAGGTAAGTGTGAAATATGGGGTATGAAAAGAAGAGGTTAGTAATAAAAAAGGAGTAAGAACAGGTGTGGCGTATGTGTTTAGAAAGAAAAAGATAAAAGAAAGAAAAGAAAAAACAAGAAAAAAAATATGTAAGCCTAAAAAGAAAGCTGCACCCGTCACTTGATGAAAAAGAAGGAATAAAAAGGGAGAAAAGGGGGAGGAAAAAAAGTAGAGTTGGTCTGAAAAGTGGAAGAAACATAGCGTAGTGTCAAAGAGGGTTTAGTCACTATTTCCCATATCTACCATACCAATCCCTGAGCCTACGTTACAAGTCGAGTAAAGTCCTATAGTGATCCTAATCCAACTGTTCGAAAGCCGAGGCATAGAAAATAAAGGCAAGCCTATGGTCTTGTGCATGCATTGCTTGAATATCTTTGTGAGTGTGAGTGTTCTAGTTCAATCCCAGAGATTTTAACTGTATTATTGTGCGATTGGGACTTCTTTGTGGTAAGGGCACTAGAGTAACTTTGACTGCTGATTGTTAGGGTGAGTCTCATATGTGTATGCTAAGTCGTCTGTTAATAGCGTAATGTCATCCATGGAGCCCCTTGTGTTGTCTTGATAAACAGAATTTGTGTACTTGTTTTGGACTGAAAAGGAGGGGGGGAAATTATTGTGAGATGAAGTGCTAAGTCATATGACTGCCGTAGTTCCTAGGTTCTTTTGCTCAAGCGTCGTGTTGGGATTGTTATACCCCATTTTAACCGAGGTCGAAACGGTGTACAACGTATTGAAAACTTCTAAATTAATTAAAAGGAAGTCGCCACCTAATTATTCTTACGGTGAATTAGGACACCTATAATTAACTATGTGATTAAAGCAAACAAAAGACTTCATTTTTAAGGTCTACTAAACTTAAGATTCTAAGTAAGGATTCTAACTATCCTAAAGGGAAGGGGTTAAGCACCCTTTAAGATCCGCCAAATTACGGTTAACCGGCCAAACTTAGGTTAATTTAACGAAAAGATTCTTTTTAGTACTTAATCCTTAATAGTAAGTTAATTTTGCGACCTAAGAAATGTAACAAACCTAAGTATAAGATATGATTCTAGGCGTTCCCCAAGACAAGTAACTATGCTCAGTCTACCCCCTTAAAAGGACGAGATGCGAACGAATATATCTCAATACTATCCTAATTGAATTACATGAATCCAAACATAAACAAGACAAGTATTAATACAAAAAAAAAAATAAAAAAAATAACAATGTGCCAAAACGTTAGCCAAAAGGTAACAAAATATATAGGTCTATGCAAGAATATAAAAAAGCTCTAAAAGTGCAAGAGAGAGAGCAAATGGATTCTTTTTCCGGAATGGGTAGCCCACTAGAGATGAACGTATGACGAGCGCGGCTCTGATTTGGACAGAGATGGAGTGGTATTTCAACTCCAAATGCGCTCCCGAGTGTACATGTGCAAGAATAAAGAAAGGAAAAGGATTAGGATAGACTTTGATCTCATTAAGAAATAACAAAAAATAGAGAAACAAAAACAGCATATAATCCAATATCCTTTAATCAACTTTCAAAACTTAAGCATAGGCAAAAGCGAAAGCAAAATAAGCCAATAACCATCACATAATTCAAACGTTTTAGGTAATTCAAATAAGCTAAACACACTCTAAATTTATGAATTGCATTCACGCCTAAACGAATAAGCATGAGTTATAACCAATACATTTATATAACGGGACAACTTAAACACCTTATAGACATGATTTCTAAGGCATCGTTTCGACCTAAAACTCATAACAAACATTCGAATAGAATAGTGAATACTTTCTTATGGTCGTTCGTCAATTAATCCAATTCTGCCTAAGAATGACGGTTTGAGTGACGGTCCGTCACATGTGTGACGGTCCGTCACCCCCACCGTCGCACCATGGCAGCCAAGGAAGGCGACGCCACTGCCTCAATGTGACGGTTTGAGTGACGGTCCGTCACATGTGTGACGACCCGTCACCCCCACCGTCGCAACATGGCAGTCAAGAAAGTAATGCCACTGTCTCAACGTGACGGTCTGAGTGACGGTCCGTCACATGTGTGACGGTCCGTCACATCGACCGTCAAGATGGTCTGTGTGCCCATGCAATCTTTTTACATTAAAAGGACTTCAACACCATAATCACCTCGATGAAAAATGACTCAGAGCTAAACATAATACGTCTTTCAACCTCACTTTTATCATATTTTTTATAGCTAAACTAGGTAAAAACTATTCATGGCAAATAATCTTCTTAAGCAAGCAAATTCTTACCAAAAAAAAGAGACAAACAAAAGAGTGAACAACATAGTTAAATCGCAGATTCGACAAACTTCATTCTTAACAAACTACAGCCAACCTTTTATGGTCCTAGTTAATCCATTTACATGCTTATTTTCTTATGAAAAAGCTGAAGATAAAAACGGACCAACAGGAAACATTACACATAAATTATGCAAGAACACTTATACATACATTTCTTGGAATAAAAATAAAAGGGTAGAAGGGGACGGATGCTGACCTTGTGTGGAGCAGCGGACTAAGGCGTTCTTGACCACGAATCCACACTCGAAACTCGATGAAACAAAACAACAGATGCTATGAGAACTCTAGAACCAAAATACGAAATTCAAGCAGCCGTTCAAAGAAAACTTTAAGGTGGTTTTTATAGCTGAAAAACTGCTTCAAAATGCTCTCCAACCCTTGGTATTTATAGGGGCTAAGCTAGGGTTCATGGGGAGATTTTTGGGCGGGAACTTGGGTGAGATTTTGAGTTTGAAACTTTTAGAGAGTTGTGACAAACTTACACGTTTTTGGCCTCTGATTTTCTCTGCCATGGCCACGTTTTTGCCAAGGTGAATTAAAGTTCTCCTCAAAATGGTGCAACTCCTCTTGGTACCAGAGGATTCTCAAAGATTTTGGTATAAAAATGGGAAGTCTCTTTATGTCCATGCCAAGAAAGGACGGAGAGAGGGATTGCTTTGCTCGGAATGGAGCATGCAGGCTTTTTGAGATTAGCTTGGCTGGATGAACCTTGTCACAAATGGAGGAAAAAGCCAAAAGACTCCTCTGCCATGGTGCAGAGGAAGAGAAACGATGGAAAGGGAAAGGAGAGAGTGAGGAGCGGCTGGTGCAAACCAAGCATGCTTTAGGGTTTCAAAGGGTATGTTAGGTATTTTAGGTAGCTTAAGTGAGGGTATTTTTGGTAGTTCAAGCAAACAGGGGTGAGTTGGATTTTGACCGGCAAATGGGGGACTGACACGCGGCGAGGAGGAAGTTGGGTGTGTGCAAGATGTGTGAGGCACATGGAAAGCGTGTGCTATAGGTGTGTTTGTGACTGTTGGTCGCTTACGTGGCGCTTACGTGGCATCCACGTGGGTTAAAACGTATTCCATTAAAATAAAATATATGATTAAAAGATAATTATAAAAATATTGGGCAAAAATCAATATCGTAGGAATTACGATAACGTTTATAAAAGTTACAAAATCAAAAGAAATATTCATAGGAAATGCAAGCAAACACGGAAACGGAAGGAAAAACAAAAAAAAAAGATTCTGCTTAAGAGTGACAGCTTGAGTGACGGTCCGTCACATGTGTGACGGTCCGTCACCCCCACCGTCGCCCCATGGCAGCAAGGAAAAGCAATGCCACTGCCCCAAGGTGACGGTCTGGGTGACGGTCCGTCACATGTGTGACGGTCCATCACATTGACCTTCAAGGTGGTGGCGAGAAGGCAGTGCCACTGCCTTAAGTTGACGGTTTGTGTGACGGTCCGTCACATGTGTAACGGTCCATCACATTGACCGTCAAGGTGGTGACGACCTCCGTCCTTTGCTAAATTAAAAATAACGAGCACGCTGCTAGATTTAAAAATAATAACAATAATAAAGTAATAATAATAATAGTAGTTGTTTAAGTATAATAAAAATAAATAAAAAAAATATTATTAATTTAGAAGCTCGAGAAAATAAAAAGGGCGAAAGGAGGGTCAAAATTGGGTGTCAACAGCTTGTCCCTCTTTGACCGGAGACGATGTAAGAGTTTCTGGGCAAAGAAGTTGACGTAGTAGCCAATTTTGTCCTGACCAACAAATACGATCATGAAAGGGTTTAAGAAAATATATGCGCCGGATAGGTAACAGGGTAGAGGGTTTTAAAAAAGATCAAGAGATCGATGTGAAATGTTTTGAAGATTATGGCCGAACTTTGGTTTCTAAGTTGCCTACATATCTCGGGTTGCACGAGAATCAGGCCAAATGTAGTTCGGAGGTTATGATGAGACTGGATTGCAAGATTTGTAAAGAGAACGAAGAAGAAGGGCTGAAAAAGTTATAAAAGCGGTGAGAGTTCGAGTGTAGATCCTTGACCTTTGTTGGGAGTCCGATCGACATTCCCAACAAATTGCCCCAGTTCACTGCTTAGATGAAGTTCCACGTTGCGCTATGTTTCTTGTTGCTGCATGTGGGTTGTTCTTTCTGCAAAGTCTTAATAAAATTGTTAGCAAATAAAGCGTGAAATATAATAAATATCCTACGACAAAGATCAGAAGAAAGATGTATCCATTCTGAACTGGTGCTAAGTCAAATGTGCATTTATTTCTTTTAACATTAAATAATTGCTTTTAGATTATGCGCCCGCAAAATCTAAGTAATAACGTCAGCAAAGTAAACACATATACAAAGCGTGATTTTCAAGAAATTTAAAAG
>QJPP01007033.1:0-167489 GCA_003996215.1 Jaltomata sinuosa | reverse complement strand
GACGCCACTGCCTCAACGTGACGGTTTGAGTGACGGTCCGTCACATGTGTGACGACCCGTCACCCCCACCGTCGCAACATGGCAGTCAAGAAAGTAATGCCACTGTCTCAACGTGACGGTCTGAGTGACGGTCCGTCACATGTGTGACGGTCCGTCACATCGACCGTCAAGATGGTCTGTGTGCCCATGCAATCTTTTTACATTAAAAGGACTTCAACACCATAATCACCTCGATGAAACATGACTCGGAGCTAAACATAATACGTCTTTCAACCTCACTTTTATCATATTTTTATAGCTAAACTAGGTAAAAACTATTCATGGCAAATAATCTTCTTAAGCAAGCAAATTCTTACCAAAAAAAGAGACAAACAAAAGAGTGAACAACATAGTTAAATCGCAGATTCGACAAACTTCATTCTTAACAAACTACAGCCAACCTTTTATGGTCCTAATTAATCCATTTACATGCTTATTTTCTTATGAAAAAACTGAAGATAAAAACGGACCAACAGGAAACATTACACATAAATTATGCAAGAACACTTATACATACATTTCTTGGAATAAAAATAAAAGGGTAGGAGGGGACGGATGCTGACCTTGTGTGGAGCAGCGGACTAAGGCGTTCTTGACCACGAATCCACACTCGAAACTCGATGAAACAAAACAACAGATGCTATGAGAACTCTAGAACCAAAATACGAAATTCAAGCAGCCGTTCAAAGAAAACTTTAAGGTGGTTTTTATAGCTGAAAAACTCCTTTAAAATGCTCTCCAACCCTTGGTATTTATAGGGGCTAAGCTAGGGTTCATGGGGAGATTTTTGGGCGGGAACTTGGGTGAGATTTTGAGTTTGAAACTTTTAGAGAGTTGTGACAAACTTACACGTTTTTGGCCTCTGATTTTCTCTGCCATGGCCACGTTTTTGCCAAGGTGAATTAAAGTTCTCCTCAAAATGGTGCAACTCCTCTTGGTACCAGAGGATTCTCAAAGATTTTGGTATAAAAATGGGAAGTCTCTTTATGTCCATGCCGAGAAAGGACGGAGAGAGGGATTGCTTTGCTCGGAATGGAGCATGCAAGCTTTTTGAGATTAGCTTGGCTGGATGAACCTTGTCACAAATGGAGGAAAAAGCCAAAAGACGCCTCTGCCATGGTGCAGAGGAAGAGAAACGATGGAAAGGGAAAGGAGAGAGTGAGGAGCGGCTGGTGCAAACCAAGCATGCTTTAGGGTTTCAAAGGGTATGTTAGGTATTTTAGGTAGCTTAAGTGAGGGTATTTTTGGTAGTTCAAGCAAACAGGGGTGAGTTGGATTTTGACCGGCAAATGGGGGACTGACACGCGGCGAGGAGGAAGTTGGGTGTGTGCAAGATGTGTGAGGCACATGGAAAGCGTGTGCTATAGGTGTGTTTGTGACTGTTGGTCGCTTACGTGGCGCTTACGTGGCATCCACGTGGGTTAAAACGTATTCCATTAAAATAAAATATATGATTAAAAGATAATTATAAAAATATTAGGCAAAAATCAATATCGTAGGAATTACAATGACGTTTATAAAAGTTAGAAAATCAAAAGAAGTATTTGTAGGAAATGCAAGCAAATACGGAAACGGGAGGAAACACGAGAAAAAAGAGTTCTGCCTAAGAGTGACGGCTTGAGTGATGGTCCGTCACATGTGTGACGGTCCGTCACCCCCACAGTCGCCCCATGGCAGCAAGGAAAAGCAATGCCACTGCCCCAAGGTGACGGTCTGGGTGACGGTCCGTCACATGTGTGACGGTCCGTCACATTGACCGTCAAGGTGGTGGCGAGAAGGCAGTGCCACTGCCTTAAGTTGACGGTTTGTGTGACGGTCCGTCACATGTGTGACGGTCCGTCACATGTGTGACGGTCCGTCACATTGACCGTCAAGGTGGTGACGACCTCCGTCCTTTGCTAAATTAAAAATAACGAGCACGCTGCTAGATTTGAAAAAAAAAAATAAAAAAATAATAACAATAATAAAGTAATAATAAAAGTTGTTTAAGTATAGTAAAAAATAAATAAAAAATATTATTAATTTAGAAGCTCGAGAAAAAATAAAAAGGGCGAAAGGAGGGTCAAAATTGGGTGTCAACAGCTTGTCCCTCTTTGACCGGAGACGATGTAAGAGTTTCTGGGCAAAGAAGTTGACGTAGTAGCCAATTTTGTCCCGACCAATAAATACGATCCTGAAAGGGTTTAAGAAGATATATGCGCCGGATAGGTAACGGGGTAGAGGGTTTTGAAAAGATCAAGAGATCGATATGAAATGTTTTGAAGATTATGGCCGAACTTTGGTTTTTAAGTTGCCTACATATCTCGGGTTGCACGAGAATCAGGCCAAATGTAGTTCGGAGGTTATGATGAGACTGGATTGCAAGATTTGTAAAGAGAACGAAGAAAAAGGGCTGAAAAAGTTATAAAAGCGGTGAGAGTTCGAGTGTAGATCCTTGACCTTTGTTGGGAGTCCGATCGACATTCCCAGCAAATTGCCCCAGTTCACTGCTTAGATGAAGTTCCACGTTGCGCTATGTTTCTTGTTGCTGCATGTGGGTTGTATTTTCTGCAAAGTCTTAATAAAATTGTTAGCAAATAAAGCGTGAAATATAATAAATATCTTACGACAAAGATCAGAAGAAAGATGTATCCATTCTGAACTGGTGCTAAGTCAAAATGTGCATTTATTTCTTTTAACATTAAATAATTGCTTTTAGATTATGCGCCCGCAAAATCTAAGTAATAACGTCAGTAAAGTAAACACATATACAAAGCGTGATTTTCAAGAAATTTAAAAGATAGCATGCGGTGCTTGATAAGTAATAAATAAAAATAATGCATTGCGAGATGTGCAATAATAAGCGGGCGAGCATAAATATTTAACTGAAAGAGGATAAGCCTAAAAATGTCCTATTTGAGGGTGGACAAACCCAGCATATCCTATTTTGGGGTGGATGAACCCGTTGTGTTCTATTTTAAGGTGAACGAACCTAATGTGTCCTATTTTAGGGTGGACGAACCCAATGTGTTCTATTTTAGGGTGAACGAACCCAACGTGTCCTATTCTAGGGTGGACGAACCCAATTTGTCCCATTTGAGGGTGGACAAACCCAAGGTGTTCTATTTTAGGGTGAACGAACCCAATGTATTCAAAGCGCGATTTTCAAGAAATTTAAAAGATAGCATGCGGTGCTTGATAAGTAAATAAAAATAATGCATTGCGAGATGTGCGATAATAAACAGGCGAGCATAAATATTTAATTGAAAGAGAATAAGCCTAAAAATGTCCTATTTGAGGGTGGACAAACCCAGCATATCCTATTTTGGGGTGGATGAACCCGTTGTGTTCTATTTTAAGGTGAACGAACCTAATGTGTCCTATTTTAGGGTGGACGAACCCAATGTGTTCTATTTTAGGGTGAACGAACCCAACGTGTCCTATTCTAGGGTGGACGAACCCAATTTGTCCCATTTGAGGGTGGACAAACCCAAGGTGTTCTATTTTAGGGTGAACGAACCCAATGTGTCCTATTTTAGGGTGGACGAACCCAATATATGATGCAAACTTATAAAGATAAATATTGGTGCGGTGCAGAAAGCTTAATGCGATGCTTGATTTGCGATTAGCTAATATTCATGTTGCAATGCAGAAAGCTTGGTGCGGTGCCTTTACAATAATGGACATCATGATGCGGTGCAGTGAGCTTGGTACGGCGCTCTTAAAATAATAAATATGCAAGGTGCGGTGCAGCAAGTTTGGTGCAGTGCCTTCATAGTTGCGAACATTTATAATACAATATGGAGAGATTGGTATGATGCCTTTGCAGTAGCAACATCCATGCGAACATTCATAATACAATATGAAGAGATTGGTATGATGCCTTTGCAGTAGCAACATCCATGCGAACATTCATAATACAGTATGGAGAAATTGGTATGATGCCTTTGCAGTAGCAACATCCATGCGAACATTCATAATGCAATATGAAGAGATTGGTATGATGCCTTTGCAGTAGCAACATCCATGTACATGCAATATGAAGAGATTGGTATGATGCCTTTGCAGTAGCAACATCCATGCGAACATTCATAATACAGTATGGAGAGATTGGTATGATGCCTTTGCAGTAGCAACATCCATGCGAACATTCATAATGCAATATGAAGAGATTGGTATGATGCCTTTGCAGTAGCAACATCCATGTGAACATGCAATATGAAGAGATTGGTATGATGCCTTTGCAGTAGCAACATCCATGTGAACATGCAATATGAAGAGATTGGTATGATGCCTTTGCAGTAGCAACATCCATGCGAACATTCATAATGCAATATGAAGAGATTGGTATGATGCCTTTGCAGTAGCAACATCCAATGAGTGCTCCAAAAAAAATATTTAATCAAATGCCTTTGTAGTAATATGCTGAAATGCATAGTGCTTGGTGCGATGCATTATTTAAAGTGCGATGCTTTGATGAAAATTTACTGTAAATCAAAATTCTGTACTCAAAGAAAATTTATGAAATACAACATTCAATTTGCGTCATCCTTTGTGTGCGTTATCATTCCAAAATTAGCCTCTGCATCACTCAAAGAAAACTTGTTAGTATAAGATGAAATGGTTGCCTTGCATTGAACTTTGAAGCTTTGACTTTGAATCTGCGCTTCTCGTTGCTATGGCACTGCAGCAATTTGATGAGCGAATATGATTTTTGATCTTGACTTCTGCTTTGTTGAATAAACGTAGGGCATTTGCAAGGCTGTCCCAGTTTTGGCATTGTTGAATGCTTCAAATCGGTCTGCCATTATAGTTTTCTCTTGACGCAGATTCATAGCCAAAACAATGTTCAATGCTAGGCAACCTCTAAAGAAAATATAAAGCTGCTTTAAAAAATAAAAATATTAGCTCATGAAAATAGGAAGTAAATACATAAAGTATTTGATAAATTTGATAAGTTTGTGATTTGCTTACGTAGAAGCTCTAAGATAAAGGGATGACTTAAATCGCAGAATGAGTGAATGAAAATCACTTATTTGGCTCTAACGCTCGAATTTTTAACAAAATAAAAGCAAACTAATTTGGAATAGCATGCGCAATTCGAAGAAGGCTGACTTATGTTGAACAACAAAGCCTTTTTGACTTGATCTTCATCCCTTGCGAACTCTGGTAAATTCCAAAACTTGCCCCAGTCTAAAGATATTTTTGATGATGACGCCATGATTGCACGCTAAAAATTCTGGTGCAATATCAATCTTTTCTGGGGAAAACTAAAATTTTATAATAAAGAGACCGAGCCTTATGTAGGCTGCCTACGTATCCTGTGTTCGACAGGAAATCAGGTCAAACGTAGTTCCAATTACACGCAAAAGAAATATTAAAAAAAAATGCCCCAATATGACCGAGTCCCTATATGGGCTGCCTACATATCCGTCAAGGAAATCAGGTCATGTGTAGTTCTGCTTTCTTTGATGTTCAACTTAAGTCAATCTTTGAAAGGAAAATGAAACACTTGATGCTTTCCCGAAGGCTAACGTCAGAATAGACATGCAAAAGGCTAAGGGTGGATTATTTAAACACGTGATACTTGAGAAGAAATCAAAGGATTGAGTCTTATAAAGAATATATTAAAGACGAATTTGATGACGAGCGTGAGATTAAAATAATTGAAAAGGAAACTAGACGCACGAGGATTGAACTTGAAAAATTGAACGATTGCAAATGACTCTACGTTGGCGGGTTGAAAAATTATCGAGGTTGAGAATAATGTCGATCAATTGAAGACCTATGAGATGCCTCGACTTGCATGCCAAAACTTAGAAATAAAAGGTGCGAAAAGATTAATTTTAAAAGCTCAAAAATAGGAACGACACAAGCATTTTGAATGAATGATAAACTCTAAAGAAGTATCAATTTTGGATAGTCGTTCTTGAACAAATTCGATGGAGACGATCGAGCAAATGTCGACGAGTGCTATTTGATAGATTGCGCAAATAAATTTGGACATCTACCAATTTAAGAAGCCACAAATGGCACAGAGATTAATGAAATATTGGAAGAATTTGAGAGCATAAGTAGAAGTTTCATGACGTAGATCGGGCGCTAAATAGGTTCTACGAAGCATGAAACTAACGGGATAAATATTCTGTCATTAGAAACAGAAGATTAAACCCGTAAAGGAGAGACTTGAAAAAGCTTGAGAAAAATAGAAATCTAGAAACTTTGAATTTTGACACGAGTCTTATAGACGAGCGGAACGAGGGAGCAGAAATTTTGAAATAACTAAGGCAAATTTGATTTAAAGAAGATTATACCCTAAACGGGAGGAGAAATTAATTGAGAACCCTAAAAACTTGAGCGAGCCTAGGATAATGATTCTAAACGGCGCTCTAAATTCTTTAAAGTGCGCTAAGCGCGGAAAGATTAATAATAATAACAATAATAATAATAATAATAATAATAATAATAACAATAATAATAATAATAACAATAATAATTGTGAACATGTAAAAAAAAAATGCAATAGACAATTAAATAAAGTGATAAATAAATGTAAATCACTATTCTTTAAATAAAGAAAAACAAAGACAATGTTAGTAAATATCAAGTAAAATCATGTAGCAAATAAATTCATATAAGGCACGTAGCAAGTAAGCGAGCAAACGATTCGCATAACATAAGTATATTAAAATAACGCGTCCTAATATACATGTGCCTCTTTATGCCAGAGGTAGGCCTAACGCGTGTTTAAAAAATAAATGTGCCACAATATGTCATTCTTTGCTCTTTTAATTAATTAAACAAATCTTATCCTCAAAAAATAAATAATAAAAATAGCTTTAAGCTGTATTATATGTCAAAAAATACAATAATTAATTTAGAGCAAACGATCCATATTTAGGCACAATCATTTTTCAAATAATGCAACATATAAATGATAAGTGTCACTCGGGGTTGTAAACCCACTCAGACATTTGGGCGAGGTTGACTAATGAACTTAATATACCAAGTATATTAAGCCTCCTAAGTTTCATGATGCATGTACCTAAAATAGGTGTTGGCTTAGCTCTATCTTAGGTGAACTAAGATTTGGATAGACCCGGACTTGAGATTTTCCTATTTGAAAAGGTACGTGGTTACACGGTAGTAAAACTATCCGCTCGCTCCACGCATGCACCGATTCTCTAAATATAAGGTGTTTGAAAGAATTTCGGAGAAGTGAAAGGACACAACTCGCGTGTACAATGTGTGTGAAAGTGTCAAGTTTCCAAAAGTGGAGGAAATATGAACGGAATGACAGTTTAAATAAAGCGGTAACACGTAAGACAATTTAGATAATAGCAAATAAACAATTTATGTCACATAAAATAAATAAAACTTCAAGCAATTAAAGTAAAACAAACAAATACAAAGTGCTTTAATTATTAACCTAAGTTTATTATGGTTTAGAACCTAAATTCCCCAGTGAAGTCGCCAAGCTGTTATACCCCATTTTAACCGAGGTCGAAACGGTGTACAACGTATTGAAAACTTCTAAATTAATTAAAAAGGAAGTCGCCACCTAATTAGTCTTACGGTGAATTAGGACACCTATAATTAACTACATGATTAAAGCAAACAAAAGACTTCATTTTAAAGGTCTACTAAACTTAAGATTCTAAGTAAGGATTCTAATTATCCTAAAGGGAAGGGGTTAAGCATCCTTTAAGATCCGCGAAATTACGGTTAACCGGCTAAACTTAGGTTAATTTAACGAAAAGATTCTTTTTAGTACTTAATCCTTAATAGTAAGTTAATTTTGCGACCTAAGAAATGTAACAAACCTAAGTATAAGATATGATTCTAGGCGTTCCCCAAGACAAGTAACTATGCTCAGTCTACCCCCTTAAAAGGACGAGATGCGAACGAATATATCTCAATACTATCCTAATTGAATTACATGAATCCAAACATAAACAAGACAAGTATTAATACAAAAAAACATAAAAATAACAATGTGCCAAAACGTTAGCCAAAAGGTAACAAAATATATAGGTCTATGCAAGAATATAAAAAGCTCTAAAAGTGCAAGAGAGAGAGCAAATGGATTCTTTTTCCGGAATGGGTAGCCCACTAGAGATGAACGTATGACGAGCGCGGCTCTGATTTGGACAGAGATGGAGTGGTATTTCAACTCCAAATGCGCTCCCGAGTGTACATGTGCAAGAATAAAGAAAGGAAAAGGATTAGAATAGACTTCGATCTTATTAAGAAATAACAAAAATAGAAAAAGGAAACAGCATATAATCCAATATCCTTTAATCAACTTTCAAAACTTAAGCAAAGGCAAAAGCAAAAGCAAAATAAGCGAATAACCATCTCATAATTCAAACGTTTTTAGGTAACTCAAATAAGCTAACCGCACTCTAAATTTATGAATTTGCATTCATGCCTAAACAAATAAGCATGAATTATAACCAAAACATTTATATAACGGGACAACTTAAACACCTTATAGACATGATTTCTAGGCATCGTTTCGACCTAGAACTCAAAAAAAAAACTCGAATAGAATAGCGAATACTTTCTTATAGTCGTTCGTCAATTAAACCAATTCTGCCTAAGAATGACGGTTTGAGTGACGGTCCGTCACATGTGTGACGGTCCGTCACCCCCACCGTCGCACCATGGCAGCCAAGGAAGGCGACGCCACTGCCTCAACGTGACGGTTTGAGTGACGGTCCGTCACATGTGTGACGACCCGTCACCCCCACCGTCGCAACATGGCAGTCAAGAAAGTAATGCCACTGTCTCAACGTGACGGTCTGAGTGACGGTCCGTCACATGTGTGACGGTCCGTCACATCGACCGTCAAGATGGTCTGTGTGCCCATGCAATCTTTTTACATTAAAAGGACTTCAACACCATAATCACCTCGATGAAACATGACTCGGAGCTAAACATAATACGTCTTTCAACCTCACTTTTATCATATTTTTATAGCTAAACTAGGTAAAAACTATTCATGGCAAATAATCTTCTTAAGCAAGCAAATTCTTACCAAAAAAAGAGACAAACAAAAGAGTGAACAACATAGTTAAATCGCAGATTCGACAAACTTCATTCTTAACAAACTACAGCCAACCTTTTATGGTCCTAATTAATCCATTTACATGCTTATTTTCTTATGAAAAAGCTGAAGATAAAAACGGACCAACAGGAAACATTACACATAAATTATGCAAGAACACTTATACATACATTTCTTGGAATAAAAATAAAAGGGTAGGAGGGGACGGATGCTGACCTTGTGTGGAGCAGCGGACTAAGGCGTTCTTGACCACGAATCCACACTCGAAACTCGATGAAACAAAACAACAGATGCTATGAGAACTCTAGAACCAAAATACGAAATTCAAGCAGCCGTTCAAAGAAAACTTTAAGGTGGTTTTTATAGCTGAAAAACTCCTTCAAAATGCTCTCCAACCCTTGGTATTTATAGGGGCTAAGCTAGGGTTCATGGGGAGATTTTTGGGCGGGAACTTGGGTGAGATTTTGAGTTTGAAACTTTTAGAGAGTTGTGACAAACTTACACGTTTTTGGCCTCTGATTTTCTCTGCCATGGCCACGTTTTTGCCAAGGTGAATTAAAGTTCTCCTCAAAATGGTGCAACTCCTCTTGGTACCAGAGGATTCTCAAAGATTTTGGTATAAAAATGGGAAGTCTCTTTATGTCCATGCCAAGAAAGGACGGAGAGAGGGATTGCTTTGCTCGGAATGGAGCATGCAGGCTTTTTGAGATTAGCTTGGCTGGATGAACCTTGTCACAAATGGAGGAAAAAGCCAAAAGACTCCTCTGCCATGGTGCAGAGGAAGAGAAACGATGGAAAGGGAAAGGAGAGAGTGAGGAGCGGCTGGTGCAAACCAAGCATGCTTTAGGGTTTCAAAGGGTATGTTAGGTATTTTAGGTAGCTTAAGTGAGGGTATTTTTGGTAGTTCAAGCAAACAGGGGTGAGTTGGATTTTGACCGGCAAATGGGGGACTGACACGCGGCGAGGAGGAAGTTGGGTGTGTGCAAGATGTGTGAGGCACATGGAAAGCGTGTGCTATAGGTGTGTTTGTGACTGTTGGTCGCTTACGTGGCGCTTACGTGGCATCCACGTGGGTTAAAACGTATTCCATTAAAATAAAATATATGATTAAAAGATAATTATAAAAATATTAGGCAAAAATCAATATCGTAGGAATTACGATAACGTTTATAAAAGTTACAAAATCAAAAGAAATATTCATAGGAAATGCAAGCAAACACGGAAACGGAAGGAAAAACAAAAAAAAAGATTCTGCTTAAGAGTGACGGCTTGAGTGACGGTCCGTCACATGTGTGGCGGTCCGTCACCCCCACCGTCGCCCCATGGCAGCAAGGAAAAGCAATGCCACTGCCCCAAGGTGACGGTCCGTCACATGTGTGACGGTCCGTCACATTGACCGTCAAGGTGGTGGCGAGAAGGCAGTGCCACTGCCTTAAGTTGACGGTTTGTGTGACGGTCCGTCACATGTGTGACGGTCCGTCACATTGACCGTCAAGGTGGTGACGACCTCCGTCCTTTGCTAAATTAAAAATAACGAGCACGCTGCTAGATTTAAAAATAATAACAATAATAAAGTAATAATAATAATAGTAGTTGTTTAAGTATAATAAAAATAAATAAAAAATATTATTAATTTAGAAGCTCGAGAAAATAAAAAGGGCGAAAGGAGGGTCAAAATTGGGTGTCAACATATAGGAGTTGTATTAACATCGTTTGTTAGAAGACATGTTTTAAGGTTTTAAAATTTGTTTCGTTTATTAAAATCAGAAATCATGCCTATAAGTCAAATCCATTTTGGCATTCTCAATTATTTGACAATTGTTTTGGATGTTAAAATCAGTTTCAGCATTTTTAAATAAATCAGTTAATGTTTTGGATTCTAAATCAGTTTCAGCACGTTAATTACAGTCTCAGCATGTTTAAACCAGTTTTAGCATATTAAAATGAAAGAATATTTTTAAAACCAGTCTCAGCATGTATAAACCAGTTTTAGCATATTAAAATCAGTTCCAACATGTTTAAAATCAGTAAATTCAGGCCCGCAGACAACCAATTTCAGCATGTTTAAAATTAGTAAAATTTAGGTATGCATGTTAAAACCACTAGATATTATGCTTATAGGACTTAATTAATTCCTGTATGTCTTGATCATGTCCACATATTTTAATAAAATATCAATTTTCTAAATGTTCAATCCTAGATATCATGCTCATAAGATTAACTACATAAATTGTTAATTGTGCGAGTTGTGAGGCCTATTCGAAACCATTCTGTGCTACTTGTTTTAAAGTCCATGTATGTTTTGTATGACGTTAATCCCGAGTCTCATTAAGTAGCCTTGGAATTTTATTTGTCTAGACCTATATCCAAGTTAGTAAGTCCAATGCCTCTTGGACATTAAGTTGGGACGGGTAGGCATACTAAGGTACGCTAGATTTTTCATTTCTTTAGTACGCTCCTAGGAATAATAATCTTAATAACCAACTTAGGTGGGTAGATAGACGGATATGATGGAAATCGACCCGAGCAGAATACGACAATGTCTTTGGAATTGTCTTCGATAATAAGTCGGGCACTGATCCGAATAGGTTAAAACTAACCTAAGTTTAGCTCTTGTTTTATTATATGGTTGGGGTAGTTATCTAAAATCACTTAGTAATTAGGTTTGTTTTTCTATATTCTTGTGTTAATTCTGTCTTCTTGCTGATCTCCTTTTCATTTCATTATTTATTTTAATTGCGGTTTATATGCATGATCTTTTTTTTTTTTCTCACTTAGACTATTAGTAACTAATTTATCTACTTGCTTAAAATAAAGGTTTATTTGTTTAATTACTTAGTTAATAATAGGCTAATAAAGCTGTTGACCCTTTGTTTATCACTTAATTCCCACATAAATAATGAATCCGGCAGAGACCCACATTTTGTGGACCTCGAAAGGTGCTTAACACCTTCCTTTTGAGGTAACTTGAACCCTTACCCGATTTCTGGTGACGTAGACCTTAAATTAATTTAGTCGTAGTTAGTTAGAATGGTGCCCTAACGCGCCTTAAATTCGTTAGGTGGCGACTCTTCACTCTTTTCCATCCAAAAAGAGTTGTCACGTCGATGGCCCATCTTTTCGCGAGAAAAATGGGGCGCGACAGAATGGCGACTCCGCTGAGGACACTTAGGTTCTAACCATTACGGATTTGATATTATGTGGGAATTTGTGTTAACTTATCTTATTTAATGGCTGCTTTTTCTCCCTAATTAATCTTATTATTTTATTTTTCAAGTTTAGCTTGCTCCTTGATTCGTTTGTGTTTTTAATGCTTAGTGTTTTTTTTCATAGATGATATAAGTTTGTGTATCCTGGTATGATTAATTTTTTATTTATTCTCATATTTTCACGGAAAATTTTCTATTTTTCTTTGTCAAAATTACTTGTGATTCTTTATTGATTTATTTACTTGTTTGTACTGCTTTCATAAACTGTTCAATGTGTTACCGTCTTTTTATATATGCTCCATATTATCGTTTTTCATAACTGGCATTCCGTTCATACTTTCTCCCACTTGGGAGCTTCACACTTTCACATACTATACACATGAGTTGTGCCTTTTCACTTCTCCAAAATTCTTTCAAACACCATTTTTAGAGAGTTGGCATAGACGTGGGGTGAGAGGATAATTTTGCTACCGTGTGACCACGTGCCTCCTCACATAGGAAAACCTTGAGTCTGTGTCCATCCAAATCTTGGAAACTAAGATAGTGTTGTGCCCACCCCTTATACTTAAGTCATGCATGTATTAACTATAAATGTGTGTTCGTGACACAAAAATAATGCATATATTTATTTGCTATGTGTTAATCTTTTATGTTTACATTATTATTTTACCTATTTGATTATTTAATTCGTGTCTTAGCTATCCCTTACTCTTAGAATTCCAAGCTCTAGGCAATGTTAAAATTTATTTATTTGCACTTAATGCAAGTAATTTTATAGTACCGTACCTTTTTCCTTTAGGCCCAAATCATACAATCTTAGGGCCTAGTCAAATCCTCCATTATTCTAACGTTATGATTTGAGCTTTTCCTCTAGAAATCTTCTTTTGACATACAAATCATCTCTTGATTTGATCTATTCCTTGATAGGATAGCCTAGACCCCTTTCTAACCTCTTAGGGTAATTTGTTACCTTTAGAATATCCTTGACTCCTCGCGTTCTACATGGACATATTATTTTCTCTGTCGAAATTCTATTTATTTGGGTCCATATTTCATCATAAGTTTGACTTTCAATCGTCAACATTAGATGTTTGTGTCATCTTTCAACTCTCGCAACTTTTGAGTTGCATAAATCCCCCATAACCTTAACTCAATTCTGAATAAATCGTAATCTGTTACTCAGATAAATAAGGCATTCCACTCTATGACTCCATAATATTGTTCTTCATAAAATATTTTTCTTTCGTGCATTCCTCCTTTGTTAATCATGAATCTACTTCTCCTAAGGTTGACTAAAGTTGAACGTTAGATGAAAAAATGATGTGGAGAGAACTCTAGTGTTCAACAATAATAGACCTAGTTCATCCTACGACTCCCTTGTCTCTTAAGATTGCATCCTAGTATCGTGTCGAACCTTCGAAATCATAAGTTTTGTTACTATCATAAATTTCGTGCAAAACTCAAATCTCTGCGTTTAAATCACTCTTTAAATTTTAATTCTCGTCCGTTTTGGGCGTCCTTTATTTTTAGTATCATTATCATTATTATTTTTCAATGTTTCAAGCTTATGTATGCTACATGATAATTTTATTTGTGTTTAATTTATTTTTTCTCAAAGGTTGTCTAGCGTTTGAACATCGATTCGACTAAGAATCTGCAATATGACAAATATGCTCAGTATTCGAAAGAAAGCTAGTCTTCTTCCTGCTAGCTCCAGGCAAAATACTTTTTGGACTATATCTCCTCTCTCCGTCCCTACTCATACACTCCCTGAACAAATATCTTCAGCCCACTTTGATCGTGGTACTTTACCGAGCATGATTATATCTGGCAAAAATGAGAACAACAAGCTAGGTGCATTGCAAAAAAGGATTCATGATTTAGAGGAGAGGGTGGATGAAAAATCACGCTCTGAAAATGTTTATGACCTGAGGTATAAGAAATTATGTCTACATCCAGGAATTGAATTGCCGCTAGGGTACAAAGTTCCAAGATTCAATGTGTTTGATGGGCATGGAGACCCAATCACACATCTTAAGGATTATTGCAGTAGATTGGTTGGAACAGGACATAACGAGGCTCTTCTTATGAGGTTATTTATTCAGAGTTTGTCGGGAATAACCCTCACATGGTATGTCAAACAAGACTTTGACAAATGGTATTCGTGGGAAGATATGGCTCGAGACTTTGTAGAACAATATAAGTTCAACATTAAGGCCGATGCAACTATGCTAAATTTGCTCGGATTAAGAAAATTGAATCACGAGTCTTTTGAGGAATATGTAACACGATGGAGATTAGAAGCTTCAAAAGTGCGTCCTTCAGTACCTGAAGAAGAATTGGTACAAACCTTCATAAGATCACTCAATGGTGTATATTATGAATCATTATACTTCGCAAGTATTCAAAACTTTGATAATCTGATTCGAATTGGGAAAGAATTAGAATATGGCATTCAGACGGGAAGAATCAATGATGTTTCTACAATACAAGCCACCTTTCAAACATCGAAGAGCTCACAGGATGAAAAAGGAAATAAGATATCGACCCCTATACCTCAAACACAATATCATCAAAATTCTGAACAAGTCCATGCCATTTTTGATGAGCGTCCCCAGTCGTATAACCCACAAAGTTCTCCAGAGGTGTATCAGGCACCCGATTCTTCTCCACAAAAAGGGAGAAAACCTCGTACCTTTACTCCTTTAACAAAAACTTTGTCGAGTATATTCCAAAGATTGTGGGCTCAAGGAGTGTTGAAACCAATAAGGGGATGGATTCCTAGGTACTCATCTCCGTCTTTTGATCCATCCAAAAGTTGTGTTTATCACTCAAATATTCAAGGTCATGATATCGAGGAATGTTCAGCATTGAGGCACAAAATTCAGACTCTGATTGAGAAGGGCAAAATAAAAGTGCAAAGATCACTAAACAAGTAATCCTGTCATGATAAATGCAGTCATTGTTCAAGGTGATCCAACAAAAATATTTCCAAGACATTTAACAAGGAAGCGCAAGCTACATCAAAGGAATTGACGAGAACAAGACTCTCATATGCAAAGTGTTATTATCCTCTATTTGTCCGTCTTATGATCAATAAACTTTTTCTGCTTTTATTCACTCTCTTTTGTATTCCTGAACTACATTTGACCTGATTTCCATTTGGATATATAGGCAGCTTATTATTGGGTTCGGTCTTAATATAATAAAAATTTCTTCTCCTTTCACTTTCAAATCGAATTGGCCTTGACCAAGCTATCCACTCATTAAGCCTAAATTCTTTTAATCTATCAAGCGACCAATAATATCATAATGCATATTCAAAATTAGGATCGTGATGGTCAAGCGCAAGGCAACCATATCTTTTGTGCTAATATTCTTCTTTGAGTGAAGCAAGAATACATGACTCTTTATATGAAAATATTGTCTGAGTTTTGAGAAACCTTAAAAATTCTACAAAGAGGCAATCTTTCGATATGGGAAGACCTGCATAAAGTATTTTATTTTAAACTGGGGCAGAATTTTTTGAGAAGTCCTCAAAAATTTTACCAAAACACATGGCGAGCTCGAATTCACAGAATCAAAACAATGCAAAGAGACAAAGACAAGTTAAGATACGTGTCAATATCACCTTTTAAAACTTACAGCTTTTCTTTGAATGCAGGAATAACAAGTGTAAATCACAAAATTATTTTCGCAATCAAGAAAAATCATCACCAAGAGATGCTCTGCTTTCTCTCGCATCTGATGCAAAGGCTAAGATGTTCTATCCTTATACTTCCGAATTATGCTACTTTTGGCCACTAAATACTTGAATTGAGCCACTAGCATTTAGTTAAGCTACTTTTGATCCATTGAATATGGAAATCAGATTTTTATTGCTACTAAGTAATTAAATTGTGTTATTACTGAGCTTCTAAAATATAGGCTCGTTCACCTTACAAAGGACATCTAAGGTTAGCCCGCCTTACAAATGAGACACCAAAGGTTGGTCCGCCTTACAAATGGGACACCAAAGGTTGGTCCGCCTTACAAATGGGACACCTTAGGCTTGTCCACCTTACAAATGAACATTCAGGATCGTTCGCCTTACAAAGGAATACTTCAGGCTTGTCCGCCTTACAAATGAACATTCAGGCTCGTTCGCCTTACAAAGGAACACTTCATGCTTTTTCGCCTTACAAATGAACATTCAGGCTCATTCGCCTTACAAAGAAACATTTTAGGCTCGTTCGCCTTACAATAAGACATCTTCTTTTGGCCCTACAAAATATATAAATTATTTTTTTTATAAAATCCTTATGTACTAACATCCACAGGTTTAACAATTCATGATTTCTCTTTAAAGGTTTAAACTGGGGCAGAATTTTTGAGGTTCCTCAAAAATACTGCAACAAAAATTAAATTGATAAGCTTTCTCACCTCCTTTTTTCATTATTATTATTTACTACTATTTTGCGCCACATTAGTCAATACTTCTCTATATTAATGAGCTAACAATTTTATCTAGTTGTGTTAGAAGCTGCAGGCAAGACACGAAAAGACTAAGAGCAATTCTTCAAAGTATAATTCTTTATTCGTAAATCATATTCACATTCCATTTTGCTCAGACTCTAACCTTGTCAACTCGTGTTATCCTGATTCAAAACTAATATTGGTCAATTTTATTTAGGGATCTTGTTCGTCCCTAAATCTAGAACTATACACGACCTGATTCTTGTAAGACCCGAGATATGTAGGCGACTTTAAACTGAAGTCTCGGCCACATTATTTTCACAACCCCCTCTTGTTTCTTCTGATTTTAAAAGAATCATCCTCCGGGTCGGACAAAATTGGCTACTAGTCAACATTCGTTGCCCGCCAATTCATCCTTCATTTTCGAGCAAATAAGGGGCAGCTGTTGACACCCAATTTTGACCTCCCTAAACCTTTCTTGGGTTGTTATTTTACTAGTTATTCTTATTTTTTAAAGCTTAATTTTCCTCGCATATTACTTTTACTTACTAAATAAATTGCGTCTTTTATCGTCATCTTGACACTTTTTAAATTCTTATATAATTTATAAATGTATAAGTCATTTCTTATTATTATTATTTTATCATAAATTTCATATAATATTACATGTCATAAATTTAGGAATTTAAATAATATTTTTTTTGTCTGAAAATTATCGTTAGTTATTATTTTACCTATTACATTATATATGTAGTATTTTATTTATTAAATAGCAGCCCAATTTCAATCTCATTCCCAATTTATTTAAACTCTAGCCTCCTTTTATCTAATTTATTTTAATTCTAGCCTAAAATTGAGTCAATTTGGACTCAATTTTAAATGCTCCATTTCAATTCCAATTCAGGTACCCACTGACCCGTCTGACCCGCTCCAGAACCCATCCATATTCAGAATCCAATATCAACCGCTGATCTAAAACGATCAACGGCTGAGATTAAACCCATCATCCCTTCCTTTTTAATTACTCACACCCTAAACCTAACTCTCATTCACTCTACACCCACCAGCCGCCACCCTCCATCTCACTCCCCTCTCTTTCTCCCTCTTCACCGCTGCCACCATCGCCGCTGGCAAGTGGTTAACCTCGGTGGTCCGGCAAACCACCCTCCCCTTCTCCTTGCTCTCCATCTCCTCTCTCTTCTCCTACGCCGACGGGTGACGACCCACTGCTGCCGCTTCGCTTCTTCCATCAGCCACCAAACACCAGAAATGGACACTCTTCTCTCACCACCAAACAACCACCCCCGGTGAAAACCTCACCCCCAAGTCCTCTCTCTTCCCCCATCGCTGACGAGCGGCGGACGCCGCTATGCTGCTCATCCCATCTTCCTCCGGCGAAACCCACCACACTGACGCCGGAACCATGTTCTCCATCACCAGTGAAATCAGGATGAGAACCACCAGTAAGAACCCACCAAATGTCGTGCCCGTGCTCTCTTTTTCTCCAGTAAATTGCAGAGAATATAAACGGAGGAGGCATCATGCATATTTTTTCATGGATTTTCGCGAATGAACACTGTTTGACTGAGAGGTTTGTGAAATCAGATCTGTCATTTTGATCGTCGTTGAGGTTTTGGGTTCCTATGAGATATCACGAATCCATTTCTGATTTGGTTTCTTTCTTGGTTTAATTTTGTCATATTCTTGCTCCGTCATCAGATTATTAGATGTGAAATTGTTAAGATTTGGGTGCGAATTTGTGTTTGAATCTTATGATTTTGTGTTAATCATTCCCTGTGGACCGTCATACGTGAAAACCCAGATTTATCATGAACTGTCACTTCGAGCCTCTACTTACAATTTTGTTCCTGATTTATATTTTCCTTTCCTCATACAAATAAGATAGCCTTGATATTTGTTTATTTCTACAAATTTGGGTAACTTCAATTTGGTTGCTCTACTGGAAATCGAATATGGACAGCCTTGGGTGCAAGTCATTTTAATAGATTCCGACCCATGTTGATCGCCTTCAGCATGTTTGAATCTCATTGCCTTATATGGATTATAACAGCTTTGATACTTATTGTTCTTGGTAAATTAGGATGTGTAATTGATTGACCACAACATATGTTCATCCCTTTGGGTGATTCCCTCCCTTTTGTGGATTAAAGTAGCCTTTGTACTTAGACAATTATGGTAAAGTGTTGATCTGTCTGCTCCATAACTGATTCAATTACTTAATTTTGGGAAAAAGATTTTGGTATTAATAACTTGGATACTGGTTATTTATGATAAAGTCAAACCTTGTTCATATGCTAATTGATTCTGTGTGGTAGTTAAGGTAAAGATTTGCTCATTTGATTCCTTGTTATTCTTGTACAGCTTGAGTTACTCTCTTAATTATGGTAGTCTGGCATGATTTATTTTACTAATTGATTCTACCAATCTATTAAGGAAAAGGCTCCCTTGATTTACTATTCTGATTTATCTCTTTCCTTTACCAAACGGCTCTTATCTTTCATTATAAAAGCAGTCAGCCTTTTCATTATTTGGGGACTCAGACTGGACACTCATATTGACTACTCTCATATTGTTAAAAAGCTCTCTACTGTGAACAAAATTGTTGATTGCTAAGTGTTGGGTCTCGAATTTCTTCTGTTATTTACTGCAAACTGGTATGTCCTTTAATTCATGTATATAATTTATGAACATGATAGAAAACATGACTATAGGGGTTTGAAGATGTTAATTGCTGCCTATTTGATTACGTGATACAAGCTGCTATTATTTGTTGGTTATGTATGTGATCGCCATGAATTCCCTTTGTGTTGTATCGGTATATGTTGTATGAAACAGAGAGCCTTAAACGGTATCCTATACCTTGACATGGGCAATGCCTAGGACCCTTGAGGTTCTCATGAAACTTTTCCATGTTAAGGACCAGTATTAGGAGTCGTTATAAGCCCCTCTGGATTTTGAAGGCTTATTTTTGACATGTTAGTTACTAGCAAAGCCGTTTGGGAATTGTGAAGAGTTGCCCGGGATTTGGGAGTCTCCTAAGACTTGGATTCTTTTTATTTCCTTTCTCATTCATTTATTTGGTCTGTAATATTTATTGTATAAACTTGAATAAATAAATAAAATTTAGGGGAACTGCTATGGGGGAGGGGCAAACTACGTGCTACTTGCTTTAATTGTAAACCGTAGAAATCATGCCTATAGAATTTCTATTAATCTCATTTGTTAGAAATTATGCCTATAGGAGTTGTATTAACATCGTTTGTTAGAAGACATGTTTTAGGTTTTAAAATCTGCTTCGTTTGTTAAAATCAGAAATCACGCCTATAAGTCAAACCCATTTTTTTGCATTCTCAATTATTTGACAATCGTTTTGGATGTTAAAATCAGTTTCAGCATTTTTAAATAAATCAGTTAATGTTTTGGATTCTAAATCAGTTTCAGCACGTTAATTACAGTCTCAGCATGTTTAAACCAGTTTTAGCATATTAAAATGAAAGCATGTTTTTAAAACCAGTCTCAACATGTATAAACCAGTTTTAGCATATTAAAATCAGTTCCAGCATGTTTAAAATCAGTAAATTCAGGCCCACAGACAACCAGTTTCAGCATGTTTAAAATTAGTAAAATTTAGGTATGCATGTTAAAACCACTAGATATTATGCTTATAGGACTTAATTAATTCCTGTATGTCTTGATCATGTCCACATATTTTAATAAAATGTCAATTTTCTAAATGTTCAATCCTAGATATCATGCTCATAAGATTAACTACATAAATTGTTAATTGTGCGAGTTGTGAGGCCTATTCGAAACCATTCTGTGCTACTTGTTTTAAAGTCCATGTATGTTTTGTATGACGTTAATCCCGAGTCTCATTAAGTAGCCTTGGAATTTTATTTGTCTAGACCTATATCCAAGTTAGTAAGTCCAATGCCTCTTGGACATTAGTTGGGACGGGTAGGCATACTAAGGTACGCTAGATTTTTCATTTCTTTAGTACGCTCCTAGAAATAATAATCTTAATAACCAACTTAGGTGGGTAGATAGACGGATATGATGGAAATCGACCCGAGCAGAATACGATAATGTCTTTGGAATTATCTTCGATAATAAGCCGGGCTCTGATCCGAATAGGTTAAAACTAACCTAAGTTTAGCTCTTGTTATTATATGGTTGGGGTAGTTATCTAAAATCACTTAGTAATTAGGTTTCTTTTTTTATATTCTTGTATTAATTCTGTCTTCTTGCTGATCTCCTTTTCGTTTCATTATTTATTTTAATTGCGGTTTATATGCATGATCTTTTTTTTTCTCACTTAGACTATTAGTAACTAATTTATCTACTTGCTTAAAATAAAGGTTTATTTGTTTAATTACTTAGTTAATAATAGGCTAATAAAGTTGTTGACCCTTTGTTTATCACTTAATTCCCACATAAATAACGAATCTGGCAGGGACCCACATTTGTGGACCTCGAAAGGTGCTTAACACCTTCCTTTTGAGGTAACTTGAACCCTTACCCGATTTCTAGTTGCGTAGACTTAAAATGTAATTTAATTATAATCAGTTAGATGGTGACCTAACGCGCCTTAAATTCGTTAGGTAGCGACTCTTCACTCTTTTCCATCCAAAAGAGTTGTCACGTCGATGGCCCGTCTTTTCGCGAGAAAAATATGGCGCGATAGTCATCATCATCATCAGGAACGAATTCCTGATCCTTCTTAGTTGTCTCATCATCTACCGCCATCAGTACGGTACCAACACTATCATCCTCATCGTCCTCATTATCATTAGTGTCATGTAAAGTCAGCTCGTCATCATCCAAGGGCTCCTAAAAAGTTGGACCCATCTTGCACAGGTACATTGCACTCTCAGTCAATGGGTATCGATCGCTCAATGCCTCCATCTCTTCCTCGGTCGCTGGCTGACTGCCAATTCTCAACTTTAGATCTGCCATACCATATATTCTCCCCATCCAACTCTCATCTCGAGCCTGTCGGTCAGCATTGGAAAGCACCGGCCCTTGTACAACATCTTGGAACCAAATCATGAATTTCTTCCTCAATATCTAATTGCCTTAGGAAATGGGTCACCAATCCCCCATAGCAGTAGCGCCATCTTTTGTTATCGCAAAATTTCACCATGTTTTGCCTCAGTACCGATGCCACATTGATTGGCATTCCCTTCATGAGTATGTACACCAGCACCACCCTATCTTTGGTCACCTCAGTTGTGTGCGTGCATGGTAGAAGAGTGCTACACGCAATTTTTAACCACACTCTCGCCTCTTGGCTAGAATATGCATAGTGTAGGGTGGAATGTCTCTTCGTATCTTTAGTTCTTTCACAACGAGCTGTGGAATCTACCCCACAAAGTGTGTGGCGTATGTCTCTATATGGAGGATCCTCTTTCATTTCCAAGTATGGCGCTGCATCAACATGTGGTGTTCCCAAGAACTTATTTAGCACCCGTGTGGTAAACCGGACAACCTTCCCTCGGATTCCCACTTTTTGGCTTTGTCCTTCCTCTGTCTGGCAGTTGGTGTAGAATTCCCTCACCATAGTGAGGTTGCACTCTCTTTGATCCTGAAATATGTATTGGATGCCCAATCTGTAGAACAACTCATGGATTCGGGGGAATTTTGCTTGCAATTGTGCCTCATTAACATGCTCATCTATGTGATACATCGCTTCTTTTTGGGTTTCAAACCAGTCAAACCCCCGCACAATTACTTCTCTCTTCCCGATTTTGAGGGGGTGCCCGCGAATTTGAAGGAGCTGTTGTTCCGAATGATTCCCCTTTGCGGGACCTTTTGCTCCCAGTCCCTTCGGTAACCTGTTTCTTTCCTCTTTGAGGCATTGTACCTACAACACACACATTACACAAATCAGCCCAGTACAATTAGAGCTAGCTAAATTAGTGTTTTTCATAGGATTATGACAACCCCAACTTATTTCGCTAGCAATGGTGTCTATAGGTTGATAACATGAGGTACTCAGACTTCCTTCTTTCAACACAAGGTTAGTTCCGTCAACCCAAGACACCATATCTACCAAATAATTTACACAAGTACATTCCAAATAATTTTCAAGGATTCTCTACTCTTTTTCAAGATTAAACACTATTCAAAGTCACCACTTCATTTCATGTACTACACATTCATCATAATTTTTCTTGAAGTTTTTAGGGTGACCCCTCTCTTTCTACTACTTATTTTTCTTTTCATAAACCAAGCACCAACACAAAACAAGAAACAAAATTTGAAATCCACCAACATTAGTGTACTACGAAAAATAATCTTCTTTTATGGGTGTAGTTCAAGCTTTCAAGCTTTCATCCATGGTGGAAAAAATGTTTAACTCTTCCAATAAGATAAACAAAGTTTACCCCTACAAATCTTGACCATGAAAAGCATAAATAAGAAGTAGAGAGTGTTAGAAAGTGAAGGGAGATCTTACCTTGAGCAAGTATGGATTAAGCTTGGGATGGCAACAATGGAGGGAAGAGAGAAATTTTTGGAAGAGAGGGAATGGTGGGGGGAGGCGCTCCTTTGAAAAGATGAAGAGAAATATTAGGCTCTAGGGGTTCTTTTAAAAGAATGTTTGGTCAATATTTGGGGTCTTGGGTCGGTTGACCTTTGACCCTTGACCGAGTGGACCGCCTGAAAGGCATGGGGTGCCACGCCCGAGACGTGCCAGCCAAGGCGCTCGAAAGTTTAGGCTGTGGTGCGATGCGCCTGCAGTGCGCCCGCCTGGGAATGAGTATTGGGCAGCGCTCCTGCAGTGCGCCAGGCTGTCCTTGCAGTTGCTTTGCTCTTGGGGCAGTGCCCCAGGAGTGTGCCCGACTACCCCTTCGGTGGTTTGGTCCCTGGGGCGGCACGCCAATGCTCCACCAGACCCTTAGGACTCAAATTTTTTATTACTTACCTCTTCTCATGTCGTCCTTGGCTATCATTTTCCTTACTCTTCCTACAAAACAACAAACCATTAGAAAAATAGTGGGTTGCCTCCCACCTAGCGCCTTAGTTTTGGTCGTGGCACGACTCATATTTTTGTACTTTTGTTATTTTTGTCCTAAACTATTACAATACATTCGTGGGTTGCCTCCCACTTCCTGATTTAACGTTGCGGCATGACGCAACCTCAAAAATCACTCATCCAAATGGGTGATTGAGGTTTTCTCCCTGTCCACATGCTCAGACCAATAATGCTTCACCCGTTGATAGTTTACCAAGAATGTACTCGTTTCGTCGCTCTTCCAGAGTTCTACTGCACCATGCGGGGTTATTTGCACTACCTTAAATGGTCCAGCCCACTTAGGCTTAAGCTTTCCGGGGAAAAGCTTCATCCTTGAGTTGAATAGGAGGACCCTCTGGCCAGGTTCAAACAAGCATGTGAGGATGTGCTTGTCATGTCACCTCTTCGTCTTCTCCTTGTAGAGCTTGGCATTCTCATACGCTTGCAACCTAAACTCATCAAGTTCTTTAAGCTGCATCTGCCTCTTCTGTCCAACCAGTTCTTCATCTAGATTTAGCTTATTTATAGCCCAATAGGCTTGGTGTTCTAACTCGACTGATAGATGACAAGCCTTACCATATACAAGCCAATATGGAGAAGCTCCAATGGGCATTTTGTAGGCAGTTCGGTATGCCCATAGTGCATCATCAAGCTTCTCAGCCCAATCCTTTCTCCGTGTATTCACAGTCTTCTCTAGAATTTGCTTCACTTCTCGATTCGATACCTCAACCTGCCCACTTGTTTGGGGATGATATGCAGTAGCTACCTTGTGATGCACCCCATACTTAGCCAATAATTTGCTAAACTAGTTATTGATGAAGTGAGTTCCACCATCACAAATTATCGCTCGTGGAGTACCGAATCTGGTGAATATGTTCTTTTTGACAAACTTCAGTACCACCTTGGCGTCATTGGTTTGAAGGGTTACCGCTTCTACCCACTTAGACACATAATCCACCGCAACAAGTATATACTTATTGCCAAAGGATGGTGGGAATGGTCCCATGAAGTCGATTCCCCATACATCAAAAATCTCCATCTCAAGGATATTCTGCAAAGGCATCTCATGCCTTCTCGATATATCTCCAGTCCTCTGGCATTGATCACAACCCTTGACGAAAGCTGTCGCATCTTTGAATATCGTAGGCCAATAAAAGCCCGACTGTAACACTTTATGTGCGGTGCGCTCCCCTCCATGATGTCCCCATAAGGAGAAGAATGACAACTCTCTAACATTTCCCTCACATGACTCTCCGGAATGCATCTTCTAATTATTTGATCCAGACCTTGCTTTAACAAATAAGGCTCATCCCACAGATAGAATCGAGAGTCGTGATATAGCTTCTTCTTCTGTTGTGTAGTGGCTTCCGGGGGTACACCCCACTCACCACTAGATTAACAAGATCGTCATACCATGGGAGCTCAGTAATACTCAGGGCTAAGAGTTGTTCATCTGGAAACTCTTCCCTGATATGACCTTCATTAGGCACATGAGACCAATCCTCAAGCCTAAACAAATGATCCGCTACTTGGTTCTCTGTGCCCTTTCGGTCCCTTATCTAAAATCAAACTCCTGCAACAGCAAAATCCACCGAATAAGTCTTGGCTTCATATCCTTCTTGCTGAATAAGTACCGGATAACAGCATGATTCATGTAAGCAATCACTTTCGTTCCCACAAGATAGGAGCAAAACTTGTGAAAAGCAAAGACTAGCGCCAACATCTCTTTCTCAGTGACTGTGTAGTTTGTCTGAGCTGAATTAAGTGTCTTACTCGCATAGTATATAGAATGAAATACCTTGTCAACTCACTGACCCAACACAGCTCTGACCGCAACATCACTAGCATCACATATAAGCTCGAAGGGCAGCTCCCAATTTGGAGCACTCAATATAGGAGCTTCAATCAAGCGCTTCTTCAAATTTTCAAACACCTTCACCCAGTCATCACTGAATTCATACTTCACCTCTTTCTCAAGCAGTTTGCACATTAGCCTGGATATCTTGGAGAAGTCTTTAATGAAGCGTCTGTAAAAACCTGCATGTCCAAGAAAACTACGAACACCTCTCACAAAGACTGGAGGTGGTAGTTTCTCAATAACCTTTATCTTTGCGCGGTCCATTTCAAGCCCCATCTTCGACACTTTATGGCTAAGGAAAATGCCTTCCGTGACTAAAAAGTGACACTTCTCCCAGTTAAGCACCAGATTCGTCTCTTCACACCTCGCCAATACCCTATCCAGATTCTGCAGACAAGTATCAAATGACTTTCCAAACACTGAGAAGTCACCCATGAATATTTCAACGATCTCTTCCACCATGTCATAAAAAATAGCCATCATACACCTCTAGAATGTAGAAGCGCATTACAAAGTCCAAAGGGCATACGCTTGAAAGCATATGTACCATTAGGACAAGTAAACGTCATCTTTTATTGATCTTCTGGCACTATGGCTATTTGATTGTAGCCAGAATATCCATATAGAAAGCAAAAGTACTCCTGGCTAGCTAACCGGTCCAACATCTGATCAATGAATGGGATGGGATAGTGATCTTTCTGGGTGGCTTCATTTAATTTTCGGTAGTGCATGCAAATCCTCCACCCAGTGACTGTACGTGTCAAGATCATCTTATCATTCTCATTTTTTATCACAGTCATCCCCCCATTCTTGGGAACACATTGCACAGGGCTAACCCACTTGCTATCTAAGATGGAAAAAACAATACATGCGTCTAGCCACTTGATCACCTCCTTTCTCACTACATCCTTCATAGGCGGGTTCAATATTCTCTGATGCTGTGCCATGGGCTTGTACCCCTCCTCCATATATATCTTGTGCATGAAAAATGATGGATTGATCCCATGAATATCAGACATCTTCCACCCAATTGCTCTCTTCCTCTTTCGCAACACTGCTAGGGCCTCTTTTACCTGTGCTTCATTCAACCTTGCTGCTAGGATTACCGAAAGCGTATCATCATCACCCAAATAAGCATACTTTAGATAAGGAGGGAGTGGTTTCATCTCTAGCTTCGGGGCTTCTTTGATAGACGGCTTGGGAGGGGGTCCCAACGGTCTATTAAGAGGCTTGAATTCAATAGTGCTTGACAATGCACAAGCTGCCTCCAAGCATTGGATTATTTCATGTGTCGCTCTATCTCCATAAAAATCTATCCCTGTGAGTGCCCTCTCCAATGGATCTGTGGAGGTGATAAGGGGTATCCTCGACTCTATATCCACCACAGTAATAGCTGACAAGTCCTCATATAACACGAGAAACTTTATTGCCTTGTATACATTGAAGACTTTCACCCTGTCATGTGCTCTCATGGTGAGCTACCCTGCTGCCACATCTATAAATGCTCTACCTGTAGCCAATAGCGAACGTCCTAAAATAAATTGAACTTCCGGGTCTGGTTCAAAATCCAAGATCACAAAATCCACCGTAAAGATCAACAAACCAATCTGCACCAATACATCTTCTATAATGCCCTCATGTCTAGCCAAAGATCTGTCTTCCATCTGCAGAACAATTGTAGTGGGGTGAGGAATACCCAACCCCATATTTTTGAAGACTGAAGATGGCATTAGGTTGATACTTGCCCCAATATCGCATAGTGCTCAAGCTATAACTTTATGGCCAATGGTGAAACTTCTCGGATCCTTCAATTTGGTTGGCAATCTGTTCTGAATCTGAGACATACATACCTCTGTGAGAGCGACTGTGGCATGTTCTTGTTCGCCACAATGTCTTTGATATACTTCACATACTTTGGAACTCCCTGAAGAACATCTATGAGGGGGAGATTAAGGTGTACCTACCTCAAGAGGTTAAGAAATTTCTTGAATCCAGCCTCCTCTCTCTGTTTGATCAGCTTTTGTGGGAACGGTGGAGGGGTCTTCACAATAACTTCATCTTCTTTTACCTCTGTCTCCGCCCTAGGTTTAGCCTTTCTGGTTGCACCCTCAACTACCTTGGGCTCTGATCGCTTCGGTTCCAATTCTTTCAGCTCCACCCCACTTCTAGTAGTGGTTGCATTCACCTGCTTGGGATTTGGATCAGTATCACCTAGGAGACTACCATGTGGTCTCGTATTCTGTGTTCCAGTTAGCTGCCCCACTTGCTTCTCTAAATTCTGGATGGAAATTTTTGGTCTTTCATATCAACTTCATACTTTTCTTGGCTCTCCATGATTGACTTCAACATGTCTTCTATGTTGCTAGGCACGGCCGCAGGTTTGTTGTTTCCAGCAAACTATTGATTCTGTGCTTGTGGCCTGAATTGATTCTGGCCTTGGTTGTTACCATATGACAAATTATTCCGCAAGTTTGCATTGTATGCATTCCCATAATTCTTATTTCCACCTCTCTGAGCATACCCAACAAAGTTCACAGAATTTGGATTTGCTGCACAATCTTTCGATAGATAGTCTCCCCCACAAGTATCACAAAACTGAATAGCTGTCGGTTGTACTGCACTAACCTGCGCCTGACTATTCCCAAGAGCTAATTTGTTGAGAACCGTGGCTATGTTGCTTATCTGATTAGCCATAGACTCCACCTTGGCAAATAAAGCCGTGTTGGAATCTATTTCAAGCATTCTGGCTACCTTCTTAGGTGTGGCTCTGCTAACATCCCTGTTCCATTCAGAATTACTCTGTGCCATTCTTTGCAGAAGGGTATACAACTGTTCATACGTCTTCTCTAGTGCTTGCCTGTCTGCTGCACAATCTAGTAGAATCTTTGAATGAGGCTCAAGCCCTTCAATGAATGTATGCACCAACACCTCATTTGTCTGCTGATGATGAGGACATGACATAAGGAGGGCCTTAAATGGCTCCCAAGCCGTGTAGAGATTTTCACCATCTTTCTGCCTAAAACTCAGAATCTCGCTCCTAGGCTTGGCTGTCTTCCCAGAGGGAAAGAAACGCATCAAGAATTTCCTTGCCAAATCATCCCATGAAGTGATGGAGTTTGGTGGCTCTGTTTTCAACCATCTACTCGCTTCCCCAAGTAGAGAAAATAGAAACAATGTCAGCCTCACGTAGTCCACTGTGACCCCAGTTGGTATGAACGTATCACTGATTTCCAAAAAATTCTGGATGTGTGTCTGCAGGTCCTCATGTGATAAGCCCGTGAACTGACCATTGGTGTGCAAGAGTTGCACCATACCCTGTTTGAGCTCAAAATGATCGCCCGATTCGAGTTTCCGGATGCTGTTGGTAACATTAGTTACAAGTGGGATTGCCACATCGTGCACTGGCCTTGGTGCTGCTATTTCTGCGGGAGCAACTTCTAGTTGTTCAACTAACTGGATTGTCTCCTCATCCACCTCCTGAAACTTGATAGGATAAAGTGTTGTTGCCCTTCTCCTTTGATGGAATAATCGTTCAGGTTCAGGGTGTGGCTCTACTAAGTCTTTCTTCCTTTCCATCTTGTTGACAGTTCAAAGTTTGTACCTGCAGATTTTACCAAACTCTAAGATCAGGTTGTCAATACTTGAATAATAAAGTCGTATAAGAAAAGTTAGAAATTTGCTAATTTCTAAGTCCCCGGCAACGGCGTCAAAAACTTGTTGGGCGACTTCTCACTCACACGCAAGTGTACGTGATCGTCCAAGTAATACATACTGGTTAGTCCGGATATCGTACCCAAGGGACTTATGACTTAACAAGTGTTCCACTTTGTTCGTATACCGCTAAAATAAATAGGTAAAAAATTAACTAGAATATGAGTTTGTAGTAATTGAATAATTAAAGTAAAATTGAAAGAATGAAATGCCGGTAAGTAATGATTTTATCGGTTCCAAGTTTAGAGAGAATTCCAGGGTTACAGCTTTATTACGAACTCCTAAGTAGTAGTCACTTGAATCGACTTGTTCGTTACCTAATTGTTGATTCTGGGGTTTATATTACAACTATGGTATTTCGAGCCTCTAGTTGCCTATTCAAAATAGCATCACAACTACATCGTTGAGTGGGGATATGACATCTTATTTTAAAAGCATTTATATTTCTTCCCGTATGAACCAAGTAAGGCGTTCTAGGTATATCTCTATCCTAGTCGCTAACGTGCATTTTACGTTATAAAAGAGAGGTCTTGCTCCTTATATTCCTCGATCTACTGCGTTGATCCTTCTCTCGAGTTCACAACAAGGATATATATTTATCTTAATGCGGTCAAGCATCAAAATACTAAACACATGAATATAATAACAACTAATAATGGCAAATGAACAATCAATCAAAATTCATACTAAATATTCATGCGTTTGTAGCCGTAACCCCAGAACAAGGGTTCTTAACCACTCATACTATTCAAAAACAAAGATAATATTGTTTTCATCCAAAGTTATGACTCAGAAAAGGAAGAAGAAAAGAAACCTAATGGTGAAATCTATTCTCTGCCTTCTGCTCTCCAAAAATATGACGGAACCCTTCAAAAAATACTCAAGGTTCTATTTATAGGGTTTGGGAAATAACTCCTTTTCCTTCTTGACATAGGACTAAAGAAAGGATGAAATTTTGGTCGGGATACCGCCTGGTGCGGCACGCCTGGGATACACCAAAACTGACACTCAGCAGTTTCACCTCTGGGGCGGCGCGCCTGGCTGCTCCTCCAGTAGTTTGGGCCTTGTGGCGGTGCACCTGCAGTGTGCCCGGCTGCCCCTCGATGCTCCAAGCTTATTTTCCTCTCTTTACGTGCTCCCGAACCTTCCGCACATTGCATCCATGCATCCTACATCTGAATCATCTTCCATTGGTCATTTTCCCGCGTCATTTCATCTACAAACACCTAATCATGTGTCTTAGTAAAACATATATCAATTCAACTCAAAACACAAAATATATAGTAAGTAATACTCTTAAAACATAAGGTAAACATGGGTAAACACGATAAACGAGCATATAAATATGCCCAAGATCACCCGTATATCATGTATACAGTCTGTATATCAATTTTTCTAGATTTAATAAAAACGCCATTTTGAGTTTCTTTTCTCACTCTTCTCAATTTGTCCGACCCCAAGATCCCTCAAGAGCTATATCAATCCTTCTAAGGATACGTGAGTATTCTCCATGATCTTAAAACATAAATCAAAGAATCTCTACAAGATTCTAACATCAAATAATTCTCTTATTTCTCTAGTTAAATCAAGAACTCACTTCTAGTGTTCAAGACTTGATTTTGAGAAAGACCCAACACCTAACAAAGATATTATACCTCCTTCCATACAAACGCAATCATACTCTTATGATCTTTAAGTGATTCTAATAATTAATTATGTATCCTAAGTAAGAATCTATAATCAAAAACTAGGAATTTTAAGAAAATTCATCTCCAAGCTTCAAGAAAGATTCTTGTGGTCCTTCTCCTTTCAAGATCGAGTTCTTATTATGTATTTGGAGAAATTAAATGTATGTAAGACTATTCTATCCATGTCATTCCTAAAAATTCCATTCCTCCGTGTTAGAATGATTTTCATGAAAAGTTAGGGTGAGAGTAAACTCACATGATTTTGATATCTCTTCAATTCCTCAAGTAAATCTCATGAATATCTATACACATGTTTCCTATCTCATGATAAACCTAGTCTATAATAGATTTCTCTATATGAACTCGTGAACTCTTGAATGTTAATGACAATTATGTAACCCTATGCTAATTCTAAGTTGTTATGATTTTTCAAAAGAATAACGAACCTATGAATGTTATGAAGCCTATGAATCTTATGAACCCTAAATAGTAAACTCTTTTCAAAATACGTACTCCATGACTTATGATATAATTTTTTTTAATTTATGATCTTATGATATGAACTTCCTTGAATATGCTTTTGATATGATCATATGACCTCCTTAACCATAAACTACATTAGAATGACTTGAATTTTCTAAAATCTCCATAACTTACATATTGTCATGAAAATCCTTATCTTATAAACTATGAAAAAAAGATACTATCTTTCATGAATCTCAAATGAAGCTATTGAATGATTGAAACTTATGAACATGAACCCATAGTGGCTAATTTATGATTGAGCCTAAAGTGACTAATTTATGAATATGAGTCAAAGACAAAAATTAAAATAATATGAACGTAAGAGAGATAGATGCTTAACGGAGAAGACATAAGTCTAATAATTGAACGCCTGAAACTATATTTGTCGGCATAGGTATAGATCATTCCATTAATTCAGGGTGACTCATTTATATGTATCCCAAAGAAAGATGATTACAAATACTTTTTATGATGTTATATATAAACTATACTGATCCATGCAACATTCTTGGTTAGGTTACTAGTCGATCAGGCATTGATCGAACCCATATAGCTCGTGGTGTATACATATATTTATTTTGGTTACGCTATCTACTCCCACATTGAACTAAAATTCTAGTGAAAGTACTTATCTCCAACAGTTGATGATCTCTGCCCATATTTCTCTTTCAAGCCATGTTTTTCTATACTTATTATTTCAATTTCATGTTTATGTTATGTCATATTTTTTTGTCATTTTACATATCGTAAATTCGATGTACTTACGCCATTTAGTACTACATCATTTTATGATGCATAATTATGTACTTATGCAAGTCCTTAGATGCTTGATATAAGTTCTATCATTTCTGCTTTAGATGAGCCTTTTCTATTTCTAGAGCGCTTGGTCTACAAAGTAGTTCAGTAGTATATGTTATTTATATAAACATAGACCGAGGGCTTTGTCCTGGCAGTCAATACTCATATATTTAATTTTGAGGCTTTAGAGATAGATAGTAGTCAGTCAGATCAACGCATGTATTCATTTTATATATTGACTCATATGTCATTTTTTTAAAAATATGTTAATGAATAAAAATTCATTCTTTTAAATACTTTTCTTATTTTTTGCTTATGTTAGTGTATGCTCATGTATCACACCATATTATGGGTATGCTCGGGCTAGGATTGGCAGCGTCTATCAATCAAGCCCAAGGTTTACATTCAGGCGTGACAAATATAGTATCAGAGCACTAGATTCAAGTATCCTAGAGAGTCTATAAAGCCGTATCAATAGAATCTCATTTATGATTGTGGAGGCCTCACTTCTATAAATGAGGGACTACAAACATTTAGGAAAAGTTTCCTATTTTTTTATACTCTAATCGTGTAGTAGAGTTGTGCCATAAGGAACTTATTCATATATATGTGTTGCTCTAGTTTTTTTGACTATGCCTCATTTTTGAGGTGATCGAAATGATAAACCTCAGATTTCTATCGATGAAGTGCTCTCAGATAAAGCCATTAGAAAGTTAAGAGACTATACAGGGGCTTTAGAGGATCCCATTAATACATTTAAGTTTATCGATTCGAAATAATGCATTCTTATTTATATGATTTACGCATTTGAGCCTGCAGTATAATGTGCTCTCAGACCCTTTCAAAACTTTGATACAGATGACACTTTTAGTAGGAAAGTATATATCTCAATGCTTGGTAATGTTGCCACCTGAGAGATAGTGTGATTTGGGGTGTTGTAAGTCATGAGTAGTAGAATGATTCCATAGCTATAAATATAAAATCAGAAGTGTAGTAACCTAAAAGGGGAGATAATAATTGACTTATATAAGTAGCTAGAGTCATGTATCCATTAAATGAATAATAGGGTAAATATGTCCTTAGGTGTTGGCTAAGGCGCAATGAGAGTGTGTAGACTTCATGGTAGTAAGCAGAGAAATGATTGTGTGGTTAAGGTGACATAGAATTTCATGATGGCAAGTTATTGTACTAGTAAAGACCAAGTATAGGATCTGAATGGGAGGATAACATAGTCAGATTTGACAAAGTTAGGCTATACTTTGTCATTTTGAAGAGATGACCATATTATATTCGCAGGGTTATGAATCCAGTTTAGACAAAGGAGGTATAGTATATTGATACCCTGACATTGCTGAGTTAGTTGATTATAAGCCAGTTTAGAGAAGAGGTCCTTAGACTTTAAAGGTCGATCTTTGAGCTAAGGGGGAGATGATAGGGTGAAGAACAAGACATGTCTTGAAATTCAAATAGTAAAGAGTTCCATAAGAAGAGCTATGATGAGATAACGATTCATTCTTATACTTACGTATTCTTTGTACTTTAGTCAAGATGACATTCTACTCATGTCGTGCGTAATTGTGTTATGCCTATGACTAAAATTTATGTACTTTATGTAAATTCACGTCTATGCTCAATTCTTAGAATCAGAAGCAATTGCTTTAAACATCGATCCTAATCTTACTCTATATTTTCATAAATTCCACATTTATGTTATAAAGCTCATGATGTATGAACTCATGTCTCACAACATGCTAAGTCCTATGAACTTAGGCCTTATGATATGTCTTAATGGCTAATGAAATCATGCTACATCATGCATATGGTCAGATCAGATTTCTCGAATAGTTTGTGCTTATGTTTTCTTTGCTCTAAGCCTTATATATATATCCATTTATGGTGGTGATAGATGAATATGACATGTATATGCTCAGAATAACTTTCTATTCATTTTTTATGTGTTTAATATATGAAGTATTCATGTCTATTGTGGTTTACTTCACAAGCCCCATTTTGAGTGTCAAATTTAAGATAAGTGTAAGTCAAAGATTGAACAATATCCTTCTTATTCCTAATGCTTATGCTCTAAATGATTATGCTCGCTCCATGCCCTATGAATACAATCAAGAGTTAGCAGTCTATTCGTATTTCATATAGTTCATGCTCATACTCTATTCCCTCCATGATCCCCGCTGATGATGTGTTAAGTGATGGTAAAAATAGCTAAGTGATAAATAATATAAAAGAGAATAGATACTTATTTATGTCGATTGCGATGTACTTGTGTTATTTAAACTTTCAAGTATGAATGAAATATGAGATAAGGTTCAATTATATGTGGTGGTTAGATGGTAACATATAGTGTCTCCTTGTAGGGGCATACAAATTTGTTGATTGTAGGGATACTCAAAAAGATCCTTAGATAGTTTTAGCTATCAAGAAGCTCTAAAGTGTTTATAGGTATAAGCTTGAATATCGTGTTAATAAACGTATGAAAGATTGTATTATGTGACTTGTGACTTTTTGTTGAAGCTTAAGATTGGTTGATTAAGGTGATTGGAAGAAATAGTATTCTTAGGAATAACTCTAGATGCAAAATAGACCTTGTTGAGTTTTAGTATAAACCTAAGAGCTAATTAACATTTAAGATGAAGGTTCCTATGGGGAGATAGAATATAGGACCTCGTAATTCATACTAGCATGACCGTATTAGGTGTAGCACTTTATGCCTTTGAATTAAGCTTGAAAATGGTGAAAGCATATGGTTAGACCCAGACTTTAGTATCTATAAGTACCCTGGTGAGAATTATAAGTTGTAAATGAGGAAGTGTAGCATTCAATGGAGAAAATATAGTTGAAAAGTTTTGTTAAGACTAAAAACTGCTAGTCGTGGCATTTAAGATGAAAGTACTCATATTCCCATGATCAACGTACTCATGTTTAAACTATGCCCAAGTCGTGAACCCATGTCAGCTGACTAATATACTCAAGCCATGTTAATGTTTCCTATCCAGATGGCTTATGTGACTCATTCCAATGATTTTTTCCTTGGAATATTATGAAATTCTCTATGAGGATGATGTCTATGATGATGAATAAACAGTAAGGTAAGTTGCGGGAGAGAGTTCCCTTTCTCATGCTTTAAGAGGCCAATAGGGGACAAGTCCATGTTCCTTTCGATGTCTTACGAGACTCATGATATTGCTTCTGGTTAGCTATTAGCTATCTTAGAGCTTGGGTTAATTCGAATTATAGAGAAAACTCTACCGAGATGTTTAGAAAACTTCTGAGTTAGATATCTTCACTTCTTCACTTCTTGAAGGGAAAATGTTTATGGCAATCATCCTAATTTATGCATTCAATTCTATGAACTTATGTCTTATATCATGTCTATGCTAGTTTCTTGCACTCATAACTCGTGCTTATACGATTCTTCATAGTTTATTATGAAGCCCCTTGTGTTAGTTCAGTTCATGATGATAAATGTTAGTCCAAGACAGCCCAAGAGAATTATGTTCAGTTCAGTTTAGATGTTTTTCTTCTAGCCATGAACCTCATTCGAGGACGAATGATCCCAAGGGAGAGATATTGTAACACCTCAAACTTTTAGGTTAAGATTTGAACCATTCTATGTATGTAGTTAGACCTGAACCCAATAACTTTCTATTAAACCTAAGTATGAAGATAAAGTCATAAGTGTGGAAAGTGTATTGAATATGAATTAAGGTCATAAAAAATCTCTAGCATAAAGTTTAGTTGAAAGTTTCTCCATCGATTGAGTTTTCATATAAGTTTTTATAGGGTTAACTTCACACAAGTTTTTCTCCTAAAATTTGAAAATTTAAATATTCTAATACCTATTAAATTAAAGGTCTTTGAGTCTAGTTTCCAACGTCACCTACCGTTTGTCAATCCGAGTTTGAAGCAAGAATATATGACCATTTTAGTGAAGCACTGTCAAACAGTCACAACATACTGGTCCACATTACAGCCTGTAAATGGGTTGTACGGCTCGTAGTATGGATCGTACTCCTTAGGTGGTGCGTAGTAACTTCTCAAGGTTTAATAGGTTCCATATGATGATCTGTATATCAATTTTATAGACCATACATCAGGTATACGGATCATATATCATGTATACAGTTCATATATCTATTTTTCCAAATTTTATAAAAATGCGATTCAGAAAGATCTAAACCCTTCTAAGGCTAGGTAAGTATTTTTCATGATATTACAATATAAATCTAAGACTATCTACAAGATTCTAACATCAAATCATCTTCTTATTCCTAGTTAAATCAAGAACTCACTTCTAGGATTCAAGACTTGATTTTGAGCAAGATCCACCACCTATCAAAGAGATTATACCTCCTTCCACACAAAGGTAATCATGCTCTCATGATCTTTAAGTGATTCGAACAATTAATTATGTATTCTAAATAAGAATCTATGATCAAAAATTAGAATTTTCAAGAAAACTTATCTCCAAGATTCAAGAAAGGTTCATGTGGTCCTTCTTCTTTCAAGATCAATTTTTTCTTGGATATTTGGAGCAATTAAAGGTATGTAAGGCTATTCTACCCATGTCATTCTTACGGATTCTATTCCTCTATGTTAGCATGATTTTCATAAAAAGTTAGATTCGAGTAAACTCTCATGATTTTAATATCTCTTCAATTCCGCAAGTAAATTTCATGAATATCTCTACACATGTTTTCTATCTCATGATAAACCTTGATTTTCTTTGAATTCCTCTACATGAACTCATGAACTTGTGAATGTTAATGAAAGTTATGTAACTCTATGATAATGCTAAGTTGTTATAATTTCTCAAAAGATATAACAAACCTATGAATCTTATGAAGCCTATGAATCTTATGAACCCCAAATGGTGAACTCTTTCAAAATATATACTCCATGACTTATGATATGATTTTTCCTAATCTATGATTTTATGATCTGAACTTCCTTGACTATGCTTTTGATATGATCATATGACCTCCTTAATCATAAACTATGTTAAAACGACTTGAATCTTCTAAAATTTCCATAACCTCCACAATGTCATGAAAATCCTTATCTTACGAACTATGGTAAAAAGATACTATCTTCCATGAATATCAAACGAAGCTGTTGAATGATTGAAACATATGAACATGATATCAACGTGACTAATTTATGATTATGAGTCTAAAGTGGCTAATTTATGACAATGATCCTAAAGTGGCTAATTTATAATTGTGAGCCTAAAGTGATGAACTTATGACTATGAATCAAAAGATAAATATCGAAATAGTATGAACTTAGGGGAGATACATGCTTAATCGAAAAGGCATAAGTCTAAAAGAAGAACGTCTGAAACTACATTTATCGACGTAGGTATTTATCATTCCATTAATTCAGACGACTTCTTTATATGTATCCCAAAAGAGAAGGATTATGCATGCTTTGTATGATGTTATATGATTGTGCATGCTTTTTATGATGTTATATATAGATCGTATTGATTCACGTGATATTCGTGTTGAAGTGCCTTATCGATCATGCATTGATCAGACTCACATATATAGCTCATGGATATATGTATTCATGTCGATTATGACATCTATTCTCACATTGAACTAAAATGCTAATGAAGGTACTTATCTCCAACAATTGATGATCTATGCTCATATTCTCTCTCAGGTCATGTTTTTTTATATCTATTGTTTCAATTTCATGTTGATGCTATGTCATGTTCTTTCTTGCCATTTTACCTATTGTACATTTAATTTACTTACATTATTTGGCATTGTATCATTTTAAGATGCAGATCTAAGTACTTATGCACGTGCTCAGATGCTTTATGTAAGTTTTATCATTTCAGCTTTGCGTGAGCCTTTTATATTTTCAGAAAGCTTGGTCTGTAGAGTAGTTCAATAGTATATATTATTTATTTAAAAGTAGATCGAGGGCCTTGTCCCAACAGTAAGTACTCGGATATTTAGTTTAGAAGCTTGATAGATAAACAATAGTCAGTTAGCTCAAAACTTGTATTCAGTTTATGTATTAATCTCATATTTCATTTTTCTAAAAGTATGTTAATAAATAAAGATTCATTGTAGATGCTTTCTTTGTTTTCTGCTTATATTAATATATATTCATGTATCACACCATGTTACTAATACACTCGAGCCAGCAATGACATTGAATGTCGATCACACCCAAAATCTAGACTCAGGGTGTGACAAAATTAATTTGTGAAAACATTAAAAATTTAGTGTTTGACATAACTGTGGATTACGTTTTCTCAGAAATGTCCACAAATAGTTTTGGCGGATTTAAGCATGAAGAGTTACTCACGATTTTTCTGAAAAAGATTTTCGTGAGTAATATTTTCAAAGATACATTCCTAGATATAAGAAAATTGAGAGAGAAAAAATCAACTTAGTATTTGAAACAAAATTCACAAAAAAAACATATGTAAGAATTTACTTGAAAATTATGTCATGCGAATTTATCTGGAAATGTATATATATACTTGGGGATATACCTGTAATTTTAATATATGCGAATTTACTTGAGATTATTTTATGGGGATTTAGATAGCTGAAATATTATCAGTGATATATTTTGATGTATGCAGATTTACTTAAAGATTATTTTTAGGAGTTAATTTGGAGATATTGCTGCTTGAAAATTTACCTGTGATATTGATATGTGTGAATTTACTTAGAAATGATTTCTTGTGAATTTTCTTGGGACTTTAATATATACATACTTTAACATTTGCCTATCTTTTTAACATATGCAAATTTGCTTGGGGGTTGTTTTATGAAAATTTACTTAAAAGTTTATTTGCGATTTATAACATTTGTAAAATACTTGAGAATTTTTTCGAAGGATTTACCTGAAAATATTATTATGTGAGATTTACCTAAAATTATTATAGCTACGAAATTACTTGATGATTATTCCCTGAGAATTTACTTGATATTATTATTTGAGGATTAACTTGTGATTTTAGTTGTGGAGTTATATGAGTACAATTCTTGTGATTTTACATGAAAAATTATTTGAATTATATAATTGTATATTTAGTTAGGGAGATATCCAAGAATTTTTGAATCTTAAACAATTTGTAGATTTCTTTTCATCAATTTAATTTGAACTTATAATTTTTATATAATAACATTAAAAAAATTAATAATAATGTAAATCATTTAATTGCTTATTTATGTTAAATCTAGCATGGAAATAGATCAAAATAGCTTATATATGATGTAAAGTGAAAACATGAACAAGAAAATAAAATATAAGGATGAAAAAGAAGAACGAGCTTCTCAAATTTGGATAGTTATAAAGAGAAACTTTGCTTTTTCGCATAATCATTATCATTAGTTCATGAAACATATAGCATTTTCAATACAAATTCACGCTATACATATAATAATAAAAGAAAAAAAAATCTAATTATCAGAACTCAATATGAAATGAAACACTTTTTAACTATAAGGACTCAATAAGAAGGGAACTCATATGTTGACTGTATCCCTCAATGATGTAGAAGGAAAAATATAGCTAGCAATGATTTAGAGGGAAATAGGCACTACTAAAACAAGTTCAAAATCGAGTAAAGAAAGATGATCGACTTTATTGGCCAGGAAAATTCCTTTTTTTAAAAAAAATAAATTCTCATAGTTTTATGTAGAATATAATATCTGAAATGTTATCGATTTAATAAACGATATATTGTGCGCGAAAAATAAAAATAAAATACCGAGGGACAAAATTGGAATTGTTGTAAAAAAATTAAAAATTATTTTAAATAAACTGACTTCGTCCTTGCTCTCGCACTCCTTCCATGAAATTGAGATGGGAGAAAAAATCATATTTTTTTTGGTGTTATAGGTTACCTTTCTATCTTCCTCTCCAGTGATGTTTCCGAAGCGATCACTAATATTCTTTTCTTGCTTTCTTCTTGTCTTGAATTTATATAGAACAACCTCTAAGTGAGATGATCTCGGCTTGTCTAAATATAAATTGGTTGATCACTCCCTCCTAAAGCTATATACGTAAGCATAAGCAATGTCCGAGAGATAATTAGTCAGGCGATATTAATAAATTTATTTTTCAAAAATAACTAAATAAAGTAGTTTTCAACTATTTTTTAGATAAAATATTTAAATATAAAATTATATTTTATTCAAATAAAATAATTACATAATCAGAAAGAAGTTTTCAAAATTAACATTAATAACATTTTACCTAAGAAGAATAATGTCCCGTGAGAAATTAAATGGACTAGCTAATAAATTGAAAAAGGATTATTAAAGAAATTATATATAAAAAAAATGAGTAACTTCACATCTCAAAAAGTAAAGAAAATAGACTTCAAATAAAAATTATTTATACAAAAAAAATTAAAATATTTAAGGCCTCTCATTACGGTTTGATTTTAGGTCATCAAGTTCGTTGAGCCACTTTTACCTACTAAAAATCTCTTATTAAGGATGAAAAAAATATTTATCACTTCTTCGTAAGTCCTGTTGGTCGTTCAACAACTTTTTAATTTCTCATATGTAATTTTATGATTTTGACACACATCTTATTAATAATATAATAAAAAATATGTTGAATTAACCAAAAAGTGCTTAACCATGCTTTATTGCTCTCGAACTTTGAAAATAATTTATGATCATAAGATTCAAAAGGTTTTTCTACTTTTTAAAATTTTGCGTCAAGTCGAAATAGATCAAATAAATTAAACTGAAAAGAGTAAATAAATATTAATAAATAATCTTTCTTCCAAGCCTTGTATAGTTAAAAAACAAATTGATAAATTTGAAATATCAAATACTCCCTTCCATCACTTTTACTTTAAATTTTGTATGTCCTTTTAAAAATAATACGTAATTGATATGAGTTTTACCATAATACTCATACTAATTGATGTTTAGTTTTATGTCTTGAAAAATAATTTGAGAAATAATTAATTAATATTAAAGGTAAAACATGAAAAATATATATTTTTCTTTTGATATGCTAAAAAAATAAGTAAAAGTGAAAACGTGTTTTTAGTATAGTGTACAAGTAAAATAATCGAAGGGAGTAATTATACATCACATAATTAAGAGATAGTTATATACAACTCCCTTCATTTATTTTTACTTGTCATATTTGAATTTGATACATTTATTAAAAAAAAAATTGACATAGTTATTAATTTTATTATACTGCACCTATTAATTAATGTTTAATATTATGTCTTTAAAAATAATTTATAAAATAAGTAATTAATAATAAGAATAAAATATAAAAAAATAATATGTTTTTTTAATATATTAAAAGTAATAAATAAAAATAAAAAATTATTTTTAAAATAGTAGCCAAATAAAAGTAAACGAAGAAAGTATCTGTTTGTTCATTCTTGGCCAAAAAAATGGGATCAATTAATGTTATCCTTTCATCATCAGTGGGAAAGGCCGACAGGGAGTAGACTTTCCATTGGTGTTATGTACATTTTAGAATTAAATTAAAATATTAAAGGGTATATGTTATATATTAGTGGGTATAAATTGGTAAGATGGTGGTTATTATTGATGGTGTAATTTGTGTAATCATCAATGTCATGTTCTACCTCATTATTTTTGTAACTTATTTAACTGGCCTACAATTCATTCATCTACCCACTTTATTATCCCGCATTCTTTCTATTCAATACAAGGAAGAATTCTTCACCTATAAATAATGGTATTTTTTGTGTGTGTTAAAAGATGATAATTATGTGAAGTGAGAAAAATATTGTAGTATGTAGTGAGGTGAGAATAGTAAAAAGAGAGCTGAGACAAGGAATATATTCTAAGTCTACAACTATATTCACTATACAAAAGGGAACAAAAAAGAATAGTAATAGGTTGAGCAAGGTGTTTTAATGGTGGATCTTTGGACTCTTCAATTAATCTGGAGTTGTTTGAGTTATACGACGACGTTGTTGGGCTATTGTATCCTGGAGGGGACAAGTCAAGAGATATACTGCTGAATTGGTGTAGATTATACCGCAATGGGCTTGAATCTCCTTAGAGAGCGCGAGATATCCGCGCCTTAACTTGAATATTATTTATTTATTTATTTTATTTCAACTGTAATTATTACTCCCTTTGTTTCAAATTTTTTGGCCTACTCTTCTTTTTAGTACGTTTCAAAAAGAGTGCATCTTTCCTTTTTTAGCAACTCTTCAATTTCAACTTTTTACATGACATAATTAAGACCACAAGATTAAAAAGCATTTTGATACATTTGACATATCTTTAATTTTTAACCACAAAATTTTAAAGTCTTTTTTATTTTATTAAATTTAGTGCCAAATTAAAATAAGTCAAACAAATTAAAACAAAGAAAATATAATTTATGGCATATTACACCTAACACTTTCTTTCTTTGGACAAATCATGGACGGTCCTTTCTCTTATCTTTCTTTAAAAAAACTATGAACTTGGACAGTTGGTTGGACACCATAAAACACAAAACCATATGTACTTAACGAATCGTTTGGTAGAGCGTATTAAAAAAATAATATATATTATTTTTGTGTATCTTATTTGGTATATTTTTTCAATATATATCTAGTGTTTGTATTAGTTATATATATACACTTTATTTGGTATTAAGGTGTTCATAAATTTTCATGCAATAGTAATGTAATAAGTTCGAATGCATTCATTAGCATGGTTAAAGACAAACTTTTTCCACATCCTTTCCACCATATTTGTGAACCATATGTTTGTAAATAAATATTATTATTTTTAGAAATTATGCAATGCATGTTATTTTTAATACACCAAACCAAACACCGCATAAGAAATTAATAATCTCAACATAATTAATACAAATATAACTAATACTAGCATTATTAATACACAAATTACTAATACATCATATACACCCTATCAAATGAGCCCTAAATAACATAAAGACGTTGCACCTAATTACATAGATAACCTAAATATCACATGAATAATATCAGATTGCATGCAGTACTTATAGTACTTATAGAATATTTTGAAATTACTTTCCTAACAATTTGTAGTTGGGATTCAAAGTGTAAAGGACGATTGTATCCCTATACAAGTTTACAATAATGCCATTACATATCTCTTTAATTAAGTAGATCCCATAGGTCAATATCAAGAGAAAAGTCATCCCAATCATCAGTTTGTCCTTGTTGCATGGAGTTGCCTTCACCATTAATTATTTCCTCATGCAACAAATTACTTGGTGTTTCATCAATTTCATAGCAATTTTCCAGTATATTTGTCCACCATTGGATGTCGTTGTCTGTCGATGCTTCTATAGTTTGCTTGTCACTAGTATCAGTCCTTATTATTTCTTTGCACTCTTCCTCCTCATTATCTACAATATTATTCTTTGTGCTTGAGAAATACTTCCTGGGTTGAGGTCTTATTATTTCATTCTTATAAGTAATGCTTCTGCACTTATTGTTAATCTTTTGTGGATGAGGAAGAGCAATAGTATTTGACTTCCTTTGAAGGTGAGTGTTCCAGTAGTTTTTCACATCGTTCGTTGTTCTTCCCAGAAAGTCTACCAGCAATAAGTGACCATCTACACGAAATAACATAGTATATATATAGTTAAGTGGAGTAGTAATTGAAGCGCAATTCTTTACGTAAAATGGTCACACATATTAAGCATGATGTCATATATAGCAGATAAGAGCTCGTGAGTCTAAATGTTTTTATGTGATTTGACTCGTGATGTATAATAAAATCATCCATGCACCAGAAGACATGTTGAGATATATCAAGTCACCTCTCTTGATATGTGGCCTTAGATAATTCAACCACCTCAGTCTACAGCTCTTCCTGCATCTATTTAGACCTGCACATTTTCACGTGAAATTTAAAAAGGAAATAAGTTTTTTTACAATTTATAAAGAATGTCACATAAAACAAGACAAGGAAAATAGTGTAGTGTACTCCCTTTGTTCACTTTTATATGTCACATTTCGCTTCACAAAAGTCAAATATTGGTTAAAGTCCATACAGTTTAAAGGGCAGCCCGGTATACTAAAGCTCTCGCTATGCGTAGAGTCCGGAGAAGGGCCCGACCACAAGAGTATATTGTACACAGCCTTACCTTGCATTAATGCAAGAGACTGTTTCCAAGGCTTGAACCCGTGACCTCCTAGTTTGACTTTCGAGAAGCAAAACGTGATAACTAAAAGTTAATGAAGGGGGGAGTAGTAGTTAGTTTACCAGCTCTAGCAGGAACAAGATGCCATTTTGAATGCATTTTCTTAAGAGAAAATCTTCTTCTCCAGTCCATGAACCTTTCCTCACTGCCAACATAGAAGTACTGTTCATGATAATTTGATGTCATTTTACTGCCTTTTTTGTCCCTCTATATATATACACACACATGACTGGATTCTAAAAGGTGCCTTTAAAACCCTTGGAAGGACTGTTATAAAATCCAAATTGAACAGTCATTTTCAACAGAAAAATCCAAATTCATCCATGTCCCTCACATTAAATATCCTGCCACCCATCTTTTACTTCAACCACTTTTTTCTTTTCTCTTTTAAATAAAATTTTTCCTATCACTTTCTTCCTTTGACATGACGATAATATTTAATTGAGCACATACAAAATTCAAATGATGAGAGTCCTACCTGTTTTTCATTGAAATGAATGTGATAAGAGAGTTCTAGCTAGTTCAAAGGGAGGAGGATTGCCCAAACCTTATAAGGAGACTACCCATCTCATTAACCATTAATGTGGGACTTTTTTCCATTCTTTAACACCCCACATCTGGTGCGTGGGCAATTTTGGAGACCCAACACTGAGTGAGATGGGTCCTGCTCTAATATCATGTAAAATTAGGTTTTTTGCGCCTAACTCACACTCCAAAAGCCAGCTCAAAGGGAGGAGGATTGCCCAAACCTTATAAGGAGACCACCCATCTCATTAATCACCAATGTGGGACTTTTTTCCTTTCTTTAACAGATATCGCATGAGTTGGGATATCTTGTGAGATTATTTTATTTTACCTTTTATATGAGATAGTAATTCTATCATTTTAGTGCAAATGGTGGAATAAAATAGTCCTGAGATTAGTACAAGAGGTCATTTGGTACACGAGATGGGATTAAAAATGAGACTATTTTATCCCATCTTTCATATGAGATAATAATCCTACCATTTTAATACAAATAGTGGAATAAAATAATCACGAATTAGTACAAGGGGTCATTTGGTACACGAGATGAGATTAGTAATAAGACTATTTAACTTCGATTTTTTTATTTTTAACATTATATTGTTTTCTTACACATTTTAAATAGGGTTTTTTACGAAAATATATTACTGCCAAAAACTTTTTTTTAAGAAAATAGCCACCTGTGTACTGCATATATACTGCCAATTTTTTTAAAAAAATTACCGCATATATATTGAATGGCCATTTCAGATAGGAACTTTGGCCGAATAACCATTTTAGGTAATAAATGATAAGTGAACTATTTTTTATTTAAGAAATTTAACACAATGATCATTTTGTCTAATTTTCCCTTTTAAATAATTATTTCTATTCCTCTCTTGGGTGTGTTTGGTATGAAGAAAAATATTTTTCGTGGAAAATTTTTCTGAAAAACAAGTTGGTTTCTTAATTATTTTCTCATGTTTGGTTGGTGAGTGGAAAATATTTTTTGAAAAATATTTTCTATTATTTGACTGATGAGTGAAAACACATTTTTCAAAAAATATTTTTTTTATTTTTGATTAGAGAGTAGAAAATATTTTCTAGGGGGTAGGTCGGGAGTTGGGGTGTGGTGGTTGGGGGGATAATTAAAAAAAATATTTTTTTAAAAAAAATTTAGACATTTTTTTTTGGGGGGGGGGGGGGGTCCCTACCAAAAATATTACTTTTTTTAAAAAAAATAAGTAAACTTTTTTACAAAGAAATAAAAATGTAAATTTTTTTTTTTTGGGGGGAGGGCGTTGGGTGGGGTGGGGGGAGGAACCAAAAATATTACATTTTTTAAAAAATAAGTAACCTTTTTTAAAAAAAAAAAAAAATTGAATTTTGGGTTGGGTGTAGGTGGGGGTAGGGAGGTTGGGATACCAAAACTATTTTTTTTTTAAAACAAAGTAATTTTAAAAAAAAATTGAATTTTAAGGAGAGGGTGGAGTGGGGGGAGAGGGTGGGAGCGTAGGGTAGGGGTGGGGATTTGGGGTACAAAAATATTACTTCTTTTAAGAAAAAAATATATTTTTTTTGAAAAAAAATAAAAAAATTGAATTTGGGTGAGTGGAAGTGGTAGTGATGGTGGGGTGTGTGTGTGTAGAGGGGGGGGGGGGGGCGCTAAAATGGGGTGGGTGGATGGTGAGGTGGGATAAAAAAAAATACTTTTTTTAAAAAAGTTAATTTTATTTTTTAAAGAAGGAATTGAAAAAAAATTAAAAAAAAATTGATGTGGGGTGGAGGTGGGGTGGAGTGAAATAGAAAAAATATTTTTAAAAAATTGTGTGAGGTAGAGGTGGGGGTGGAGGTAAGGGTGAGAGTAGGAGGGTGGAGTAGGTGGGATTGGGGTGTTATGAAGGTGACGACTTGTTTTTCCTACTTTCATTAGAAAAGTCATTTTCCTTATTTTGGAGGAAAAAAAATTTCATGGAAAATATTTTCTGAAAAATAAGTTGATTTCTACTTATTTTCTCATGTTTGGTTGGTGAATAGAAAATATTTTTCAAAAAATATTTTCTACTATTTGATTGATGAGTGAGAATACATTTTTTTAAAAAAAAAATTAATTTTTTTATTAGAAAATAGAAAATATATTCTAGGGGGTAGGTTGGGGGTTGGGGTGTGGTGGTTGGGGTGGGGGTGGCGTGGGTGGGTGAGTAGGAGGGGGTAACCAAAAATATTACTTTTTTAAAAAAAGAAAAATAAATAAATAAATAAATAAAAATTAGATTTTTTTTGGGTGGGAGGGGGGGAGGAGGGGGGAGGTTATCAAAAATAATATATTTTTATAAAAAAATAATTATTTTTAAAAAAAAATTAAAATTTGAATTTTGGATTAGGTGGAGGTGGTGGGGTGGAGTGGGAGGGAGGGGGGGCTGGGTGGGGGTTGGGTATAAAAAAAATTACTTTTTTTAAAAAAGAAAAAGTAGTATTTTTTTGTTAAAGTGGAGTGGGTGGATGGATGAGATGTGAAACAAAAAAAGTTACTTTTTAAAAAAAAATTAATTTTTTTAAACAAAGAATTGAAAAAAAAAATAAAAAATTGGATGAATGACGGGGGTGGGGTGAGTGGCGGGGGTGAGGTGAAATAAAAAAAATATTTTTATAAAATTGTGTGAAGTAAAGGTGGGGGGTGGAGGTAGGGGTGGGAGTAGGAGGGTAGAGTGGATGAGTATGGGATTGGGGTGTTGTAAGGATGGGACTTGTTTTCCCTACTCTCATTAGAGAAGTCATTTTCCTTATTTTGGAGGAAAATATTTTCCTAAAGAATTGAAAAATATTTTTCAAAAAATATTTTCCTCCATACCAAACACACTCTAGTCTTTCACAACCATCATATACATACATTTTTTTGGTAATACATATACATACGTATTTGGTTTATCATGGCATCTTTAAGTGGATTTATAGATAATCAAAAAATTCTATTTATTATCCCAAAAAAAATCTATTTTTAAGTTATGCTTTCATTAGATGATAGATTCATTCTATTTTTTATTTTTTTTACATTTATAACTAATTTGTCCGAACATCTTTTTTGTCCTTCTCTAATTTCATTATTTTTCATGTTCTCAAGATACACAACATCAACACTATTTTAATATAATATATAAATACTGAAAGAAATTATAAGTGTCATACTTTTAGATTTTAAATGAGTAAAATGGTTAGACTAGCCAAATTCAACAAGCAAAAGTCACGTTTTGTATCAAAGGTTGGATAGCATATACAGCGTACGTACAAAAAATTTTAAGTTATGCTTTGATAAAATAAAAAAATCTATTTTTAAGTTATGCTTTGATAACATACATAAATAGATAAATTTTAAAAGAATTTATCTTTTGATACTAATTTCGATCTAAATCTCCTATAAAAAACTTTTTGGCAAACTTCCAGGGAAATCCATTAATTCCGGCGATATCTGCTGTTTTGACTGTCTTGCTTTTCTATTTTAGTAACTATTTTCTTTTAAAAAATAATCAAAATCTATAATTATTTAAAATATTAATTTGACTAATAAAAGTAAATAATTTATTGAAGTTGATTATAATAAGATTATCAAAATAAAATATGGCTATTTTGAGTTTAAAACTTAAATGAGCTATTATTTGAGAGAATTTTTTTTTTTTTTTTTTGATAAAACAGAGATATTATATTAGATTGCTAATATGCATCATAACAAAATACAGCAGCAACAAAGCTGCCATTGTAGCTGTGAGGAGCCAGCGAGTTATTTACCGACAAACTAATAGACTGATAGGATGTCCGCTTGAACCGTACGTACAAAAATAGTTTCTAATTTTTATCTATATTCAATACTGAGGTTATAAACAACAATGAAATTTCCCATACTACTATATTATTATAACATCTAGCCTGCGCTCTTTCTCTATAAAAGATATATATAAAGGAGGGTTATAGACAAGGAGATGTGACACATTTTTATGACCTCCATTTATATTTATCTTTTTTCTCCTTTTTTGAGACTTTTTCTAATTTTTTTTGTTTTTTCTCCTATTTTCTAATGATGTAATAACAATAAATGACTCTATAATTAATATTTTTCTTATTCATGGACTAATTTATTGAGTTAAATTTACAATGTCCACATATTAATAAAATAGTTTTTATTGTTCCAATCACACAACTTTCTTATTTATGGAGGAAAAGAAATTAGAAAATTAAAGTCTTTAATAATTAGAAGAATCTATATTTTTATATAAAATTGGATATAGAAAAGGTGATGTGGCACCTCTCAATGAACACCATTTCTATCTATCTTTTTTTTATCGCATTTTTAATTCACTTTTGTACATAATCTACTAACTAAATGGATTAATACAACCTTAGAGCAATCAAATTAATCCACGTAGAAATAACCAATGATGATCTTTATGATCTCTACTAAATCTATTAAATGTGCTATATGTTAAAAAAAAATGAAAAGTCATTTCTTTTAACTTTCTTAACTATGCTGAAAAAATAAGACCAATCCATTTATCTTCCATTAGAAAGTCCAAAAGTCATTAGGCAGCCCATTATGTTTTCTGTTAACTGATAAGTGAATTCGAATATAATTAACTGTTGGGATCGAAATCGAGAAGGCGTCATGCGGAAGCTATTAATTACAAACCATTAAGGCGATAAATCAGATGACAAAGAAAACTATACTAAAAAGCATGATATTATAATATGGTTCGGCCAATTGGCCTACATATGAAAAACTAAATTAAAAAGCATAAAATCTATGAGAGAAAAATCTCCCCCTAAACAAGACTCTTTTGATGACTACATTGTGGATGCTATTGTGTTCTGTTTGAGAAGAACATGTCTTCTATTTATAGAATTATAAGACTTCTCTTCCAAGAAAAAGGATAGATATTGTAGAGTTCTTGTTCACCAAGAAAACCTTTTTCCGTCAAGAAAACCTTTTTGAATTAGAACACAATTGTGTAGAATCCAAATAAGTTAGGAAATTCAGGGCAAATCCTAACAAATCTCCCCTTGGCCTGAATTTTCTGGTAAATAATCTTGATCTTCATTCTTCACATAATCTTCATATATCACTGCTACTTGCCATGGTTAAAAATAAGATTTAAAATATTGTGGTTAAAAATGGTTTAAAAATATTTTGCTTCTATTTTTAAAGATGTAGCAGCAGGTATGTTGAAAATATGGTTGAAACTTGAAACTCCTTCTCCACATGTAGTATTTGGACAAAAATCTTCATTATCATCAAATTAGTTGCAAGTGGATTTGAAACCGCTTTAAACCTGTCTTCAACCTCGTTCAACCATCGGCTCATTGAACCCATTGAATCGTTGGATCGTTGGATCGTTGAACCCATTAGATTGTCAGGCTCTGATACCACTTGTTGGGATCGAAATCGAGAGGGCGTCATGCGGAAGCTAATATTTGCAAACCTTCAAGGCGATAAAGCAGACGACACATAAAACTATACTAAAAAGCATAATATTATTATATGATTTGGCCAATTGGCCTACATATGAAAAACTAAATTGAAAAGCATAAAATCTATGAGAGAAAAATCTCCCCCTAAACAAGACTCTTTTGATGACTACATTGTGGATGCTATTGTGTTCTGTTTGAGAAGAACATGTCTTCTATTTATAGAATTATAAGACTTCTCTTCCAAGAAAAAGGATAGATATTGTAGAGTTCTTGTTCACCAAGAAAACCTTTTTCCGTCAAGAAAACCTTTTTGAATTAGAACACAATTGTGTAGAATCCAAATAAGTTAGGAAATTCAGGGCAAATCCTAACATTAACGTGGTATTCATTTGATTGAATTCATCATATAATAAATGTGATATTCATTTACAATGTAAATGATCTATAAATTAATTGAAAAAATAAATAAAAAGTCACTAAGCTATTATATACATTCAGTGAGGATCAAGCCAATCCAACAAATTTCTCTATAAAATGATATCTTCACGTCCAACTGAGGAAGAGGAGGAGGGATGAAAGCAAACCAAAAAGGAAGCACTTTCTTGAATTGTAAACAAGATTTACCAGGTGCTAGAGTTTCGATACCAATTGTTTTTTATTTTTTCTTAAAATAAATAAATTGTACTTCTCATTCCTCTATCTTGTATTTTATTTATAGGTAGTACCGTAAGCATATTTTTGTTGCTTAGCTATATTATTTCCTCCATTTCATATTATTTGATCTCTATTAACTTGACACACCCTTAAATTTTTTTAATTAGATGTGCATTTTATCAAACTAATCTTATTAATGATGTTTTGAAATTTTGAAACTAATTTGTAAAAATAAATAAAGAGATGGCGAAAATAAAGGGAAAAGTAAAAAAGAAAAGATAAATAGTTTGATTGCGTAAGAAACATATAACATTATTATTTCAAAGATCACAAATATATAATATACAAACATAATTTTTCGTGGTTATATAGCTAAGACATATAAAAAATAACCTACACTATTATATTCATAAGTAATAAAAAAATAAAAAGAAAAATTATTACGTAATACATTTCGAGCAAGAAAAGAACAACGACAAAAGTAGATCGTTATATACGCAAAAGATTAAGCAATGACACTATATATAAATTATTTCATCTTTTAATTTTTTTTGCGAGAGAAATAAAAATGAAACTCTTTATCACAATTCTCTTAGTTGAAATAAGATAATTATATTAATTATACTTCATAACAAAAAGTAGAATCATAAAGGACTAAATGAATAATATTGTCAATATGTGTAGCTAAGTAACTATTATAAGCGCAAAAAAAAACTCTAGCAAAAATAATTTCTAATTATGCTTTAAAAAGTTTTCTTTTAGCGCCCTCTTTTGTAAGTAGATCCACCACCATGTTCTACTCCCTAAGATCATATCAAATCTCTCATTATATGCTAGCAACATTTAAAAAATGGTTTAACACAATTATGGGTAAATAAAATAAATTATTTAATCATAATAACATAAAAATACAAAAAAAATGTAGACAATTATTAATATGATACTGCACTGTGTATGATATTTATAATATTTCTATTTCTATTTCAATCATATCAATTAACATGTAATTATATCAAAAAGGGGAAAGAAATCTAAATTATATAATACATATACAAAAAAAGAGTCGATTGTACAAACAATAAAAAATAACTATCTCTTGAAATCTAGTAAAATATTGTAATCGAACTACACTACATTATTGTTAAATTAGTATCAACCGCATATTGACTTTTAATCAATCACACATAAATGATGTATTTAAAAATTAAAATTACCTCAATATTTATTATCGTAAAAAATTTCCTAATCATATACGATTATTAAATTAGTATCCATTGCAAATTGACTTTTTGATTAACTACACAGAAATAACATATTTAAAGTGAAGATTTCTGGATCATACTTGATTGGATGAGGATAGCGAATACATTAAAAAATATATTCTAAAATTTAAAAAGCACGATCAAATACATAAAGTAAAAAAAACTTAAAAATAAAATATTTTTTGCCTTCATATACTCCCTTCATGTTACATGTTATAATTCACAAGCCAAAATGATGGAGAAGAGATAATGAATACGTAAAAAAATATTGCTAAAATTAAGAAAGTACGATCAAGTACATAAAATTGAAAAAAAAAAATTGAAAATAAATATTTCTTGCTTTCATATACTCCTTTCATGTTATATGTTATAATTCACATGTCACAATGATGGAGAAGAGAGGATAAATTTGGATAAGAATCTTCATGAAACAAAATATAAGTTTATATAGGCAAAATAGAGGAATACCATAAGACATTACTAACTTACAAATTAAAGTTTGGGGGTTATGGGCATGAAAATTATGAGAGTTATAGCTATTATTAAGAGTAGAAATTAAAAAGATATGAGTTATGAATAGTTACATCTAAAATACATTAAATAAAAAAGAGAAAAAATATTTAAAATCTTAAAAATTAATGTCATTTTATAATTAGAAGAAGGGCAAAAATTAAAAGAAAAAATCCTTAAAATCTTAGAAATTAATGTCATTTAATAATTAGAAGAAGGAAAATTTTTTTTATATAAAAAAAGGAAAAAAAATTAATGTCATTTAGATTTTTTATTTTATTTTTAACATTATATTGTTTGCTTACACATTTTAAATAGGGTTTTTTAAGAAAATATATTACTACCAAATTTTTTTTAAAAGAAAATAGCCACATGTGTATTGCATGTATATTGCCAAAAGAAATTTAAAAATTTGCCGCATGTATATTGAATGACAATTTCAGATAGGAATTTTGGCTGAATAACCATTTTAGGTAATAAATGATAAGTGAACTATTTTTGATTTAAGAAATTTAACACAATGATCATTTTGTCTAATTTTTTCTTTTAAATAATTATTTCTATTCCTCTCTTAGGGTGTGTTTGGTATGAAGGAAAATATTTTCCATGAAAAATATTTTATGGAAAACAAGTTGGTTTCTTACTTATTTTCTCATGTTTGTTTGGTGAGTGGAAAAAAATATTTTCTATTGTTTGATTGATGAGTGAAAACACATTTTTCAAAAAATATTTTTAAAATTTTTGATTAGGGAGTAGAAAATATTTTCTAGGGGTTAGGTCGGGAGTTGGGGTGTGGTGGGTGGGGGGAGGGTTAATTAAAAAAATTACTTTTTCTAAAAAAATGTAAACATTTGTTTTTGGGGGGGGGGGGGAGCTAGGTGGGGTGGGGGTGGGGGAGGACCAAAAATATTACTTTTTTAAAAAAATAAGTGGTTCTTTTTTTAAAAAAATAAAAAATAATTTTTTTTTGTTGCGGGGAGGAGGGGGGGGGGGGGGAAGATGGACGGAGCACCAAAAATATTATTTTTTTAAAAGAAATAAGTATTTTTTTTAAAAAAAAAAAATTTGAATTTTGGGTTGGGTGGAGATAGTAGGGTGGAGTGGGGGTGGGGGTAGGGGGTTAGAGCACCAAAAATATATTATTATTTTTAAAATAATTTTTTTTTAAAATAAATTAAAAATTGAATTTTGGGAGGGGATGGGGGGCTGGGGGTAGGGTAGGGGTTGTGTGGGATGGAGTGGACGGGTACAAAAATATTACTTCTTTTAAGAAAAAATATATTTTTTTTTGAATTTTTTTTTTTTAAAATTGAGTTTAGGTGGGTGGAGGTGATAGTGATGGTGGGGTGTGGGGTGGGGGGGAGAGTTAAAGTGGGTGGGTGGATGGGTGAGGTGGAATACAAAAAAATTACTTTTTTTTAAAAAGTTAATTTTATTTTTTATAGAAGGAATTGAAAAAAAAAAATTAAAAAAATTGATGTGGGGTGGAGGTAAGGGTGAGAGTAGGAGGGTAGAGTAGGTGAGATTGGGGTGTTATGAAGGTGAGAACTTGTTTTCCCTACTTTCATTAGAAAAGTCATTTTTCTTATTTTGGCGGAAAATATTTTTCAAATTTTTTGACCAACCAAACACAAGAAAATTAGAAAATATTTTCCTCCATACCAAACACACTCTTAATCTTTCACGACCATCATATACATACATTTTTTTGGTAATACATACATATACATACGTATTTGGTTTATCATGGCATCTTTAAGTGGATTTATAGATAATCAAAAAATTCTATTTATTATCCCAAAAAAAATCTATTTTTAAGTTATGCTTTCATTAGATGATAGATTCATTCTTTTTTTTAATTTTTTTTTTACATTTATAACTAATTTGTCCGAACATTTTTTTTGTCCTTCTCTAATTTCATTATTTTTCATGTGTTCACAAGATACACAACATCAACACTATTTTAATATAATATATAAATACTGAAAGAAATTATAAGTGTCATACTTTTAGATTTTAAATGAGTAAAATGGTTAGACTAGCCAAAATCAACAAGCAAAAGACACGTTTTGTATCAAAGGTTGGATAGCATATATAGCGTGCATCAATTTGATTTAAGCAATTCTCTTTGATAAAGTACAAATAGCTCTATTTTGATTTTATTTTTTTTTCGAATAAAAATATAATAGCTAAATTTAAAGTGTTTATAACTTTTAATAACCCTAAAAATAAATTTTCAAAAAATAGCCATAAATAGTATGGTCATATTAGATTTTATATTTTTTTTATATTCCTTCAAAAAAATATTTTGATACATGATTAAAATATTTACATTTCAATGTTTATCCTTTGTAATTAGTATATAACTCATGTATAAATATTATATAATGAGAAAAATAAATTATACAATGATTTATATATCAAATATGTTATAATTATACACTAGCTACTGATTTAAACATTATATAATGAAAAAAGATGATTATATATTAATTATATGATGATTATACATTAAAAAGATAATTATACATTAATTATATGATGATTATACATTAATTATACAATAATTATGCTAGCCTTTTACCTTTTCTTCTCCAGCGATACCATCATCGTCGGACCGTCATTGCCACCGGCAGACCACCTCTAAATGACTCCAAAATATTACCATGTGTTCCTCTCACCTCCCTCTACACGAACTTGTAACCCGTTTCTTTCAATTCCTTATAGAACTTAGTAGATTTGAAAAAAATCAAGAGAAAACATAAACTTTATCTCTCAAATATATTGAGTTCTAGCCACTTTTACTCCATGAAACATACATAAATGAATAAATTTTGGAAGAATCTATCTTTTGATACTAATTTTGATCTAAATCTCCACAAGAAAAAATTGACTTTTCTTCTCTGGCGATACCGTACTGCTACCGGCATATTACCCCCAAATGACTCCAAAATTTTACCATTTGTTCCTCTCACCTTCTTCTACACGAACACGCAGCCCGTTTCTTTCAATTCCTTAAAGAATTTTGCAGATCTGAGAAAAATTAAGAGAAAACATAAATTTTATCTCTCAAATATATTGAGTTCTGGCCATTTTCACTTCATGAAACATACATAAATAGACAAATTTTGAAAGAATTTATCTTTTGATACTAATTTCGATCTAAATCTCCTACAAAAAAATTTTTGGCAAACTTCCAGGTGAAATCCATTAATTCCGGCGATATCTATTGTTTTGATTGCCTTGCTTTTCTATTTTAGTAACTATTTTCTTTTAAAAAATAATTAAAAATCTATAATTATTTAAAATATTAATTTGGCTAATAAAAGTAAATAATTTATTGAAGTTGATTATAATAAGATTATCAAAATAAAATACGGCTATTTTGAGTTTAAAACTTAAATGAGCTGTTATTTGAGAGATTTTTTTTTTTGTTGATAAAACAGAGATATTATGTTAGATTGCTAATATGCATCATAACAAAATACACCAGCAACAGAGCTGCCATGATAGCTGTGAGGAGCCAGAGAGTTATTTACCGACAAATTAATAAACTGATAAGGTGTTCGCTTGAACCGTACATACAAAAATAGTTTCTAATTTTTATCTATATTCAATACTGAGGTTATAAACAACGATGAAATTTCCCATACTACTATATTATTATAACATCTAGCATGCCCTCCTTCTCTATCAATTGCATCTTACAAATGCTAGCTTATTACTTTTTGTTTTTACATCAAAAGGAGAAAAACTTATTGACTTCAAAGTTTATATTTTACATTCTTTATTAATAAATAATGAAAAAAGCACTTAGGTATAATGTCTGCTCTATCTAAACTTTTAGCTATATTGGAAGACTTTACAGGTAACTCATCACTATTCACTGGGGTATTTCCACCTTACATGTCCGAATAATTTCAATTTTGTTTCTCTTAGCTTATCCATCACGAAGGTCATATACATCTTGTTTTGAATATCTCAGTTTCTAATCCTATCTCATCTAATATGTCTACATCTATCTCAACATGTTCATTTTCGCTACTTTTATCTTTTGAATGTGTGATTTTTGACGGCCAACACTTCGCCCCATATAACCTAACTGGTCTAATAATCACTTTATAAAACTTACCTTTAAGACTAGGTGGCATATTCTTATCACACGAGACACCAAATGCGAGCCTCCATTTCATTCACTCTGCTCCAATACAATGTGTGACATCCTCGTTGATCTCACAATTTTTTTCTGGGACTATAGACCTAAGATACTTAAAACCTTTTCTCCTAACGATGATCTGAGTATCAATTTGTTAGAGTTTGTCCTGAATTTTCTACTTTATCTGAATTATAACATAATTGTGTTTTACTTGAAAATGTTTTCTTGGTGAAAAAGATTTCATTGTCGGAAAAGAATTCTTTCATATTTAGTTAATTCTTTCTTGGAGGAGAAGTTTTGGACTTCTATAAATAGAAGATCTTTTCTTCTAAAACATAACACAATAACATCCATAACGTAATCTTCAAAGAGTCTTGTTTAGGGGGGATCATTCTCCCATAGATTTTATATTTTTTAATTTACTTTTTCATATGTGGGCCAATTGACCAAATCATATAATAACATTATGTTTTTTAGTATAACTTTTCTTTGTCATTTAATTTATCGCCTTAATAATTTATAATTAATAACTTTCGCATAACGCTCTCTTAATTTCAAAAGCAACACAATCTTCACTTATATATTTCTCCCACGGGTAATATATTGCACACTCGAATTCAACAATAATTGTTTCCACTTTCGTAACCCCACAAACGATAGGGACATCACATTCACAATATAACTATTTCCAATTTGGTTAGCCCACAAATGATAGGGGCCATCACGTTCACAATAGTAATTATTTCCAATTTGGTTACCCAACAAATTATTATTGTAACATCACATTCACAAAAACTCCAAATTAAAATAGGAAAACACAGAGGAAGCTCTCTGTAGCTCTCCATTTTCAAATGACCATTTTTGGATCGTCCAACTCCCTATTTATTTTACCCGGTACTCGCCGGCCACCTGTTCTCCCGTAGCTATCCTGCCGGCCGTTCGGACACCCTCTTTGACTTCCGCGATTTCTTTTTTAAGAGAAAATTCTTTTATAAAATAATGATGTTTGACTAAGCACAAAGTTTTTTTAATAATTAAAAAAGATAACTCAAATACTTCCGGAGAACCAAAAGTAGGATTTTAATTATTAATAATAATATTCTCAACTTTTGATCTTTGATTTCTTAAGAGGGATTTTGAACAATCAAGTTACTTAGTTAAAGAATTTTGAGAGTTTAATTTACAAGTCTAATTACACATATATATTCTTGGAGCTGAATGATAAACAGTTCATCTCTATACAAAATGTGACTTTTGTCGAAGACTAGTCGATCACGAGGACAGTAATCCATGGGAGAGGGAATAGATGAAGCTAGGATTTTAACTTAATGGGTTCTGATCGACTTCAAATGATGATAAATCTAATATCTGATGAATTCTTTTTTAATAAAAATATACTATTTAAGCAAAAGCTATTGAGTTTGATCGAATCCGTACTCTGTCCCTAGCTAGGGGGCACCAGGAGGGGCTACCCTTAACAGTGTGTTTTTGTATTACAACATGGAGAATAAGATTGCGTAGTTATAACTTATAGCTATCCATGAGCAAAAGTAAATTGACCTTTGCTTGGTTCGAATTGTGAAACGTTACGTTGAAGTACAACATCATGGATAGTGTTGTTGCGAATTCTCAGCCACCATTGTAGTAATAAGGATATATCTATCTAAGAGTCCAGCGCCAAAAGGGCATGTTTTCCGGCCCAACCCAAAAAAAAAAAGAGAAATTTTCATAAAAGGCTCTAGTTTAAACCTATATTACGTAGCAGATCAACAATTTACTTATTTACGTAACTCAACAACCTTTCTCCCCTCGGTATCACGATTCAGAACTTGATACTTGTGATACAATATTAGTTAGGGCCATAAATTGCGCCGTTCAATAACAAATTTGGCGTAACTGATGGGAGTAAACAACACTGATTCAGTTGTCATGTTATTTGATACCTGTAAACGATATGTGCATGTTTATATCACTATATCACTAATCTTGTACCTATCCAAAATGTGATATAGTTATCACAGTTACATTTTAGATGATACACGTATCCATGTTTGTGATACCTATATCCATTTTTCATGTTCGTTAAGAGTTCATGTTTCATGTTTCATGTAACTGATGTGTTTAGCCGTTTCTTTCATGTGCATGGATTTTTTATACCTGTATCACAATCAGTTTGATTCTTGGATTGATTTTGGAGTTTGATGAGTTTTGGAGTTTGATGGGTTTGTGACAGTGGGAAAGGAAGAGATGAAGGTGGGTTTTTGTAAAGTTTTGGAGTTTGATGGGTTTAATTTTGGGGCTTGAAGGCATGAATTGGGGGAGGGCTGAGCCACCCCTTGCTGCCGCCGGCGATGGTGGTTGTTGGAGCCATTCTTGGTGGGCGTGTGTGTGGGAGGGAGAGGGGGGAAAGGTCGAGAGGAGAGTGACGACGGGTGAGGACGGCGGGTGCCGGAGAAGCCTTCGAATCTGGACCTTGCAGGACAGATCTATGCCTTCTAGATCTTGCTGGAGTAGCAACGATAATAATGCTTGTTGGAGTAGCAGTGAGCAGTAGTGGTCCGCCGATGATGTTCAGTGAGTTTCGCCGACGCCGACGATTGCTAGTTTTAGAGAAAAAGGGTTCGCCGGAGTAGCGACGATAACGTGAATCAACCGGAGAAGATGGTGGACGCCGTCGGAAATCCAAGCAGCAGCCGAAGAAGTGGTTGAGTAAATTGAGAGAGAATTGAATTGTGGGAGAGAAAAAAGAGGAAAGTGGATGAGAGAGGAAAAATCTTTTCTGATACTAATTAAATGCTATATAATTAAAAGTAACTCTATGTTACGTAATTTTTTTAAAGTATTGTTCAACTACATAATATAGGGGTTTATGTTTGTCTAGTCCAATAATTTTTTCAAAAAAAAAAAAAAAAACATACCAAAAGGAGTTGTTCCTACCTTTTCAATCGAAACCCATTTTTTTGTTAACGACACTCCTTCACGTCCGTTTGTTCCGTATATTAAAGATTTTAAAAAAAAATTATAATGTCAGCTAACTCCAATTATAAATATTCATTAATTTTTTGGTTCGTCAAACCTACAGCGAACTGCAGTAACTGTTGTCCGTAAATCAACGTTTATATCTCATTAAATTCCAAGAATGCTTATGGTCCCAAAATCTGCAATAAACTTTTCTGAAGCTTCAATTTTAGCACAATGCGTTTAATTAGGTGGCTATCATTGATTGTCTCTTGAGACTTTAGAGGTATTTTCCCTATTTTTTATCCTTTACCTTTAGGTATTTTTTCCCTTTATTTATATGGTGGATATTTTGGGGCCAAATTGCGATTTTCGTTACAATTTTTTTTAGGCAAAATTTCATAAATAGCTATAGATTGCTAAAATAATCTAGACCCATAGCTTAACTTTCGTTATTACAAAAATGAGTTGTTTTTAAGTTAGTTAAAAGCGCTTGATTTGTATACCTATACAATTGAAACGTATATGTAACAAAAACATATCCCTAAATATCTGGTAGAAATTTTTTTTAAAACGAAAATTACCATCATTCACGCGTGTTTTATTCTGAATAATACTCTCTCTTCATAATTGACACATTGTATATAAAACTACAAAATTCATCCAATAAGAATCCATATACTTTATTAGTTTCATATGCTCACGTGTTTTACATCTAAATGTATTTGAGATTCAAGATAAATAATCATATACATTTGTACTATTTATACTGTTATATACAAATCTCATATACATTTTAAAACTCAAAAGTATGAATCTCAAAAACATTTAACTCTCACAAGTATGAAACTCATATATAAGACTGAACTGAGATTCGATTATACAAACAAAACTAAATTGAGATTCAAACCATATAGAATCAATTATACTTTCTGTCTATATACTTTTCAATTGTATATAAAACTCAACTGAGATATAAGTTTCCAGCAAAAACTCAAACCAACATGTCAATTATATATATATATATAAATAACTTTGTTCAACATGTCAATTATATACATATATAAACAATTATATACATATACAATCAAACAACTGAGACTGAAGCCAAACTTATTCAATTATAATTTTCTCTATGTACTTTTCAATTGCATACAAAGCTCAACTTAAATTCGATTTCACAGCAAAAACTCAATTAAGATTCAAACTACACTTGTTCGATTATACCTTTTACATATATACGTTTCAATTGTATATAAAGCGCAACTTAAATTCGATTTCCCAGCACACACTCAAAACTCATATGTCAATTATATACATATACAAAACATCACAACAAATCAAAAATCGTGCTTCCAAACACCCAGAAAATGTATATAATTTGGGTATACCTCTTCATCCTCGTCTACTGCATCAGGATCTTTGTCAACAGTATCCTTTGGATCCTTGCTAGGTTCAACAATCTCTTGCACTTTTTTTTTTGTGTATCTAAAACCTTTTGAACTGATTCTTTGGATTGAAAATATTCGAAAATGTATTTTAGAGAAAATCTTTGAAAAAACTACATTAAACCGCTATTGTAGTTACCTTGTTTATGGGGATTCTGATTTGGGAGAGAGAATCGTGGATGGAGATCGTGTGTGATGGGGGTTGGCGTGAATTTAGGCAAAAATTGGGTGAAGGGGGTGTTTGAGGGATGCCAATATATGTTTCTTTGCCCCAAATGTATATGTTGTCCAAAATAATAGCTACTTTTGCTAAACTATATTTATAAAATAATTATGTTAAAGTTAACCCATGTCCTGTAATTAAGTACTTCAATGTTCTATCTCCCGTAATTTCCTTTTTTTTTATCACACCATGAAATAGCAATCATGAAAAAAGTGTTACTTCCTCCGTTTTAATTTGTTTGATCTATTTTGACTTTGCTCGGAGTTTAAGAAAATAAAGAAGACATTTGATACTTGTGATCTTAAATTAAAGATATGTTAAATGTATTAAAATATCCTTTAATCTTGTGGTCTTGAATATTCTATATGAAAAGTTAAAATTAAAGAATTTCTAAAAAAAAAAAGAGACATTCTTTTTAAAACGAATTAAAAAAATAAAATAAGTACAACAAATTAAAACGGAAGGAGCACAACCTTTGAATGATAATAGTAGTTCGTTGGGAGTTTGACACATCAAAAAAATAAAAATTCACAATTGGGGTTTGCTAACAGTATAGCGAACCCTTAATCTTTTTGGAGTATCTGTTTTGACTTTCTTGGCCAAAAAAGGAACAATTAATGTTGTCCTTTCACTGGTAAGACAGGCCGACAGGAGTAGATTTTTTTTTTTTGGACAAATCATATAGAACTGTCATTATCTTTAACTTTCTTTAGAAAAAAACAAAAACAAATAAATAATGCATGAGAATACTAATAAAAGAAATGATTTATAACTTATAACTTATGATTTATAAGTTAAAAACTTAATTTATATTTTTTTTTATTATTTTAATTTAAAATAAATATTTTAAATTATTTTTTATGTTATTTAAATATTATAATAATAATTAAAAAAATTATTTTATCGTAAAAACACTTAAAATAAATCATTTCAAACCAGCTCAAAATATATTGTCTTTTGAAAAACTAACTATGAACTTGGACGCCATAAAACACAAAAGCATATGTACTTAGATAACATAAAGACGATGCACCTAATCACATATAAATAACCTATATATCACATGAATATATAATATTAGACTGCATGCACATAATTATAGTAATTCTAAAATATTCAAAATTATTTTCTTATCAACTTGCAGGAGTCCGATTACTCAAATAGATAGTCATTCAACTATCCAAAGTTACTTAATAAGCTCATTTTTTTTTTATGTATAACAAAAAAATCACTTGATGAAAAAAATTATTTTCTTATCAACTTGCAGGAGTCCGATTACTCAAATAGATAGTCATTCAACTATCCAAAGTTACTTAATAAGCTCATTTTTTTTTTATGTATAACAAAAAAATCACTTAATTTCATCTTTTCACCTTACATGTTTAAGGCAATGAGATTATAGGACATTTTGGTACATTTGACATATGATCTTTAATTTGAGACCACAAGATTCAAAAGTCTTTTTAATTTTCTTAAACTCCATACCAGGTAAAAATAGGTTAATCAATTTAAAACGGAGGGAGTATAAGTTTACAATAATGCCATTACATATCTCTTTAATTAAGTAGATCCCATAGGTCAATATCAATAGAAAAATCATTCCAATCATCACTTTGTCCTTGTTGCATGGAATTGCCTTCACCATTAATTAACAGTGGTGATATTTCCTCATGCAACAATATTGTTGATGTTTTTTCATAATTAGTTACATGAACTGCTTCTTCTTCAAATATTCCATTGAAATTTTCCAGTAAATTTGCCCACCATTGAACTCCGTTATCTGTCGATTCTTCTGTAGTTTGCTTCTTCTCACTAGTATTAGTATTCATTATTATTTCTTTGCAGTGCTCCTCCTTATTATCTACAATATTCGTCTTTGTGCTTGACAAGTACTTCCGAGGTCGAGGTCTTATTATTTCATTCTTATAATGAGGAAGAGCAATAGTATTTAACTTCCTTCGAAGATGAGTGTTCCAGTAGTTTTTCACATCGTTCGCTGTCCTTCCTGGAAGTCTACCAGCAATAAGTGACCATCTACACAAAATAACCTAACTTTTAGGTAAAATGATCACATATATATATATACATGCATGGTATCATATATCATATATAGTACACAAAGAGCTCGTGAGTTGAGGCATAGTAATATACTCCCTCCGTTTCAATTTGTTTGACCTACTTTCTATTTTAGTCCATTTAAAAAAGAATGACCTTTTTCGTTTTTAGCAACTCGATCTTTAATTTCAACTTTCCACATGGCATGTTACATTTGACATATCTTTAATTTAAGACCACAAGATTTAAAAGTCTTTTTTAATTTCTTAAACTCCGTGTCAAGTCAAAATAGGTCAATCAATTAGAAACGGACGGAGTAATTAATTGTGCGGTAGATTTCTAACATCATAAACTTTTGGATGAAATGGTCGCTCAAATTCATGGACACATGATGTGTAATATGAGATTAATTAAAAACATAAACTTTCATGCCTGTTGCCTAAGAGCTTATGAAGCCTCAAAATGAGATCAACTTCATCTGGAGCGAAGTCACCTCTCTTGATATGTGGCCTTAGATAATTCAGCCATCTCAGTCTACAGCTCTTTCGACATCTATTCAGACCTGCACATTTTAACATGAAATTTAAAAAAGAAATAAAGAATTTGAAAATATATAAAGTGTCACATAAAATGAGACAGAGAAAAGTAATAGTTCGTTTACCAGCTCTAGCAGGAACAAGATGCCACTTTCCTTCACCATACTTTTGAATGCATTTTCTCAAGAGAACATCTTCTTCTTCAGTCCATGAACCTTTCCTCACTCCCAACGAACACTTAGGAGTACTACTGTTCATGATAATTTGATGTTATATATTTTACTACTTTTTTTGTCTCTATATATACTTATACACATCACTGTATTCAAACAGGTGCATTAAAACCCTCTGACAAACGTGGTAGGAATCTAACCACCAAGTTCGTAAAAGCCAAAGAGAGTTATTTTCGGCCAAAAACATCCAAATTGAACAGCCATTTTCAACGAAAGAATCCAAATTCGCCCACGTCGGAAATCGAACTCTCATCAATACAATATGTCAAGTGTAATTCCATAAAGTTAGGTCTGGGAGGGTAAGTGTACACAGATCTTACTTTACCTTGGAGGTAGAGAGGTTGTTTCCGATAAACTCTCAGCTCAAAGAAAAAACAGTTCAAAACAGTATAGAGAACTAAGAAATAGTGAAAATAAAGAAGTAATGACAATAATGTAACCAACATGACAAATCATCCTAAACTCTCTCCAATAAGGTAAAAATGACACCCTTTTTCACTTTCATCACTTTTTTTTTTCTTATTGATTTGTTTTTTTTTCCTATCACTTTCATCGTTTGACGTAGGTGGAAGGACTCTAACCACAAGTTGGGGACCTTTCGGAAATTAAACGACAACTGTTATAAAATCCAAATTGAACAGTCATTTTCAACAGAAAAATCCAAATCATTCACTTTCATCATTTTTTTTCCCTCTCACTTTCTTCGTTTGACAATGCGTGACAATATTTAATGAACGTTATATATAAGAGTGGCAACAAGTCATGTGAGACAAGGCAAGTTAAATGAATTTTCTTAGAGTAATTGTTAAATTAGATTGTGACATTTGAAGGTCTTAAATCGAACATACACATTTATTTGTAAAAAAAACATGATTCTAACAAACACATTTGTTTGTCAAAAACATGATTCTTTTGAAAAGGTCATCTCTCAAATTTTATAAATATAGGGATTCTTCTTAAGTAGCTTAAGAAAAATCTGCAAATACGTTGAGTTCTGAAAGAAATTACTTGTACCGGCCCCCTAAAAATTATACGGGCAATAAGGACAGTGGTATCACGTAAAAAGATTTCTTTTTCAAATTGTTTTTATCATTTTTTTTCTAACAATCTTAAAGACATATTGTATTACACTACTAGAAACAAAGATTATTTTGATTGTGAATAGTGAAAAAATTGTATTATAGAACAAGATTTTCTCACTCATTTTTCACTAAACCAGCTCAGGAAAAAATACAACTTCTCACTTAAATAGTGGAAAACTTCCTAATTTTTCCATATGAAAACATTACTATTTTTTCGTTTTTCATTAATTCAATTAAAATATCTGTGAAATTGCCACCAAACATTTTTCAGTGAAAAAATAGTAATTTTTCATAGCGTTAAGATACATTACTGCAATGGAGAATTCAAAAGACCCGGGCTTGGTAGAGGGGGAAAAAAAATAAGAACCAACCCCCCACCCCCACCCCACCCTTTTTCTTTTTGGGTTGAAAGAGAGATGTAATATAGAGACTAGTCTTCAAATTAACAACACATGGCAATTATGAATCATGCTTGATATATAGTTATCAACGACGGAACCATGCTTGATATATATAAATGTGGCTTTGGTCAATTATGAATCATTGCTTGGTACTTCCTCAGTTTCAATTTATATGATATAGTTTGACTAGGCATGAAGTTTAAGAAATATATAAAGACTTTTAAAACTTATGGTCTAAAATAAGTCATAGGTGTTTGTATGATTCTAAACCATCTCATTAAGGGTGAAAATGACATTTTAAAATTAAATTGTTACTAAATATATAAATATGTTATTCTTTTTTAGACTGACTAAAAAAATGTGTGACATATAAATTATTGGGACAGGAAAGTATATAGTTGACATGGCTCAGCCAGAGTTACATTGATTTAAAAGTGACTAAATCAAAGCAATTGATAAGGAAGAAAGTGTCATAAATTGGATTTTGTGTTCTTTTAACCCTACTCTTTACGGAGTATATAATTATGAGTTTTATCCTTTGTGATTATTGTGAAATTTATTTTCAATAGAGGATAGATGATCCATTTGTGATGATAATTTTGAATTGCTTTCTAATTAAGTCTAGTAATAATATACTATTTGATATGCATATTGTAATTTGCTATTCCATGCTAAAGAAAATTGTCGTGACATAACTATATTGCATAAAAATCATGTAGATTTAACTTTTGAGTTATGAGACGATATACAAGAATTACTTAATATAAATGGATAACACATAGATAAGATTGAGGAGGTTGTTCAGGTGATAAACATCTTTTACTTTCAACTCTAAGCTTCTGTGTTCGAATCACTCAAAAAGCAAAAAAAGAAGAAGAGGTGGGAGCTCCTTAGAGAGGACAAAAAAACATACATTACTTAAAAATAGCTAGAACAATTTGAGATCATAACAAAATATTATTTTATTATTTTGATGTCCTCTAATAAAGAGATGATATCTTGATCTCCAGAAAGTAGTTGTAGCAGGAGGTCTGTGTTCCTTGTAATGGCAATTGTCTAAGTATTAAGTAGTTGGATATAAAAAATGTGAAATTATGAAGAAGAAAGAAGTAATAATTAAAAAAAAGTTTAAAATAGTATTTGAAATTGAAGTTGTATTTAGAATTAATTGTAGGATTTCCAAACCTTTTGGGTATGAATATATGGAGCATCTATTATCCTAGCTATAGTTGAGATCTAATTTTAGTTAGTTAATTTAAGCCATTAATTTTAAGATTGCATATCGATCTCTCAATTAATTAAGAACTTGTGAAATAATGAGAAATGGTCTATACCGTACCAATTAACATAGAGTAAGAAGCTTGGATGATCACTTAACTTTAGGTAATTGATCAAAATAGTCACTCAACTTTATTTTGTCTTTTAAAAGTCACTCAATTTTATTTTGTCTTCCAAAAGTCATTCAACTTTACCTAATAAGCTTCCATAGTCATTTTTGGAGTAAATATAATTTCCCATAATTATTTTATGACCTGACATTTATAAAAAAAAAGATTAAAATATTTTTTAAAGTATTAAAATCAGTTTTAAAATTTATTGATGACTCAATTAGTGATCGATTTACTGTGTAATTATATTAGCAAATTTCTCAATATTTTCTTGATTGCACGTCAATAGTATTCTAGTCATTAAACATCTATTTCAACATGTAAATGGTAAAGAAGCACCAAATAACAAGGCTGGAAGAAAGAATACTAACTCTTGTGTTCACCTACTTTATAAAAACAAAGAATATAGCACTTGTTTACTTGAGGATCAAAATGCTTTATCAATAATGTGATACCATTAAATAGGGTCCAAAATTGATGTGTTTGAAAACAAGATTGCTCGCCTTCTGAAGATAATAATATAATCATAGTATAAGAAAGTAGGAGAAAAAAATACTAATACCACTGATAAGGAAAAGACATAATACATAAATGTGCCCTTTAACTTAGCCTCCACTGACATTCATGACCTCGAACTCTAGGTGTGCACAAATAGACACTTAAACTATCATAAAGTTGAACAAGTAGACACACAAGTCCTATATGCATAACAAATTTCACGCGATTTGACATGTACGACACGTGCATCTCACGCGATTTGCCATGTACTGTGTGTCTACTTGTCCAACTTTATGATAGTTTAAGTGCTTACTTGTGCACACCCAAAGTTGGAGGCATGGATGCCTGCTATTTAGAGTCATGTCTTCGCGGTATTTCAAGTTCTATCTAATCACCACTCTCCAATGCTTTTTCGAATACCTCTCTTTTCCCGAGACCGATCATAACCAACATATTACATCTCCTCATTGGGGCATTTTCTCTTCACATCTCTAAACCATCTCAGTCTCGCTTCCCTCATTTTGTCCACCACGTACGCCACACTCATCTTATCTCGAATATCTTCGTTCCTAATCTTATCTCACCTAGTATGCGTATTATCTCAACATCCTCATTTTTGCTACTTTCATCTTTTGGACGTGCACGTAGGACCGGCTTAACCACTAGGCTACTAAAGCAATCGTCTGGGGCCCCAAAAAAATTGGGGCGCCATTATTTCTTAAAATATACTTATACATATTTATTAAAAAAAATATTGGATCTTAGATGAATATAGAACCCGAATTCGTAAGAAACACATAATATTTAGAAAGAAATAATTTGATAAAAATATTGATAACGAAATCACAAAGTCTCTTGAAGAATCTTTTGGAGTTGATTACTTATTATACATGGTAGACTAAGCGATTTTTTCACTTCAAAATAGATTTGAACAATTTGAAGCATATGAAAATATTTTCGTTTCCTATTTAGTGGTAAGAAAATTGAGATTTGAAAAAACACTGTCTTAACCTTGAACTTTCTTTAACACATAATAGTCATTTTGATATTGATGGTGTAGATTTAGTTTTTAAATTAAGAGTGTTAAGAAAACTAATACAAGTAGAAGATGATGATCTAATAGAAATAATCAATCAAATAAAAAGACTTGATTCTTTTCCAAATACATATATTGCTTATAGAATAATGTTAACCGTTCTTGTAACTGTTTGCTCAACCGAGAGAAGTTTTTCAAAACTAAAATTGATAAAATCTTATCTAAGATCAACAATGTCTCAAGAGAGATTGAATGGATTAGCTATATTATCAATTGAAAAGAAAGTATTAAAACAAATCGATTATAAAAAAGTAATTAATGACTTCACATCTAAAAAAGCTAGAAAAAATAGACTTTAAATGAAATATATATGATGATATTTCTTTTTCATTTTTTTTATTATATATTTAGGGTCTCTCTCTAGAGTTTGGCTTTAGGCCCCCCATCTTGTTGAGTCGGCCCTGCGTGCACATTCTTGACCGTCCAACACTCTGCCCCATGCAATATATCTGGTATAACACTCACTTTATAAAATTTACCTTTAAGACTAGATGACACTTTTTTATCACACAAAATACTGAATGCGAGCCTCCATTTTATCTACTCGACTTTAATATGATGTGTAACATCCTCATTGATCTCACTATTTCTTTGGATTATAAATTCAAAATACTTAAAAAAATTCTTCTGAAAATGACATGAATATTAATCCTCACTTTTATATTTACCTCACGGATAATATCACTGAACTTGCACTCTAATTAAAACTAACAAAAGTTGTAGCACATTCGAATTCAACAATAATTAATGTAATCATACTTGGGACTGACAATGGATTTAGTCCCTTGGCAGCAGGGGATCCTTTATCAAATCAAGAAATGGGTGAAAGTAGCACATCGAGGGCTGAGAAAATACCACCTGCTCCTAACCCCAATCAATGAAAGTCATCACATGGAATATTAGGGTGTAAATAAAGTGTATAAGCATAGAGAGTTTAAAGCTTTTTTAGTTGAAAATAATATTAGTATTATAGTTATACCGGAGAATAGGGTGAAGGAAGGGAAAGTGCAGAAGATTATTGATAAGGTGGCTAAACATTGGGATTAGAGGGCCAACTACACTTATAGTGACAAAGGAAGAATATGGGTATTGTGGGATAGAAATAAGGTGGAGTATACAATGATATCTATGACAGATCAAATCATCCATGGTCAGCTCAGAAGCACTACACTACAACTAGAATTCTACTTTACTGCTTTTTATGGCTGGCACACTGTAGAAACTAGAAAGAGCTTATGGACTCAACTCCAAAGCATATATGTTGGTACAACTGACCCCTGGCTCATCATGGGCGATTTTAATGCTATATTACATTCGGAGGACAGGGTGAAAGGCATTGAAGTTCAAGAGAGGGAAACTAGAGACTTTAAGGAGTTCTTGGAAGCAACTGGTTTGTGTGAACTGAAAACAATAGGGAGAGAGTATACATGGACAAATGGGCATGTCTTCAGCAAAATAGATAAAGCTCTAGGCAACCCTGCCTGGATGATATCTATGAACCAACTGGAGGTTGAAGTCCTTGACCCAGAATGCTCAGACCACTCTCCTCTCATGATTGAGTTTGCTGATCCTGCAAGCAACAAGCCACGGCCATTCAAGTTGATGAATCACCTAGCTCAACGCCCACTACTAAAAAAACTGCGAATACCGACCTCAAAATTACCGACCTCCTATGGAAGTCGGTAATTTTCGACCTCCGGAAGTCGGTATTGTTAAAAAAAAAAAATTATTTTATTTTCTTAAGAAAACCGACTTCAAGATGTCGGTTTATTTGGAAAAAAAATGCGGGAAAACCAAATACCGACCTCCGATGGTCGGAAACTTTCCCAGAAAAAAATAAAATAAAGAAAAACCGACCTCTTGTAGTCGGTATCGAATTAGTAAATAAAAAATAAAATTTAAATTTATCTCAATTAAATATAAAAAAATGAAAAAAAGAAATATTTTTAATAACTTTTAAATAAATCGACCTCCGGATGTCGGTTTTTTGAAAGATAAAAAACAAAAAAACAAATTAATACCGACTTCCTGATGTCGGTAATATTAAATCTACATAATTGATTTTATTTACCTTAAATTATTCTCATAGTGACTTCCCGAAGTCGGTATTTATTTTTTATTTATATTATAAAATAAAAATAATATTAATACCGACATTCCGAGGTCGGTATTGTTTATTTAACATAATTAATTTTATTTTCATTAAAATTAAAGGTAATACCGACCTCCGGAGGTCGGTATTTTACTTTTATTTTCATTAAATTTAAAGGTAATACCGACCTCCGGAGGTCGGTATTTTACTTTTATTTAATTATTTTGAATAAAATCGACCTCCGGAGTTAATATGAGTTAATATACGATCATTGAATATAGTTAACCAAGTTATTCTATGTACTATAATGATCCGTCGTCTTGAATATATGTTTTTTTGTTGCGATATTGTACGTATATATATAGTACGTATTCAAAAGCTAATTAACTAATCGATAATCCATCCAAGCAATGGAATACCATTGTATTACGTACACACGAGGTAATATACGATTGTTGAGTAATGTAAATAAGCAAGTCCTATATATATAGTAATGATCTGTCGTCTTGAATATATGTTTTTTTGTGGCGATATTGTACGCATATATATAGTACGTATTAAAAAGCTAATTAACCAATCGATAATCCATCCAAGTAGTATGGAATACATTGTATTTTCATTAAAATTAAAGGCAATACCGACCTCCGGAGGTCGGTATTTTACTTTTATTTTCGTTAAAATTAAAGGTAATACCGACTCCGGAGGTCGGTATTTTACTTTTATTTTCATTAAAATTAAAGGTAATACCGACCTCCGGAGGTCGGTATTTTACTTTTATTTTCATTAAAATTAAAGGTAATACCGACTTCCGGAGGTCGGTATTTTACTGTTATTTTCATTAAATTTAAAGGTAATACCGACCTCCCGAGGTCGGTATTTTACTTTTATTTAATTATTTTGAATAAAATCGACCTCCGGAGTTAATATGAGTTAATATACGATCATTGAATATAATTAACCAAGTTATTCTATGTACTATAATGATCCGTCGTCTTGAATATATGTTTTTTTGTTGCGATATTGTACGTATATATATAGTACGTATTCAAAAGCTAATTAACTAATCGATAATCCATCCAAGCAATGGAATACCATTGTATTACGTACACACGAGGTAATATACGATTGTTGAGTAATGTAAATAAGCAAGTCCTATATATATAGTAATGATCTGTCGTCTTGAATATATGTTTTTTTGTGGCGATATTGTACGCATATATATAGTACGTATTAAAAAGCTAATTAACCAATCGATAATCCATCCAAGTAGTATGGAATACATTGTATTTTCATTAAAATTAAAGGCAATACCGACCTCTGGAGGTCGGTATTTTACTTTTATTTTCATTAAAATTAAAGGTAATACCGACCTCCGGAGGTCGGTATTTTACTTTTATTTTCATTAAAATTAAAGGTAATACCGACCTCCGGAGGTCGGTATTTTACTTTTATTTTCATTAAAATTAAAGGAAATACCGACTTCCGGAGGTCGGTATTTTACTGTTATTTTCATTAAATTTAAAGGTAATACCAACCTCCCGAGGTCGGTATTTTACTTTTATTTAATTATTTTGAATAAAATCGACCTCCGGAGTTAATATGAGTTAATATACGATCATTGAATATAATTAACCAAGTTATTCTATGTACTATAATGATCCGTCGTCTTGAATATATGTTTTTTTGTTGCGATATTGTACGTATATATATAGTACGTATTCAAAAGCTAATTAACTAATCGATAATCCATCCAAGCAATGGAATACCATTGTATTACGTACACACGAGGTAATATACGATTGTTGAGTAATGTAAATAAGCAAGTCCTATATATATAGTAATGATCTGTCGTCTTGAATATATGTTTTTTTGTGGCGATATTGTACGCATATATATAGTACGTATTAAAAAGCTAATTAACCAATCGATAATCCATCCAAGTAGTATGGAATACATTGTATTTTCATTAAAATTAAAGGCAATACCGACCTCCGGAGGTCGGTATTTTACTTTTATTTTCATTAAAATTAAAGGTAATACCGACCTCCGGAGGTCGGTATTTTACTTTTATTTTCATTAAAATTAAAGGTAATACCGACTTCCGGAGGTCGGTATTTTACTGTTATTTTCATTAAATTTAAAGGTAATACCGACCTCCGGAGGTCGGTATTTTACTTTTATTTAATTATTTTGAATAAAATCGACCTCCGGATGTCGGTATTACCTTTAAAATATTTGTAATAATCACTATTTTTCTATTGTGTATAACACTAAGAGGTCGTTTGGTAGCTAGTTAAAGTTATATAGGTATTAGTAATGTAGATATTAGTTATGAGGTAATCTATATATTATTTATACATGTATTAGTTATGTAGAGATTAGTTATTCATGTATTAATTATACAAGTATTACTTATTCCACCTTCTATATCCTGTATAAGATAATACATAGATTCCCTCATAACTTATACATCGTCTTGAATATACATATGTCTCGTCTAGTGATGTATATACGTATATATATATATATATATATAGTACGTATTCAAAAGCTAATTAGCCGATCGATAATACATATCTAAATACGTAGTATGGATACGTCATATATTACGTACATATGAGTTAATATACGATCATTGAGAAATGTAATTAACCAAGTCCTATATATTATATATAATAATGATCCATCGTCTTGAATATATGTCTCGTCTAGTGATGTACGTATCTACATAGTACGTATTCAAAAGCTAATTAACCAATCGATATATAATCCATAACCAAGTAGTATGGAATATGTTGTATATTACGTACATATGAGTTAATATACGATCATTGAATATAATTAACCAAGTTATTCTATGTACTATAATGATCCGTCGTCTTGAATATATGTTTTTTTGTTGCGATATTGTACGTATATATATAGTACGTATTCAAAAGCTAATTAACTAATCGATAATCCATCCAAGCAATGGAATACCATTGTATTACGTACACACGAGGTAATATACGATTGTTGAGTAATGTAAATAAGCAAGTCCTATATATATAGTAATGATCTGTCGTCTTGAATATATGTTTTTTTGTGGCGATATTGTACGTATATATATAGTACGTATTAAAAAGCTAATTAACCAATCGATAATCCATCCAAGTAGTATGAAATACATTGTATTACGTACATATATGAGGTAATATACGATCATAGAGTAATATAATTAATCAAGTCCTGTATATTAAATGGTCCATCATCTTGAATATATATGTCTCGTCTTTAGTGATGTATGTTTATATATATAGTACATATTCAAAAACTAATTAACTAATCGACAATTCATCCAAGTAGCTAGTGGAATACATTGTATTACGTACATATGAGGTACTATACGATGACGATCGTTGAGTAATATAATTAACCAAGTCCTATATATTACTGGTCTGTCGTCTTAAATATATGTCTCGTCTAGTAATGATGTACATATATAGTACGTATTCAAAAGCTAATTAATTAATCGATTGATAATCCATTCAAGTAGTATGAAATACATTGTATAGTAGCATAATCGTTGAGTAATGTAACGAATTAATAATGTATCCGAGTTTATGAAATATGTTGATGATTAAATAATTTTTATTAATTACTTTTAGTTTTTTTAAAAAAATTGACCTCAAGTGGTCGGTTTTATCAAAAAATACTTTATTTTTTAAAAATACCGACCTCAAGTGGTCGGTTTTATCAAAAAATACTTTATTTTTTTAAAATACCGACCTCAAGTGGTCGATTTTTTTTTTTTTTTTAATTTTGTTACCTAAAAACCCTAACACCCTAACACTAACACTCACACTCACACTCACACCACCCTCACCACCGGCCGCTGCTGCTGCTGACGCTGCCCCTGCTGCTGCTGACGCTGTCGCTGCTGCTGCTGACGCTGCCGCTGCTGCCGCTGCCGCTGCTGACGCTGCCGCTGCTGACGCTGCCGCCGCTGCTGCTGCTGCTGACGCTGTTGGTGCCTTGCACCGCTGCCGCTGTTGCTGCACATTGCTGCCGCTGCTGCTGCTGAGGTTGCTGCTGCTGCTGCTGAAGTTTGTTATCGCCTGCCGCTGCCGCCTATCGCCGTCTCTGTTGCTGCTCCGGTGGGGGTCCATCAAGGTAAGTAATTTTAATTTTCTTGTTAATTAATTATAGTTATTAAATTAGGGTTTATCTTTGTTAATTTTAGTTACTAAATTAGGATTTATCATTTAACTAGGGCATGTCATTGTTAATGTATTTGTTTAGCATAAGTGTCAACACTAGTTGATCCTATTGATGACAAAATTGATTTTCTTGGAAGATCAATTTATGTCCACCTAGTGTTGACACTTAGTCTTTAATTTAGTTATAATGTATTTGTTTAGCATAAGTGTCAACACTAGTTGATCCTATTGATGACAAAATTGATTTTCTTGCAAGATCAATTTGTGTCCATCTAGTGTTGACACTTAGTCTTAATTTGATTATAATGTGGTTGATTAGTAAGTGTCAAGACTAGTTGATCCTATTGATGACAAAATTGATTTTCTTGCAAGATCAATTTGTGTCCATCTAGTGTTGACACTTAATACTAATTAGCATTAAGTATTACCCTTGTGGCCCTGTGTGGCATTGATTATGCCTCTGGACCATAGATGGTGGGTTATTTGGGAATGTTCGTGAGTCTCGGACATCGATATCTCGATTATAGAGCTGGTTATGTATGCTGTAGAGCGATTGGAGCCTGTGCAGGGCCAATAGGTTTATTTGTGAGCCATTGGGCTACTGATTGTGTTTGGCACATCATTATCATGCATATAAACTGAAAATATGAACTACTGACTTAAAATTGTGAAATTTAGTAAGTCGAAATTTTGAACTAATGACTTAAAATAGTGAAGTGTAGTAAGTTAAAATTTTGGAATTATGAACTAATGACTTAAAATAGTGAAGTGTAGTAAGTTAAAATTTTGGAATTTTGTACTCCTTTTACAAAGTAAAGTACTTGTTTTACTAAGTTGCACATATTAATTTGGATTTGAAATCTAACTTGATTACTAGTATTCTAATAAATTTTGGAAAATAATTAAATGATAAGGGTTTAAAATTAAAAAAAAAATCTCTTAATTTGTTTTTTTTTTGGAAACCCACAACCTCTTTCACAACCTCTACTCTTCGGGTGAGCACTCTGAGATGAACACTTTGTAGTAACCTGCTCACTGTGCAATAATCGCAAACCACACAGGAGATGTAACCCGCACTAGGCAAGCCCTATGTGACGAGCTCATGGTTTAGCGAAAGACGGAGGCTGGATTCGATCCCAGGCCCCCCACATGGAAAACGTCCACCTCCCAACCATTCAATGATGCCCTTGTGGGCCTCTCTTCATTTGTTAAAATGAACAATAAAAGGAAAAATAATCTTTAAATATTGGACTAGTAAAAGAGAACGGAGTGAGTACTTGAATATGTTTTATTCATATAATTTGAATTGTGTTTTTATTTTCTTATTATGATTTTGTTATAGTGATTTGTTCATTTGTCCACTTCTTTAAATGTCGATATCGCTTACAAAAAATCTTGTGCACAACATTATTTGCATCCCTTTCGGATCACCGTTCAGTGCGGGAAGGAGGGAGGGATGTTAAAACTTCCTAAAACGAATGTGCAAATAGAAGAGCGAAAGTTGGAGGAAGTTACAGAGGTAGTTGCCATAGCTATGTTGAGTGTCTCCACATGAGGCGAGGCTCGCACCAGGGTAGCTGCTCCATAGAAATGAAACTCTGTGATATGCAAATCTAGAGTTAGACATTTGCATTTCATTTCTGGAAGCGTCAGCTCTTCAAACTGCAACGGTACCTGATGTGGTGATCCCAATGAAACTAGTAAAGGACCGAGAAACCAAGAACAATCAAAAAGGAAGATATCCCATGTAGATAGATAATTTCATGGAAAATATGACCGCTAACACTATAGCTGAATGATATAGAAGAAGTACCCGACTTTAGAAAGTTGACAGAAAGATTGCAAAATGTCAGCAGAGTTTAATGCGTAAAAGTTCTTAAATTGTGTTATGTTCTAAATGCTATCTCTTTATGATATCTATATACTAAAAATCAAATAGAGAAAATAAGGTCTTTATGACAATACAAACCTCCGTGAACCAAGTCCCGAACATTAACTCAGTTGCATTGCTCAACTTTTGAAGACAATCTTCGACAAGTGTCCTAATAACTTGATGTTCATCAGTACAAGTGTCACTAGAAATACCTTGAGCAAACGAAGTACAACTCATTTGGAAAGTAAGATTAGCACTGACCACAGAGGATACATTTACTAGCCTACACTTGTGATCATACAGATCTCCGGAGATCTCCAAATGTTGAATATGCGGAGCAAAAATATCCAAAGAATGATCATCGTTGTCAGCTTTTGACCAATAATCTTCGAACTTAATCCTCTTTAAATTTGAAGAATTAATTTCCAGACGACTGAATCCATTGAATATAGAAAATTCGAGAGTTTCCAAAGCAGGACAACCTGAGAGTAAGTTTACAATAACGTCATCATCTAAGGTAATGTATTTCAACTTTAGGCTCTTTAAAGACTTCCAATCTATGACGAATTCTTTATCAAATCTACAACACGTCAGATCCAATGTTATCAAGGAGGAACACTTGTAGATAGAGTGAGGCAAGTTGATGCTGTCATCCTCATACGAATCTGACCGCAATACAACATTTTCAACATTTTTCTCAACAACTGTAGCAAGCCATCGGTAGATTGGGTAACATAGATTATTCTCAACATATTTGGATTGTGACTCATAATGGGACACGTGGGTGAAATCCAGATGGAATTTTCTTATTTTGGAACAAGCAGAATGAGCTAATACATAATCCACAAAGCATATAAAGTTTCTCCGTTGCAATATATCTTTACAACAGAAAAAGAAGTGATCAATTGAAGGCCATAGATACTGCCACCTTTTGGAGAGAACACATGTTGTGATGGCATCCTTGGTTGGCAAAAGAGAGAGAATTTGAATAAGAAGAGCTTCTGGCAACTCACTGATCCGATCTTCAAATCTATAGCTTCTTCGTTTCTTTGGGGGGCACAGAGAATCCGGCAACTCACTGATTCTATCTGCAACCCTTTTCTTCTTTTCTTCATGAACTCTTTTGCTTCTTCTTTTCTTTGAAAATGAAGGCCATAGATCCATCTGTTGTCTGTTTTGGGTGCAGAAAGGTTGGCTAGGGTTTGGATGATTTTCCCTTCTCTGTTATTTCAAGCACCTTATATACACCAGTCAAGTTACCCGCGATATCATTAGTGAATCTACAAATTTATTCATAACTTTATGTTGGATTATAGAAACTTCAATTGGAAAAGAGAAATTCAAAAGATTAGCACATTCAAAAAAAATTGAACATGTAAATTATTCTTAAGAATATAAAACGCTTATGATAATCAGAAAAAAGTTTCGCGGTTAAAAGTTAACGACCAGATTTGGTCGTTAAAGATTCTTTAGAGATGCATATAAATTTCGGTCATTATATATCTTTTTAGCGATCGAATTTCCCTTTGTTAGATTATCATTCCGTTCCTTAAAATCCTTTAATGGCGATGACATATCCGGTAATTATAATTGTTTTTAGGGTCTTGGGGAGAGATAAAAAGGAAATGGATTAGCGTGGGTGCGGTATGGTGTTAATTATGTGTCGGGTTTTAGTTCCGAAATTAATTAAATTTGGCCTGTTTAATTTTGGTGATGTGGACCTCCCATAAGAGGCCACATGGAAAAAATGGTTTTGGCCATTAAAAAGCTTTGAAATTTAAAAGTTAACGACCAGGTTTGGTGTTAGAGATTCTTTAGCGACCAATATAAATTTCGATCGTTATATTTCTTATTAGCGATTGATGAGAGGCTAAAAGTACGCTTTTATACGATCATTCGCCTCTCATTTGTCCTCTTTTTGATGTCGTCTTGAGCATAAATGTTATGTATTACACTTATGTTTTGGGTTTTGTTTATGTAGGAGTATCTTGAGGTATTTGGAGCTTAAACAAGAGGAAAAAGAGCACCAAGGAATCAAAAGGAACCAAGGAAGAAGCGACGCCGCAAAGCGAGCAAAAAATTGCATATCTGGTTGTGCCTTGCGCCACTGACCCAAAGCGGGCAGTGGCGCGTATTTGGAGCTGTTTCTGAACTTTTCCAGCAGCATAGCCTTGCGCCACACCCTCAAAAGCAAGGGGTGGCGTGGATTTCACAAGATGTCTTAAATTTTCGTTGATCCTTGCGCCACTGCTCCGCTTATGGGCAGTGGCGCGAGCGGGTACTTCTCCTAACCCGATTGGGATTGGTTTTCTTAGTCCTAAGGGTTCCTAAACTCTATAAATACCCCCTCCCACTTTTTATATGAACAACAACTGATTTGGGGAAGGCAAAACCTACGGCAAAGCTCAAGAACAAAGTCTAGTTTTATTTCTTTATTTTATTTTTGATTCTTTTCTTGTAAACTCATGAAATCTCTTCTTCCAAGGAGATTCATGAGTAGCTAAACCTTTAGTATCTAGGATTGTGGTTAAATACATGAAGGTTGACGTTTAATTATTATATCGTTTAGTTCGGATTTCCATTATTGAGTTATATATCTTCCTTTGCTCTTAATTGTTTGTTAACTTGATCACCTAGCAAACACTATCTATGGTGCATAAATTGGACTAGGAATAGGATGTTTATGTACGCAATAAGGGAAGGTAGGGCTTGGTTGTGAACTCTATAGGGAAGGGGAAACGATTCGCTAACGTGGATAGGAATATACCCGTTAGCCTTGCCCAGTTGATACGGAAGAAAAATCATATGCCCTTCACTATCGACCGACGACCATGGGAATATAGGCGTTAGGAATAGTCGAGGAGACCTAGAGTTGTTGGCAAAACGCTCAACATGGTTAAAATCAACCCGCAACTAGTAACTCAGGAAATCAACTAAACGTATGGTTTGAAAACTCAACTGGATTGTCGAAATACCATGACCCTGGATCTTTTCTCAAATATGAATTACAACCCGTTAAATCGAAGCTTGTCACCATTTGTTATTTATTTGCTTTCAAAATACACAAATCACTCTTCACTATTGGTTACCTACTGAATAGCTCGTATAAGAATTCAACCTAGTTAATCAATTCGTCAAATCCCTTGGGTACGATATCTGGACTCACATCCTATATTACTTGTACGGCTGCGTACACTTGCGTGTACGGCAACCCAATTTTGTAATAGTTTAGATTATTTTTAGTGTCACTTTTTTTTTTGTTTGTGATTTTGTACAGGTTTGGGGAAGTCTGAGTACCCGAATTTGGAAGCTAAAGACCATAGTCGAAGTTTAAGTGCGGGGTCGTTCACCCCTTTGATTGAGAATTGAAGAAAGCATGCTGCTAGCTAGGCCCTAGAGGGCCTCAGGGAGTATCTCTAACCCGATTTTTATCTTATTTATTGCTTTGGGGACAAAGCATGACTTTAAGTGTGGGGTGAGATATCTTCCATTATTTGTTAAGGGTGAAGTATCTCATAGGTTGTTAAGTTTTCTTTTTATTTTGCTAAGCTATATGAAAAACTGAATTTTTTTTTTGAAAAAGTCTAAAAACACAAAAAGATTTTTTTTATTCTTTAGTTAGGATAATTTTGAGCGTTTAATTTCCTTTTAGAGGCATACTTCATCCACCCCTTGGTTTTTCTTTTCGGTTCTTTTCCGAGGGGGAGCCCTTTGAACTGAGTATCTTTTTTTTACTTTTTAATTTTAGGAGTAGTTTTTTTAGGTAGAATGACTCTTCCCGATGATGGATGGTTGACGACCGTCTTGAGGGAAGAGTTAGTCATTAGGAGTTAGAGAGTCTTTAGGACCAATCGAATGCTAGGTGCTCTTTTTAGGAACTATAATTGACTGAATGATGCAAGTTGGTTTCGAATTTAAAAGCATGTTGTGTGAAAGATTGAATGACTTCTTTTGAGACACCTAGGCTCTTTTATTTGACTCTTATGTGACGTTTGGCCTAAATTTGAACTCTTTGTTGGCTGCTTGATTGAGAATCGTGTGGATCCTTCGTGAGTCGAACATGTGCCATGTGTGTTAGAATTTTGTGTTATTCCATGCTTTCATATTGATGTCTAGAACTTGCCCGGTGTGTTTGCAAAACGAAATGAAGAATGTTAAGTTTAGGAGATGATATAGGCATTTCTTTGATTAGCCAATTTTTATCCTTTGTTGTACCTACCCATAATTGATGTTCCTAGCTAGCCCCGTTGAGCCTTTAACCTATTCTTTTGGTAGCCATATCTAAAGCTTAACCCTTTTATTTCAATTGACCGTGAATTTGATCCAAAACTCCTAAGCGCTTAAATTGAAAAATAAGAGTTGGAGGGAGTAAGAAAGAAGAAAAAAGGGAAATAGTTGAGGATGGAAGCCTGTAGAAAAGTCTAAGGGTGCAAGAAAGAAAAATTCATATACTTTAGTAGGGAGTAGAAAAAGAATAAAGAAAAAGAAATAAGAAAAAAAATAATTCTTGATAATTGAGTACTCCTTACTAGTGGTGTGTGAACGTGCTTAAAGATATGGGAATACAAAAAAAAAATTATGGGCAAGAAGAGAAGAAGAAAGAAGTTGGTTGATTGAGAAGGGTGTTTACTGGAAAAAAAATGTGATGTATTAAAGCGCTTAGGGAAGGTAGTCACTATTTTAGCCAAAATAATTCCTACCCGTCCCTTAGCCTACATTACAACCCAAAAATTCCTACTTGATCTTGAGTTTAACGTTCTTATATTAGTGGAGTAGTACACTAAGGGCAAGCCTATGGTTCATCGTATGTTGCATGTGAACTTCTTTGTGAGAGTGAGCGTAATTTGATTTTCATACCCATCTATGTGATAAATTGTATTCTTGTGAGTGAATATGGGTAACTCTCTTGTGGTGAGGGCACATGGTTGACAAAAGATAGGTGAAATGCTTGATTTCTTGATTGGGTAAGTTATGAGTGTTTACTATGATCGTAGAGTCAATTCTTGAGGCTAGGAGGTCTTGAAGTAGTTATTTATGAGCTTTGAATGAATGAAGCATGTTGTGCTAAGCGCTTGGCATCTAGTCGTTGTACTCTTAGCTTGAGTATTCTTATATCCAATTGGTGTAGTTTGTAGTAAAGTCTAGGTCATGAGTGTATAGCTTACTCGAGGACGAGCAAGGGTTTAAGTGTGGGGTGTTGATGAGAGGCTAAAAGTACGCTTTTATACGATCATTCGTCTCTCATTTGTCCTCTTTTTGATGTCGTCGTGAGCATAAATGTTATGTATTATACTTATGTTTTGGGTTTTGTTTATGTAGGAGTATCTTGAGGTATTTGGAGCTTAAACAAGAGGAAAAAGAGCACCAAGGAATCAAAAGGAACCAAGGAAGAAGCGACGCCGCAAAGCGACGCAAAACGAGCAAAAAATTGCATATCTGGTTGTGCCTTGCGCCACTGACCCAAAGCGGGCAGTGGTGCGGATTTGGAGCTGTTTCTGAACTTTTCCAGCAGCATAGCCTTGCGCCACACCCTCAAAAGCAAGGGGTGGCGCGGATTTCACAAGATGTCTGAAATTTTCGTTGTTCCTTGCGCCACTGCTCCGCTTTTGGGCAGTGGCGCGAGCGGGTACTTCTCCTAACCCGATTGGTATTGGTTTTCTTAGTCCTAAGGGTTCCTAAACTCTATAAATACCCCCCTCCCACGTTTTATATGAACAACAACTGATTTGGGGAAGGCAAAACCTACGGCAAAGCTCAAGAACAAGGTCTAGTTTTATTTCTTTATTTTATTTTTGATTCTTTTCTTGTAAACTCATGAAATCTCTTCTTCCAAGGAGATTCATGAGTAGCTAAACCTTTAGTATCTAGAGTTGTGGTTAAAGACATGAAGGTTGACGTTTAATTATTATATCGTTTAGTTCGGATTTCCATTATTGAGTTATTTATCTTCCTTTGCTCTTAATTGTTTGTTAACTTGATCACCTAGCAAACACTATCTATGGTGCATAAATTGGACTAGGAATAGGGTATTTATGTACGCAATAAAAGAAGGTAGGGATTGGTTCTGAACTCTATAGGGAAGGGGGAACGATTCACTAACGTGGATAGGAATATACCCGTTAGCCTTGTCCAGTTGATACGAAAGAGAAATTTATGCCCTTCACTATCGGCCGACGACCATAGGAATATAGGCGTTAGGAATAGTCGAGGAGACCTAGAGTTGTTGGCAAAATGCTCAACATGGTTAAAATCAACCCGCAACTAGTAACTCAGGAAATCAACTAAACGTATGGTTTGAAAACTCAACTGGATTGTCGAAATACCATGACCCTGGATCTTTTCTCAAATATGAATTACAACCCGTTAAATCGAAGCTTGTCACCATTTGTTATTTATTTGCTTTCAAAATACACAAATCACTCTTCACTATTGGTTACCTACTGAATAGCTCGTATAAGAATTCAACCTAGTTAATCAATTCGTCAAATCTCTTGGGTACGATATCTGGACTCACATCCTAAATTACTTGTACGGCCGCGTACACTTGCGTGTGCGAAAGGACGCAACAATGACCAATTTTTTTCTTTCTGATTATCATAAATGTCTTGAGCGGTTTTATATACCTAAGAATAATTTACATGTGCAATGTTTCTTGAATATGTGTTTATCTTTTTAATTTTTCTCTTCCAATTAATGTTTTACTAATAATGTCTTACATACAGGCGCTTAACTTCACTGGTGTGTGTATATATATATCTTAACCAAGAAGCAGCTTGGGAAAAACGTGTCTTGAATAGAAAAGGGAAAACCCTAGCTAGCCTTTCTGCATCAAAAACATGGCTTCCAGCAAAGACACTTCATCGTCAAAGAAGAGATTCACCGGAGTTGAAGATCGAATCAGTGAGTTGCCGGACTCACTCCTCGTTCAAATTCTCGTTGATAACATTGGATCTGAGCTGTTGTGAATTTGACAACGAATTGGTCATAGAATGGAAGTCTTTGAAGAGCCTAAAGTTGAGATTTACTTCATTAGATGATGACGTTATTGTAAACTTACTCTCAGGTTGTCCTGCTTTGGAAACTCTCGAATTTTCTATATTCAACGGATTCAGTCGTCTTGAAATTAATTCTTCAAATTTAAAGAGGCTTAGGTTCGGAGATTATTGGTTGGCAAGTGACGGAGCTGATCACTCTTTGGAAATTTTTGCCCCACATATTCAACATTTGGAGATCTCTGAAGATCTGCATGATCTCAAGTGTAGGCTAGTAAATGTATCCTCTGTGGTCAGTGCTAAGCTTACTTTCCGAATGAGTTGTTCTTGGTTTGCTCAAGGTATTTCTAGTGACCCTTGTCCCGGTGAACATCAAGTTATTAGGACACTCGTCGAAGATTATCTTCAAAAGTTGAGCAATGCAACCGAACTAACATTCGGACTTGGTTCACGGAGGTTTGTATTGTCATAAAGACCTATTTTCTCTATTTGAATATAACAAAATTTGAGAACTTTTAAGCATTATACATAGACTACTGGTGTAAATACAAAAATCTTCTGTCTTTTTGCAACCTTTCTGTCAACTTTCTAAAGTCAGGTACTTCTTCTATCATTCAGCTACAATGTTAGACAGACAGATTTGCCATAACATTAACTGTCTACATAGGATTTCTACCTTTTTTATTATTCTTGGTTTCTCGATCCTTTACTAGTTTCATTGGGATCACCACATCAGGTACTTATGCAGTTTGAAGAGCTAACGCTTCCAGAATTGAAATGCAAATGTCTAACGTTGGATTTGCATGTGACAATGTTTTATTTCTATGGAGCAGCTATCCTGGTGCGAGCCGCGCCTCTTCTATTTGCACATTCGTTTTAGGAAGTTTTAACATCCCTACCCCCTTCCCACACTGAACGGTGTTCCAAAAGCGATGCAAACAATGGCGTACACATGATTTTTTTGTAAGCAATGTCGACATCTAAAGAAGTGGACAAATGAACAAATCACTATAACAAAATATATCATAATAAGGGAATGAAAAACACAATTCAAATTATATGAATAAAACATATTCAAGTACTCCCTCCGGGTTTTTTTACCCCTTCCTAGGAGCTCCCACCCCTTTTGCTCCCTTGGTGATTCGAACTCACAACCTTCGGGTTGTAAGTGAGGAGTTCTTACCATCCGAACAACTCCCTCCGTTCCCTTTTTGCTAGTCTAATACTTAATAATATTTCTTTCCTTTTATAGGTTCATTTTAACAAATTAAGAGAGATTTTCTTTTTCAATTTTAAACCCTTATCATTTAATTATTTCTCAAAACTTATTAGAATACTAGTAATCAAAGTTAGAGTTCATCCAAATTAATATGCGCAACCTAATAAAATAGTACTTCATAAATGGTTTTTTCAAAAGGAGTACATGATGTTTATACTGGTCTAGTCAAAGGAAATAGAGTGAATGCATTATCACAACTCAATAATTTTAAATATAATCACAATAGCCTAATTAAAAATGTTAATGTATACTTTTCTTTTATATAAGGCATAAGACAATAACTCAAAAACTCATAATTTATTTTATTGCAAAAAGAGCGGATGAAAGAATAAAATAGAAAAAACTTAAAACTGAAACAACAACATATAATATGCATGTCTAATCCCCAAACATTGCAAATTGCAGAGAATATAATTTCTTTTGGATCAGGTTCTTGAGTTTGCTAAAATAAAAATAATTTCTTTTCAAATGTTTAGAATTAATTGTAGTAGCAAAATAAACTAAATCTTCGGTTCTATTGTGGAAGCCCAATTAACTACCATCTTCGCAAAGAGTTGATAAATATTTGTTAGAGTGGGTAAAAAGTCCCACATTGGTTGGGGAATGGACTGATGGTCTCCTTATAGGGACTTGGGAAATCCTCTCCTCATGAGCTAGCTTTTGGGGTTGAGTTAGGCTCAGGTGCCATATCTTCACATGGTATCAGAGCCAGGTCCATTCCCGTTTGGGCTCCCGGTCCACGCTCCAGTTGGACCCTGGGCGTGAAGGGGAGGTGTTAGAGTGGGTAAAAAGTCCCACATTGGTTGGGGAATGGACTGATGGTCTCCTTATATGGACTTGGGCAATCCTCCCCTCATGAGCTAGCTTTTGCGGTTGAGTTAGGCCCAGGTGCCATATCTTCACATGGTATCAGAGCATAGGCTCGTGTCGATCTGTTTTGGCTCTGTTTCAAAAGAAGGGCTTCATCTCATTTTTGTTGTGTTACGGAAGAAGTTTGGATTTCTAATCCACCACTTTGAAGTGGTATTCTGTGTCACCTCCACCACAGAAGGAGGCGGTGTAGCTTTTCTGGCCGAACCAGTCTTCTCCGGCGCTCTGGGTATGAAGCGAGTGACTGTCACGCGCCACTCGTATAGTTTGCTTGTCCATCACGCGCCGGCGCGTGGAGGCGCGTGTTACGGCTGAATCAATTGGGCTTTGAATTTCCGGCGTCAGATCGTCATTTCCGGCGCATCTTAGGACTGTTCTGGTGGTAAAACACGGTTTGAAAAAAAACTGTTTGTCACTTCCAGGTTCGTTTCTCTTTTGTGACATTAAATGTGGTTTGTGATTTGTGGTTCTGCGGCTGCTGGCTTCTACTTTGGTTTGGATAATTGGTGTTGTGTGGGTATAGTTGTTGGTTCAGGATTTCTTGCTCTCAACCATTAGTTTGGGTATTTGATTGTTCACTACTTGCTCTAGTCTACTGGTCAAGTACTCAGGTCCCTTTATTTTGGGTTGAAGATTGGTTCTGGGTTGCTAAAATCATTTTAGGCTTTGCTCATTTGTGTTTGTGGGGTCACAAAACCTGCTTCTGGTTATATTTGTTGTTGATGAGTTTGTGTGTTGTTTAAATATTTGGAGAAAATGACTGAAATTGTGGCTCCCATGTCTTCTGATAAAACAATTTTGATTTTGGCAAAAGAGCTAGCTTTTGGGGTTGAGTTAGGCCCAAGTGTCATATCTTTACATGGTATCAGAGCCAGGTCCATTCCTGTTTGGGCTCCCGATCCACGCTCCAGTTGGGCCCTGGGCGTGAAGGGGGTGTTAGAGTGGGTAAAAAGTCCCACATTGGTTGGGGAATGGACTGATGGTCTCCTTATATGGACTTGGGCAATCCTCCCTCATGAGCTAGCTATTGGGGTTGAGTTAGGCCCAGGTGTCATATCTTCACAATATTTAAACAAAAGAAGAAAAAATTAAAAATCTACCCGATTTCAAACCCTTGGCCATGTTCTACTTAATGATGGCTGGACCAAGCGAGCTAGAAGCTATTTGTGTTAAACAGTGTCAGCTTATATTATTTTACTATTTTTCATATTAATTAAATATGCATATTTAGTAAATTTTTCTGGAGCAGCAGTCAGTGGCGAACCCAGGATTTTCACCAAGTGGGTTCAATATATAAAAAAAAATAATACGCAAAGAAGCAAATAAAATAAAAGTTTAATTAACTAAAATATATTATTATAATTCTATTCTACGAGTTTTCATTTCTTGAAACCTATTCATAATGATCTCATTAAAAACAGTATTAAATATTTTTTTTTCTACCTAAGGCACCATACAACTGCTCATGAAATCATCATCCATTCAGTTTCGCAATTCATTCTAACACTTGATGTTTTTAAGCGGGCAATAAAATGGACAACCAAACGCAACCGTCAATATCAGATTTTATGCAAATATCAAAATACTAACCAAATATTGTATTGCTAATGCTAGAGTTTTCATACCTTATAAAGTTATACTTGCAACCAAACTAGTATACCTAGAATATACCTACAACACAAGACGTCTATGTAAAAAAACATAAAAAAATTGAAAAAAAGTCACTGTCATGAGAATTAATTCCACTTATCGTTAATTATTTGTGTTTTAACATTTTTTTATACCTCATTTAAGTGCTAATGTGGAGGCTAGAGCTTGATGTTTTTTTTTTTTTGTTACATGCCTTTTTTATTTAGATTAAGTTCCTTTTTTATTGGAAGTAATATTATAATAATAATTATTTTAAAAAAAAACTGAGCAAAGACATAAGCTAAATTAGGTGCTGCCGTGCTGAACATTTAATTTTTAAAAGAAAAAGATTGCTGTAGGTGGGGTTCGAACAGGAGTCACGGGACTCAAGACTATAATCCTTGAACCCGCTTTTGCCACTAGGCTGGACATTCACTTGTTAAAGTGGGTTCAAAATTAATTATATACTGTTACATTTTCAAAAACTGATTACATATACACATATATACAGTGTAATTTTTCGACCAAATGGGTTCATATGAACCCACTTGAACCTATGTATGTCCGCCCCTGGCAGCAGTGTCGGATGACACCTCTTGAGCCTACGTGTGTCTGCCCCTGGATGCGAATATATCTTTGATTATCATTGAGAAACGTTTTTACTAGAAAACTTCATGTTAATATGACTAGTGATGTTGCTTTTTCTGTGGTTAAATGGGAAGAGCTGTTATTCTATAGCTTGGTCCACCTATTTCAAGAGTCATCCTGAGAAGAACAACTTTTATAATCATTTTTCCAGAACCATTAAAGATTGGTCGGTTCAGAAATTGTTCCATACCAAACACTTGTACTATGAAATCATTGTTTTATAAATTTTGTGCATTATGATTTTCATTTGACTGTAGACCTGCATCTGATTCCATTTGTATTCTCTCTCCAGTTGGAAATCCAAAGATGCGAATTTGAGTCGCACTATTTGGACGAAGGACATGATATTACTTTCCTGTCAAGCTTCGGGTTTCCTAACCTCAAGAATGTTAAGGTCATCAGCTCTTGCGGGAAGTGTTTTAAGCAGCTTCTTGAATGGGATCGTGAGTGGAATTATGATGATCTTTTCAAACTTTCAGAATTTCTACTAAAGAATGCAACGGTTTTGGAGAAGTTCGTAATTATATCAAGGAGAGGAAAGTGCAAGAGCTGTTCAATGAACTGTGTGTCTCAATATTCATTTCGATTGGCTGAGAAATTGGTAGGTTGCCCAAGATCCTCAACCAATTGTGTGATCATTTGCCAGGAGGGAGCTTTCCATGAATAGATCGCAGGTGGTTTTCTGTTTCAGTGTACCAGAAGTGTTAGTTTATATTTAGTTTTTTGATATACTGCTACTGAAATCTTTAATTTCTCTATGTAACTAATAACTATTTGTTCCTGTTATGGTGTTTGGTTTCTCATGAAGCTTTTCTTTGTTGCATTCTGGATGTTGTGCATTTGTTTAAGAATTTCTAGCTAGATTATTTCCATAGATCAACTAGCCACTTTTTTTTTCTGATAATTAGGCTTATGAAATGCTGTGTTTTGCAAACTTTGTTGAGGACATCAAGGTATTATTACTGGAAGGTGGTACCCTTAGGCATTTTCTGGGATGGAAGAGGTTTGTACATTTTGCTTATCTTAGAGATTCTGTAGCCAATTATGATTGAGGCTTGCAATGCGGTCAAATGCTATTTTTTGAACTTAAGGTCATATTATAAGAGGGTTGCTTTTTGATACATCTGTTTGATTCACCTAAAATCTTCATTGGTTAGGCAAATTTGAGTTGGGCTTAAATAGCTTACTAGGGATTGTAAGAAATTTGTGGAACAATAGCTCATTGTATCAAAGACAAGCGGGTGCCGGAGATTGTTAGGTTTAATGAGAAATTGTTAGGTTGCCCAACATCCTCCACTAATGTTGTGATTATTGTCGAGGACTGAGCTTTCCGTGACTAACTGCAAACAGTGTGCCATGTCAGGATGCGGTAAATGTTGTCTTATGTTGAGTTTTTGATAAACTGCTTATGCAATCATGAAACTTTTGGGTCCAATTATCTACTAATTTTACTTTTGGACTTACTGTTGTGTGACATACCAAAATGTTAAGGTATCTTGCTTTTTAGATGTTGTACAATGTGCATTGTGATTTCTTCCAACTCTTGTTTTTTTGGACATATTAAGATGAGGAGATAAGCCACATTTTAATGATAATTAGCCAATGTTCTGTTCTTCTTACCTTGCTATGTCAGTAGCATCAATGTCTTATAAGATTGTATATTGGTTCCCTTTTGTGCTTTTTCTTGGAAGAAAGTGGTTTAACAAAGTATAATACGCAAGGAGAAGACCTTCTAAAAGTTGCAACATTTATTGATTGAAGCTACAATATAAGGTGACATTTCTAGTATGCCAAAACAAAAGCACCTCCAGTCTAATCATGTAGAAGACATTGGGACACACATCTCTCTCAACATATCCAGCAGATTCTCGTCTTTGATACGATAACGAACTTCATCAAAGCCATTGCATTCTTTAGTAGAAACTTTGAAATTTCAAAAAGCTTATCATTGCCCCCTTCAAACCGCCCCTTTAAACAATTTACTATCCCAATCTTAACATTCTTGAGATTGGGATACACAATGTTGACATCCAACTTTGCAGATTGATTCCTCTTACTTGATTGTTGGGGTTCTTTGATCTTGGTAAACCCAGAAAGTCAAATCTCAGTTTGAGAACCCAATACTTGCAACTTAGGCAGAGACATCTTCCTTGCTTAGAAAAGATGCGCTAGAGCTTTCCTCTGACTCTTAATCGAGATATTATCTCCTTTGGCCAAATAGCTTCGCTCAAGTTGGCAGTGGAAACCATGAAACTGTAGCGGTTAAGATAATCAGGATCAAATGCAGGTCTACAGCCTAATGGAAATATATTTGAAAATTCCACATAAGATAAATAGGGAAAGAAAAGTACATTCCAATAATGTATGATATATATCAATTTTGAAAAGCCCAATTGCCAGGTGATTTTCCAAACAGACCTTACACAATATGAGAGTAATGCATGCCTATTCAATTCCTCTTTTTATCCTTTTCTTTTGCAGTGCCATGTTTGTTATGCAATATGTAGGGTGTGTTCGGTAGGATGAAAAATATTTTTCTATTCTTTCATGTTGGGTTGGTGAGGTTTTTTTAGAAAATAACGCAAAAAAATCTGTTATTAATCCAGTAGTGTTTGTGAAATTTGAGCAAAGATTCTCAATTTTCCACTTCTTTTTCTCAGCAGCAAAACTAATACATCCAGTGATTTCCGACTGGTATTCGTACATGAAACTGAAGTCGAGCAGCAATCTTTTAATTTTGGGAGAAACAGAATGAGCAAATACATATTTGATAGGTAAACCAATCTAAGAATGAAACCTGTTGAGGCTCGCAAAAGGATAGCTGCTCCAGAGAAACAAAACATCATGATATGCAAATTCAGAGCTAGACACTTGCATTTTAATTCAAACTGCAACAGGACCTGATGAAGCAATCCACAGTAGACAGATAATGTTATGCCAAACCTGACAGATAATCTAAAAGTTCTGTTGAATGCTTAACTTTAAAAAGTTGACAAAAAGATTGCAACACGTCCAAATAGATATGTGCATAGCTATAGTTACATACATATGTGTATGCAAGAGAATGCACTTAAACTTGATCATTCAATATAGTTGCATCAAAGATTAGGTTATTACATTATGTGAACTTGCAATCTTTTTGGATAAGCCAGATGAACTGCTTGATTGGTTTTGTCAAACTTTACCTACTGATTCCTTTTTCTGTTTTTTATCGGTTTGTTTATTTGAATTTCATGTAGCAGTCAATATTCATTACACAATTGAGATGTTCTCCAAATAATGCATTTAATGATACTTAGGGTGTCAAAGATATCATTTCTTTCTAAACTTTCAGTCAGGTGCTCCATTTAATTCAGAGATTTGCAGAAGCTACAACTAGTCTACGTCGTTCTGTCCTATTATATTCAGAGTTAGTTACCCTTGGAGCTCTCTTTGGAAGCTGAAGCCATTGATATAGGTAGCATTACTCATCCCCACCATGGAGAAAGCTGGAAACTTGCAAGCGTATATTCCATAGAGTGTGATTATATCAGAGGAAGAGTATCGAAAACTAGAAGATGAAGGAAAGGGAGAATAAAGATCTTCTCTTGCTATCCAGCTTGAACAGAGGATATTCCCATCACAGTTTTTGGTTTTTCCTTCCGAGGCAGCTAAGAAAAAGAGCATTAGGGTCATCACGTTATCAATTTATCACCCATCAAAGATAAGATCAACACAAGAAAATGTTTCCATTTATACCTAAGAAAGAGAGAGAAATGAAAGCAGGGGTCTAAAATACAACAAACAAAAAGCTTAATGAGAAACCAAGATACCATAAAAGTTGGTATGTCATAAGGGTAACTCCAAAAGAACAGTAATTAGTTACAAGGAGAAGCTAAAGACAAATGATTGCATGAGCAGTTTACCAAAAACTCAATTAACGTCTACTTGTAGTCAAGTCATGCAAAGCTTACTCACGGAAGGTAATCATAAATTCGACGGGGGATCTTGCGCAAGCTGACAGTTTCTCAGTCAATCGAGATAAATATTGGGACAAACAGTTCATTGAACATCCTTCGCACATTCTTCCCTTAGATATGATAACGAACTTCTCCAAAACTATTGCATTCTTTAGCAGAAATTCCAAAAGATTGAAAAGCTTGTCAAAGCCCCATTCGACATGATCCTTCAAGCACTGCCATGAGGAGATGACAATCTTAACCTTTTGAGGTTGTGTAATGCAACACTTGAAACCCAACTCTGTAAATCCATATTACCATGGTTACAATACTAACCATGGTAACGTGAGGCTTTACAGTGACATAAGCAAAGCTTCTTATTGATAATTAAGAACATATTTGCATTCTGCTTCGGAAGCAAAGTGGAGGGGTATAATTAAAACTTCAACCAAATGAATAGATGTAAAAAGAAAGAAGTTCAAGGACGTTACATGTGTAGTATCCATGTCTATGGTTAGTGTCTCCACATGAGGCGAGGCTCGCAAAAGGCCAGTCGCTCCGTACAAATGAAATTTTTCCATATGCAACTCTAGCGTTAGATATTTGAATTTGAATTCTGGAATCGGCACCCCTTTGGTTCAAATTAACCCGTCCAAGTGTTAGAACTTTTTAACTCTTGATTGCCTTTATGAATAATTGGTTCTATGTAATTTTTTTATTTTCTTTTTTATTTGTTCAAATATTCAAGGATAAGCTAAACAAATCATTGTATTTTAATCTTTCTGGATAACGTTAGAATAAGCTGAATCATTGTATGTGTTTCCTAAATGAGTATAATAATTAATAAATCTTTTCATGGTTATTGATTTCGAGATTTTCCTTTCCCCTTTATATCAAATTCGGCATATACATTTAAAATTCATATTCAGTCAGTTCAAAATCACGCTGTCTCACCCATGTATGTTGCTTTTTAGTTCCCAAACACTTTGTTTTGTTTATGGCCCCTGAATTGTTTCCATACTTCTCCAATTTTACTTATAACATCACCTCCCACCTGTTGTTATCAGAAAACACAAACAAGTTTACGAAAGACTTCAATGTCTTATATGTTCTCTCCATATCTTCAGCATTTGCACGACGCTACTCCTTTCAATGTTCATTTCTCTTTGCAGATCTTTTCAGGGTTGTCGATTTTGAAATCTTTATTTTCCCTTTACATCAAATTCGGCAGGAAAAAACAAAAAATTCCTCTTGGGACAGTTTAGCATCACACACACACACCCCCACCCCCACCCCCCCGGTATGATGCTTTTCAAGTCTCAAAACACTTTGCTTAATTACTGTCCCATAAATTGTTTCCACGTTATTTATAATTTGCCTCCCAAATGCTACGGTCAGGCTTGCATAAGACTTTACAATGTTGTGTGTGTTCTTTCTATATCTTTATGAGCTTATCGATATTCAAATCTTCCTTTTCATTTTATATCAAATCCTGCATTGAAACTGCCCCATTAATTTCCCCCTACCCTTCCTAAGGCTTCTTCTGGATAATTTATAAATCCTCTCTGTTTTACTAAAAAAACAACTGGGAGTCCTCACAAACATAATTTAATACCTGTTCCACGTGTGTTACTAATGAATGGATAACATCAACCTGAAAACCAATGAAAAATAACTCCAGAAACAGACTTCTGTCCATTGAACCTCCACCAACTGTACAGCTGACGTGGTTTAAAAACAATGCAACTCAAAAGCATTTTGGTATTTTCATGACGCCTTAAAGCTTTTGATAAATTGTTGCTTTCATATTGGGAAAGAAAGAATCATCTTTTACCTTAACATGTTGAACGATTTTAAAATGTTCCCTTTTTGGAGAGTAATCCCTATTATGCATATACTCCTGACCGTGCAGGTCCTAGAGTTCCTGCTACGGTATTCCTTTGTTTGCTATTTATTCTTCAAATAGTACATGGTAAGTTCTCATGTATGTAACTATAATCCCGCCGGTACATAGAAATTAATTATGTTCTCAAATGTTTACCTGCACTTCTGGTAGTGTTTCTTTATTTTTTCCCATTAACAACATCACAACATTTATGAGTGAGGGTAAACAATTGCTTCCTTCTTTTAATGGCTGTAAAACTGTGCCTGCCTTCGTATTTGTACCCCCACTCTGATATGTTTACACGTCAGCCTGCATTACGTCTTCTGGCATGTATGCTACCCTATTATTAACTGCACCACAACCATAAGTTTATACTTTCATAATACGCCTGCTCATTGCACGCACATGAATCCACCGATGGATCAAAGGACTATATATCGTCATGCATACCTAATCTCTCCAAATAATTGTCCAGGTAAATTTTTAATTATACCTTATACTACTTTGTTGTTCATCATAATTAATATTGCATTTCTCTTTTGATACAGTAACTAAAGTAACGAAACTACCTGAAGCCCCCCGAGAATTGACTTACACGCACATGTCACAATTGCGATCTCAATATCTGAGGAAAAGCAGGAACAACTTAGAACCGAAATTTATACATGAGTTTTGCTAGATTAATCATGCAGTAAATAATGATTGCGAAACTATTAGTTTATGTACGAATATATCTCATGTATGACTTTTGAATTATGAATTACTTAATTACCCTGTATAAACAGTTTAAAATGCAATCTTTATGATAATGTTCCTTAAGTACGAATAGTTCACGGACCAATTTACCTTCATTACAGAGAGGATCGAGGACAGAGGAAATCAGTGGTCTCTGCTCTTTCCAGCAAGGGAAAAATGATCGAACATCCTTCTCTTAACATTTTTGGAAAGGGCGGAGGTAGTTAAAATGGTGGTCCCTTTCTTAGATTTAGTTTTCCTTTAATTACATGTTTTGCGCACAACAAAATGAGCAGATAGTTATTAATCACTTCAAAATATTTATCACATCAAAATAGTTCAACCTTCTTAACAATGATATCAAATAGATCCTTCGGTCCGCCACAAAGTAAAGGTTATCAACAAAATTATAGTGCCAGGTCTCATTGATAGTTTCGTACACAACTTCGTAGTAATCATAACTAATCCCATTGATAGTTTCCTATACACCAGCAAACATCAAAATTACAAAGACACTAAAAAACACTACTACGACACCCCCGCCCCCCCCCCAAAAAAAAAAAAAAAAAAAAAAAAAAAAACCAAACCGAATCTGTTAAACCATTTGCACTGCACCCTGCTTGCCCATTCACTCATCTCGAATGAGAATAAACTATGGTTGGTTAACTTTCCAAGATAAGTTTATTGTTTATATCTTATATGCATAACATCCTATTACAATTCAAGTTAAACCATTCCAAATTCAAACCAACTTATGTTATAGTGCTATATTAAGCCGGTCATATTTTTCAGTGAAAAACATTCGCTGATATACGTGTATTCAAAGTCCATATCCTTTATATGCTGGGAACATTAATAGCAAAAATATCAATTATGGTTACATAAAGAGAAGTACATTACTTAGCATATTGTACAACTGTTTTGATATTAATTTTTTTTAAAACGTTTTGATACTAATTTTTCTTTTAATTCTTTACGCACGAAGATATTATGTCTTAACGATCACTTATGTTTAAAAAATATTTTAGAATATAAATGAAATTTTACCACCGTTCAACCGACTGTTAAACCATTTTCAAAGAAAGAAATTACATGGAAAGCTGGTAGTCCCCTAGATGATGCGACGTTTCTATCAGCAAATGAATTTATATATTACCCCCGAATTATCCAAATCAATTCATTCTTCGTACGTACTCTATTAGACACTCCCCAACCTCTCAAATCTCTAATATTCATCTTTGTTCTTTTCAGTTTTCCCTATATTACTTATGACCAAAAAAGACCCCAGGCATACACCTATTATATCCCAGTTCCAACAGCTTGGTCAAGCCCACATATTGAACCTAAACGGTTCCTTCAGTACTTTCCTTCATCTATCTCTTTATCAAAAAAAATTTTAAAAAAATCTTTTCCATCGCATGCCTTATATTAGATTTCCTGTTCATCGAACCAACTATATATTAGAACAAGTGGAATTAAATGGTTTAAACGATCCAAAAAATGATTAAGTTGATCAGTATATACTATATAGAAACGTAGTACTAAATGATAATGCCAACCCAACTATTTTTTGTTGAAATGTCATTAAAATATTAAGCTTCACCACCGCGCGAACCGCGGACAATTTGTCTAGTTTTAAAAATAAAATAAAATTATATGTCGAGCCATGTAACTTGGGCTTGTAACCAAGTGGGGCGTAGTTGGATGATGGTATATATTGGGCCTAGTATCTAGCGGAGTCCATTGGGCCTTTCAACCCTCGGCAGAATTGGGCACCTTAAGATATCAAGGGAAAAAGGATAAATATACCCTCAACTTTGCGATTTAGAGCAGATATATTCCTCGTTAAAAAGTGGTGCATATATACCCCATCATCTAACAAATGATGTATATTTACCCTTTTCTTTAACATAACTATATTTACTGAATTAAAAAAATCCTAAAATTATTTTTTTAATTTTAAAAATGTCATGCGGCTTTAAAAAGTTATCTCACCCATTTGGACCGGGTAACCTCCCAAAAACATGGCCAAATAAGCTAAGAACTGAACTTTCCTGATATACTATCATCAAATCTCAACTCTAGTTTTACGTGTCATTCTTCCTGTATCTTATAGTTAAGAGCATATTTGGAAAGAAATTGGATTTGTTACATTGATTACTATCAACTATTAATATCCCGTCACTTCTCCCTTGTCAGACATTAGTTAACGAAAAAAAATTTAACTTCTCATCTTGAACAATCCTCATCTAATGAGTTAATTTTTGGAGTAGAGTTAGATCCTAAATTAAAATTGTTATTTCCCTTTTACTTTTTCCTCTCATATATGTGGATCTTGATCAATTAAATGTTCATAATGTAAAAGTTGCAACAACAAAAAGATCAGCAGAATACTGACCAATATTGTTTGACACTCACCCAAAATTAGTATGTTGGTATCATTCCTCATGAACAGTGTCCTGTAATACAATCATGTTCAACCAAACTCGGAAAACAGTTTTTTTTCCAAAACAAGGGGATAAAAGATACCAATAACTATTTAGCATGGGATTTATCAAGAAAGCTATTTTTCACAAATTTCTTGCAACCCCTAGTAATTAGCCATTTCAGCCCAACTCGAATCTGCCAGATAAATGAACATTTTATGTGAAATTGTGAATCAAACAGATGTATCAAAACCAATCCTTTCATAGGTATGACCAAGTTCAAAAAATAGCATTTGACCACATTTGATAAACACAGTACGTACAAACCTTTTCCTTCCCAAAAAATGCCTGAAAGGTACCACCTCGAAGTAATAATACCTTGATGTCATCGATAAAATTTGAAAAACACAGCATTTCATGAGCCTAATTATCAGAAAAAGTGTGGCTAGTTGATCTAGGGAGCTAGAAGAAATTCTGAAACACATACACAACATCAAGAATGCAACAAAGAAAAGCCTCATGAGAAACCAAACAACCATAACATTTGGTATATATGTCATATGGATAAGAAAAACAGGAACAAATAGTTATTAGTTACATAGAGAAATTCAGGATTTCACCAACAGTAAATCAAAAACTAAATATAAATTAATATTTCTGGTACACTGAAACAGAAAACCACTTGAGATCTAATCATGGAAAGCTCCCTCCTGGAAAATGATCAAACAGCTGGTTGAGGATCTTGGGCAACCTATCAATTTCTTGGACAATTGAAAAACATATTGAGACACACAGTTCATTGAACAACTCTGACACTTTCTTCTCCTTGATATAATTACGAATCTCTCCAGAACTGTTGCATTCTTTAGTAGAAATTCTGAAAGTTTGAAAAGGTCATCATGATCCCACTCAAGATACTCCTTCAAACAAATCTCGGAAGAACTGACAATCTTAACATTCTTGAGGTTGGGAAACCCGAAGCTTGACCTGAAATGAATATCATGTTCTTTGGCCAAACATCCTAACTCAAATGCGCATCGTTGAGGACCCAACTGGAGAGAGAATACAGTCAAATGAAAATCATAATGCACAAAAGTTACAAAACAATGATTTCATAGTACAAGTGTCTGGTACAGAATAATTTCTGAACCAACCAATCTTTAGTGGTTCTGGAAAATGATTACAAAAGTTGTTCCTCTTTGGATGACTCTTGGAATAGGTGGACCAAGCTAAGAATAACAACTCTTGAGTTTGTCAGCAATCTTTTTAACATGAAATTTTCTAGTGAAAAACGTCTCTCGTTGATAATCAAAGATATATTTGTATCCAGGAGCGGACACACGTAGGCTCAAGGGGTATCATCCGACTCCACTTCGCCGAAGTATTTACTTATTTAATTAATACGAAATAATGAATAAACGATAAAAAATAATGTAACCTGACACTATTTAACACAAATAGCTTCTAGCTCGCTTGGTCCGGCACATCGTTAAATAGAACATGGACAAGGTTTCAAAACCGGGTAAATTGCATGATTTTTCTCCTTCTATTTATTTTCAGTTTGTTGCTAAGATGGTAGTTAATGGGGCTCCCACAATGGAACCGAAGATACAGTTTAGTTTGCTATAGCTACAATTAATACTTCTAAACATTTGAAAAGAAATTATTTTCATTTTAGCAAACTCAAGAACCTAATCCAAGAGAAATTACATTCTCTGCAATTTACAGTGTTTGGGGATTAAGCATATTATATGTTGTTGTTTCAATTTTAAGTTTTTTGCTATTTTAGTCTTTCATCTTCTTTCGTGGCAATAAAATTAATTATGAGTTTTTGAGCTATTGTCTGATGCCTTATAGAAAAGAAAAAGTATTTATTAACATTTTTAATTAGGCTATTGTGATTGCATTTAAAATTGTCGAGTTGTGATATTGTATTCTCTCTATTTCCTTTTACTAGTCTAGTATAAACTTTGTACTCCTTTTAAAAAATTGTTTACTAAGTACTTATTTTACTAAGTTGCACATATTAATTTAGATTTGAAATCTAACTTTGATTACTAGTGTTCTAATAATTTTTGGAAAATAATTAAATGATAAGGGTTTAAAATTGAAAAAAAATCTCTCTTATTAGGAAAAATATATTTTTAAATATTGGACTAGTAAAAGAGAACAGAGAGAGTACTTGAATATGCTTTATTTATATAATTTGAATTGTGGTTTTTATTTTCTTATTATGATGTTGTTATAGTGATTTATTCATTTGTCCACTTTTTTAAATGTTGATACTGCTTACAAAAAAATCATATGCACAACATTGTTTACATCCCTTTCAGATCACCGTTTAGAGTGGGAAGGGGGGAGGGATATTTAAACTTCCTAAAATGAATGTGCAAATAGTGTTATAACATAAACTTTCTAGAACTGAATTGGAGCTTAAAAACACAAAGAACTCATTAAAATTCTAGCCTATGATTAACTTGGAGAACTACTGAACTTATACAAGAAAAAGGGTAAGTATATCCTATCTAGCAGCCACTTACAAAGTGGATAAAAACTGAACAAGAAAATGTGTCACTAACAGGCCACTAACATCAGAAAAATAAGCAACTAACTTTGACTAAGTCCTTTGCTAGAAACTAGGAAAGCAGTAAACTAAAACTAAGAAAAAAACAGTAAAAAAACAATAAGCTGGAAGTTAAAAATGACAATTGTCTAACAAATAGAAGAGCAAAAGTTGCAGGAAGTTACAAAAGTAGTTGCCATAGTTATGTTGAGTGTCTCCACATGAGGCGAGGCTTGCACCAAGGTAGCTGCTCCATAGAAACAAAATATTGTCATATGCAAATTCAGAGTTAGACATTTGCATTTCAATTCTGGAAGCATCAGCTCTTCAAACTGCAATGGTACCTGATGTGGTGATCCCAATGAAACTAGTAAAGGATATAGAAACCAAGAACAATAAAAAGGAAGAAATCCTATGTAGGCAGATAATTTTATGGCAAATATGACCACGAACATTGTAGCTGAATAATAGAAGCAGTACCCAACTTTAGAAAGTTGAGAGAAAGATTGCAAAATGTCAAAAGAGTTTTGTATTTACACCAGTAGTCTTTGTATAACGTGTAAAGTTTTCGAAAATCTACCACCGTTGAAGTGAAATCTGCTTCAGCATCATCAACAGACGCAGAAGAAAGAAAATCTTATTTGTGGACTCGCCACGAAATGTCAATATATGAATTGTTTCATTATTCGTTATTTCCGGGTCTTTTCGTTGCATTCACTTACAACAAGAAACAACCACCAGTGTTTGGTGCAGCACTTGCATTTTGGTGTATTCTTCTTTCTTTCCTTGGTCTTTCATTCCGTCATATTCCTAATAACTTATCCAATTACAACGTATTAACCGCTAATGCACCTTTCTTTTATCAAATCTCAGGGACATGGTCTGAAAAGATATTCCCTTAGTCTTTGCCCAGCTCTTCTTCCAGGGAAACAATCTTTGATAGCGCTCTTGCCTGACTTTTCGTGATTTGTGGCCTTAAGAGAATTAGGAGATATTTAATAGTTTAGGTCGAGCATCTAATCTTATTAAGAGTTGTCCTTTCAGACCTTATTCTCCGAATGGACAAAAAGCAGGAAGTAAAGCACCCGCCTCTAGGAGGGAAGTTCAGGGGTTAGAGTGTGCCTGATTCATATGCAGTTTCCTCTCTGAAAGATGCCCAATCAAGAAGGATGTGCCACCATGCCCTATGGGCAAGAAGCTAGGGCAGTTAAGGAGGGTTATATTGGGTGATCGTATCCGAACTTGAAAGACTTTCCGCGGAATCAGAATCAGAATGGATTGAAGGTAAGGACAACGAAACTGGAATTCTTTGAAAAAGTGCGGGCTGACTCGGAGACCTGAGACCTTGGCTTAGTAATGAATGAAGGGAAGCTCTTCGAGTGGGATAGGATGGCTCCTACTAGCTCTCCCTCCCAATAACCGCACGTGCGAGTTCTCCCGCATACGGCTCAAGTGGCGAAGGCCCTTTCCTTCCCGCTTGGTAAGCGTTTCGCTGTAGCCAAGCTTACTGCTAGCCTATCGGCGTCAGCCAAGCTTTGACCGCGACTGCTCTTCGCTTCTGGCCGCCTTATTCCGTCACCCGAGATCCAAGTCAGCACCGGCAATGATCTCTTGATTCCTCGCGGCCGGGCCGGCAGGAAGTCGTTCGATAACACTTCTTCCTATTTCTTTCTCAATGATAGCCGACGATCAATACAATTCCCGTGAAACTCTTTCATTTCATAGAAGTTCATTCTTATTCTTACGAAGTAAATAGCATTTCCTATTGATTTGTCCCCTGGACTGGACCTATTCTGATTCTGAATTATCTATCGCTAAATGTTAAGTCAGCAACACTTCCAAATGCCACTTCTTCCCGTCGCATCCGTCTTCAGGACGATATAGCCATAAAGATGCACGTCTTAGTGGGGGAAAGATTTTTCCCCCGGAGGCTCAACCGATAGTCCAAAGGTTCTAGACCTAGACGGTTATAACGAGACTAATAAGTAGAAAGTACACGCCCCTTGCATTTTACTCAAGCCCTAGAAATGTCTGAAGCCTATGCTTTTACTTCAGAGTTCGTGTCGGCGGGAGGGTCCTTGTTCATTTGTTTCCAAAACTATAAGAGAAGGGTATCCCATTTTATGAAGCGATAGGAGGGTTTTCTAACTAAGCCGAAGATATAAGCTGACGGTCCAGGTACAAGAGAAGACTTTATAAGCCGCTTACTCGGAACTTGTGCTTTCCTATCCATACCGCTTTCCTTCATAGCAGCAAAGGAGAACGCGATATTGATTCAGTCGGAGTCAACAGATTTACAGTCTGCCGCTTTTGACCACTCGGCCACTCTCCCCTTCCCGGGTCGAGGCCCCCCTCAATGGGTTCTAATTCTAAGGAGGGGGGCGGCTCCCTGAATCAATCAAAAAGCTTATTGATTTAATTGAAGGGAACTAAGACGATTAGCTTAGCTAGCGTTCCGGGAGAATCTAGTCATTTAAGAACTTCGTTGTCACTAGTAAATTAGACCATCCCCCCCAAAAAGAACTCTGTTTAAAATCGAAATGTTAGCTGGAATGTGATTGTTGTTTCTGATTTTTTTCTTCGATGAATCATTTTTTTTTTTCAAAAACTGAATCGAGCCCTTAATCAGATAAAGCTATTTGGTCCCTAACCCCAGCCGAAACATTAGCCTCAGAAAGAAAGTTCTCGTCTCTTAAAGGCACACCAAACTCTGGGAGTTTCACGCTCGAGACCAATCATCTATGTAAAATAGATGAGAGCGAGAAAGAAGGCTCGAGAGACCTGTTTGAGGATCCGCATAGCCCTCGATTTATGTGTTATTTATCCATTCCTAATTTTTTATGCCAATGTTGGTGACTGGAGATAACTCTCTAAATTGTGTTATGTTCTAAATGTTATCTCTTTATGATATCTATATACTAAAAATCAAATAGAGCAAATAAGGTCTTTATGACAAAACAAACCTCGGTGAACCAAGTCCCAATCGTTAACTCGGTTGCATTGCTCAACTTTTGAAGACAATCTTCGACGAGTGTCCTAATAACTTGATGATCATCGGTACAAGTATCACTAGAAATACCTAGAGCAAATGAAGTACAACTCATCCGGAAAGTAAGCTTAGCACTGACCACAGAGGATACATTTACTAGCCTACACTTGAGATCATACAGATCTTCAGAGATCTCCAAATGTTGAATATGTGGGGCAAAAATATCCAAAGAATGATCATCGTCGTCAAGTGGCGACCAGTAATCTTCGAACTTAAGCCTCTTTAAATTTGAAGAATTAATTTCCAGACGACTAAATCCGTCGAACATAGAAAATTCAAGAGTTTCCAAAGCAGGACAACCTGAGAGTAAGTTTACAATATCATCATCATCTAAGGTAATGAATTTCAACTTTAGGCTCCTTAAAGACTTCCATTCTATGACGAATTCATTATCAAATCTACAACATGTTAGATCCAATGTTATCAAGGAGGAACACTTGTAGATAGACTGAGGCAAGTCGATGTTGTCATCGTTATATGAATCTGCCAGCAATACAACATTTTCAACATTTTTCTCAACAGCAGTAGCAAGCCATCCGATTGGTTCCTCGTATACGGACAGGTGCGTGAAATTGAGATGGAATTTTTTCAGTTTGGAACAAGCAGAATGAGCTAATGCATAATCCACAAAGGATATAAAGTTTTCCAGTTGCGATATATCTTTACAATAGAAATAGAAGTGATCAATTGAAGGCCATAGATACTGCCACCTTTTGGAGAGAACACATGTTGCGAAGGCATCCTTGGTTGGCAAAAGAGAGAGAATCTGAATAAGAAGAGATTCCGGCAACTCACTGATCCGATCTTCAACTCCGGTGACAGTATTTTTGCTGGAATCCATGTTTTGGGTGCAGAAAGGCTAGGGTTTGGATGATTTTCCCTTTTCTGTTCACTCCATTTGGGGGAGGTTGAGGAGCGGCTTAGGGCTTGAAGGAATGGGAGAAGAATGAAAAATTTCGGAGAAAACGGCCTTTTAATGAATCCCTTCAGGCCCATATGTGTTTGGATATCTACAGCATATCCAAGGCATATCCAAGATAGAGCCAAAATGCACCCGATATGCGTCCAGCATATTGCGATACCTTGCGCATATCGCTGCAGTCCACTGCACTATGACCTTTTAGTAAAACGATCATATCACCTTGTAGTAAATTCCACATGACAAACGGTTTGATGCGTTGCAAACTAGACTCTAAGAACTTTAATTTGATAGGTTATAGGACATGTAACCATTCATATTCTAGGAGATATGATCATTTGAAGTTGACTCTTGTATGAGCTTATACGAAAACTTAATCGGTAGAGAAGCTTTCAAATCAACTTTGTGCTAGAGGTTCCTTATGACCTTAATTCACATCCATTATGTTGGATAGCTCACAGATCTTGAATTAATAGATAAATTAATAGAGAATATTGTATATATCTATGTAACAATATAGTCTTGTATATAAGTGTGTAATTATAGAGATTTGATGTTGTAATCAAAGAGGATAAATATTGTGATAGAGTAGCATATTTGGAGAAATAGACTAGCTGACTTTTTGCGATGTAAATCTGAATACTTTCGATATAATGGCAAAGACTTTCAATTTGAGAGGCATTCAGCCGAAATTTGGCACCAACACACTTCCACACTTAATAATTGACCTTTATACCTGGTACAATTAAATTCACCGGGTTCGGATCCAATTTCATGCGTCAGACAGTTCAAATAGTCTGAAAGCACGAGGTGTTACAAATAAATAATTAAAAACATATTTTAAGGGGAAATATCTAAGGAGAGATGCAATTTGTTGGCTAAGAGGAGATGCACACATAGTTGACGGGGTATCAAACTTAAACTCTTTAACTTGTCGACAATATTGCTGAATCCAACCTTAAACATAAATGAAAATTAGTCAACATGTAAATTTTCAAGAGCCTGCATTCATCCACTCTGCTCTCAAGGACAACAAAAGGGCCGAGTCTGACAATGTCTAAGTGACAAATAATTGCTAAGTTTTTATGTTGATTTTGAGCTCACCGCAGTCTACTCTTTTTTTTCTGAACTTGAGACCAACTATGTGAGCGAGCTAATTAGTAGAATTTTATAAAATTTCAGAACTGACAAATCTTAATGGTACTTGTAAAAAGATTATGATGACTGTTCCTATCTTAAGGATTCATGGCGTACGTAACTCAAGCGAACAGTGATGGCGCCCAACCCTTTTCGTTTCAGAGCTCATTTGTCACAAAGAAAGCAACAATACCATATTGACGTGAAGCTTTGCAGTGACAAAAGAAAACTTCAAAGATATTAAAGATATTCGCGTTCTCCTTCAGAAACAACTTCTCGGGAGGGATGGTTAAACTTCATAAAACGAATGGATGAAAAAAGAAGAGATAAAGTTACAGGAAGTTACAGGCGCTGTTGATATACTTATGTTGAGTGTTTCCACATGAGGTGACGCTCGCAGAAGACCAGCTACTCCATACAAATTAAACTTCTTCATATGCAACTCTAGCGTCAGATATTTGCATTTCATTTCTGGAAGCGAAATCCCTTTGAACTGCAACATGCACAGAACCTGGTGCAGTAATCCCAATGAAACTAGTAATATAAAGAATGGAGAAAACGGTAACAATAAAAAGAAAGCACACCACGGCAAGATAAGTTATATGACAACTCTAATCATCTAAACACTTTAGTCAACATCAACGCACAAGAATCTTGGTTTTTGGATATATCTTTTGCCGGTATGATAAAAGAAATACCCAGCATCTGAAGGTTGACAAAAAAAGCACAAAATGGCGACAAGTTTCTGCAACTAATCCAAGTTGGGTTTGTGAAATTTGTACAAAGGTTCTCAACTGTATGATGTCTACATTCAGCAACTGTCTGCTAAAAACAACCAAAGAAAAGGACTCCGAGATAAAAACAAACCTCTGTGAACCGAGTTTTGATTGTTAACTCGTTTGCATAACAGAACGTTAGAAGATAACAGTGGACGAGGGTCCTAAACAGTTGATGATGGCCACGACAACTGTCTTCCTAGGGATCAAATTCTTGACTATAAGCATCTTGGATGTCTTTGATACAGGTAATGTTGAAAGTAAGCTTAGCAGTAACCACAGCGGACGTCTACAAGAATACACTTGAGATCATGAAGATCTGAAATTTCCAAATGCTGAATGTACGGGGCAAAAATTTCCAAGGAACTATAACTTCCATCATTAGTCAACCAATGACCATTCAACTTCAGTCTCTTTAAATTTGAAGCAGAACTAAATCATATAATTTCATAGTTTCCAATGCAGGAACCTGACAGTAATTTCACATTTTTTTCATTGTCTAAAAACAAGTTCCCCAACTTTATGCTCTTTAGATACTTCCACGATGAAAAGAGGGAGTTGCTCGGATGATAAGCACCCTGCACTTTCACCCCGAAGGTTGTGAGTTCGAGTCAACAAAGGAGCACAAGGGGTGGGAGCTCCTAGGGAGGAGAAAATACATAAAACCCTTCTAAACTTGGCTGCACAACTTACTTTAGCCCTTAAACTTCACCAGCAATTAAATACACTCCTAAACAACTTTGAAGTGAAATAAATGTCACCCCTAAGGCTGATGTGGCATAAAAAAAATATATCAAAACACGTAATTTTTTTTTTTTTTAAAATGGTCCCATTAATATGAATATAATAGAACCCGCCCCCCCCAAATCCCCCCCCAACCCCCTTTTTACAGTTCTTTTTACAGTATGACTGGGACAAGTGTATATGATGTATTATTCGAATGTCCTAATTGTAATAGGATTTAAATTATGATTGAAGTTAATAAGATTACTTAAGCTTGCCGTTTAATGTCAAGTTATTAGCAGAGTCTACAGATATTACTAGAACTAGTAGTTCCAAATAACATAAGGTCAACTTTAGGCCAAAATTCGTGTATATTTTATAGCTTGTTTAGCTAAATTTTTAAAATCAAACTTATTTTGAAAAGTCTAATCAATTTTAAAAAAGAAACATTTTTGAACAACAATGAGTGTTTGACAAAACTTTTAAAAAGTTGATTAGTCTAAGTTTAAAAGGCCCCAAGACCTTGATTAGTCTAAGTTTTACTTTTGCCTCCAAAGTTGTCAAACAGAGCATAAGTTGTTCCTCTTGTTCTGTTCAGAAGAAAAAAGCTTTAAACTCTGATCAGTGACCACTGAACGTAATGCGAAAATTTAGGGTCAGTATGTCAAGGACTAGCAAACAATCAACAAAATTGACCAATATTGTTTTTGCTTTGTCCGAAGTTCAATGTATTGGTATCCTTCTTCACGAACATTATCCTACAATATATTATCTTTTTACCAAAATAAGGGGATAACAGATATCAGGTGCGCAAAGTCAAATCAGTCCGACAAATAAAGATGCAGGTAAAAGCATTCAACTGCATTGTAAGCCTCAATCACAATTGGCTACAGAGAGGCAAACATTTAAGCAGTACAAACCTCTTACTTCTGAGCCTCGATGTCATGGACAAAGGTGGCGAAACATAACATTTCATGAGCTTAAATATCAGAAAAGGAGTGGCTTGTAGATCTGCCCATCGACAGATATAGGAAAACAAGCCGAGCACAAGAAACACTGAAACACATGTAGAATATCTAGAATGCAACAACAAAAGCTTCCTTAGCCGATTGAAATAAATAATGGGACACACAATTCATTGAACAACTCTTGCATTTTTTTCTGTTTGATATGATAACAAATTTCTCTAAAACTTTTGCATCGATAACAGAAATTATGAAAGTTCGGAAAGACTCATCAAAACACCATTTTGGTTTTTTGGAATGGAACACTCGTTCTTTTCCGTGAAGTGTGTTTTCAAGCTTGTGACAGTACAGGCTAAGCTATAGTCTTTTTTCTGAACTCTGGTGGATAGTCTATTCAGGAGAAAGAAGCTTAGGGGGTATTCTGATCACGTGTCACTTGGAAGCATATTTCTGTAAAATCTGTTTGAAGAAATAAGTAATGCCGGGATATCGAAAAGCAACATGTCCACTTTGCACGACTGTGGTAATATCAGAGGAATCAAAAACGCAGAACAGTAGTTTTATTTTAAAAAACGGGGAACCATAAAGGAAACTACTACTGGCAACATTTATCAAGAGAGCTGTTGTTTCACATAAAATTTAACAACCCCTTGTAAGGTGCCCCAACTAGCTAAATTCTACGTGAAGAATGGAGATTACTCACTAGAGGTTACACTTTGTCAAATAGAGATGTCAAATCCCCTAATAAGCGGATCCAGACACTCGAATCTGTCTGAGAAATGAAGGTTTTTGTGAGCATAAATTCAAGTAAAAGAATTCAACAACATTCTCGGCTTCAAATACAATGGCTAATATTATTTGCTTCAACAAACAGCAGAGATCTCTTCTTTCCAAGAATAAAGCCAAAAAGAGAACCTTACCTGTTAGAATCTTGATGCTATTGACAAAAGGAAGCAAAATACAGCATTTCAAGGGAAAAAAAAAGTTGCAAGAAAGTTCCAAGTACATAAGTAATGTCTAGAGTGCAACAAACAAAGGCTTTATGAGAAACCAATTGCAATCTTCATATTTGAAATGCCACAAGATCAAAATTACATCTGTAGTAAATCAGAAGCTACAATATAAGGTGACATTTCTAGTATGCCAAAACATAAGCACCTCCAGTCTAGTCACGTAAAAGACTCTTGGAAAGTAATCATGAGATTCCTAGATGATCTTGGGCTGTCGAACAATTTTTTAGCCAGTCGTGATAAATATCGAGACACACATCTCTCTGAACATTTCCCCGCAGATCCTCATCTCTGATATGATAACGAACCTTTTCAAAGCCATTGCACTTCTTAGTAGAAATAATCTTGTAGATGCTTTATTCCCACTAGTCTAATAGGCCTATAGTCCTTGATACTTGTAGCGCCTTTGCTTTTCGGGATAATGGCAATGAAAGAAGCATTAAGACTTTTTTCAAATTCTCCGGCAACCTGAAAAGCTTCGATGGTCTCCATCACTTCAACTTTGACTATATTCCAACAATGCTGAGAAAATGCCAAAGTAAAACCATATGGATATGGAGCTTTATCCTCGGTACAACACTCCACCACCTCCCATACCTTCTTTTCTCCAATACCACTTTCCAACCATTCCCTCTTATGTCCCCTATTTGATTAAATTCTAGTCCCTCTAATTTCGGTCTCTAATCTAACTCCTCTCTAAATAAATGTTCATAAAAAACTTTGTATCGACCCCCCAACCTCCTCCTTCTCCTCATGCACTACCCCATTTACCTCATTGAATCGATGAAATTTCTCCTTCTATTTTCCACGGCTACTCTATAAAAAGATTTTGTGTTAGAATCCCCATCTTCCACCATAGCGCCCTAGATTTTTGTCTCCAACTGATCTCTTGAGCTAATGCCCAGGAAGCTAGTTCATTTTGCAATTACTCCTTCCTTTCTCTTTCCCCTGCATCCATCCCCCTCTCTTCCTCTATCCTCTCTTTTCTATTTAGTGTATCCCATTTTGTTCTATATTCATGTCGTCTTCAAGTGCTAAGGTTCATGATACTGGTACTATTGTTTTTTGGAACTCGTATAGATACAAAATCGTGAACCACAAGTGTAAGGAAATATTAAACAAGAAGAGCTCTAAATTTATGTTTAGAAGAAAGAAGCATGTTAAATATACTGCTGGGTAAAGATAGGAGTATTATACTTTATATAAATATGTTCCCATTTTAAAACTTATATCAACACAATACATAAACGATCTCTTTTTAGATTTGATGGAAAGTTGTTGTTGATGTGAAATATTTGTGTAGATTAGTACACCAGCTGTTCATTTGTTTTTCCATGGCTTGGCCATGCATTCTTCTTTCTCAATTCACCTTTCCCAAAAAGAAATGGTAAATGTCATAATGCCATGTTCTGATAAATTACAGTTTCATTTGTACAGAGTTTTTTGCCTCAACGGATGGCAAAAAGGCCCACAAATTTATGCAAGGTTCCCAATTATATGATGTTTTACATTCTGCAACTGTTACTAATCATCAATGAGAGAAAATAAGAACTTTAGAGTTAGAAACAAACCTCTATAACCCAAGTTCCTATTGTTAGCTCAGTTGTACAGATCAACTTTTGTAGATAATCTAGGACGAGGGTCCCAAAAACTTGATGTGAATCATGACAACTGTCTTCCTCAACATCATCATCTTCTTCAAGAAGAGCCTGAGCATCTTCGATACAATTAATGTAGAAAGCAAGCTTCGCATTAACCACGTAGGACACGTCTACGTACAAGCCTACAATTGTGATGAAGTCCTGAAATCTCCAAATGCTGAAGATATGGGGCACGAATTTCAATGAAAAGATCACATTCAATATCTCTCAACTTCAATCTCTTCAATTTTAAAGAAGTAATTTCCAGGCGATGAAATCCCTTAACCCTATCAAATTCCATAGTTTCTAAAGCAGGACAACACAGTAAGTTCACAATGTTGTAATCCGATAACAGCACAGCCTCCAACTTTATACTCTTTAGAGACTTCCACTGTATGATCGCTCCAGCATCAAAGCAATAATAGCTCAAATCTAATGTTACCAAGGATGAACAGGAGTAGAAAGATTCAGGCAATGTGCCACCGTCCCTAATAGACAAAGTCGTATACAAAATCTTCCACATTTTTCGCAACAGCAAAACTAACCCATCGTCTAACATGCGATTTGTATGAATTCAAGTAACAACCATTGAGCTGGAATTTTTTATTTTTTGAAGAAATGGGATGAGCTAACACATAATCAACGAAGGATACAAAGTCTTCTGTTTCCTCGTAACTTTTAGGAGTGAAATTGAAGCTATCAACAGAAGGCCAGACATGGCGCCACCTCTTAGAGAGAATAGAGGTTGTGAATGCCTCCTTTGTCGGTAAAAGAGAGAGAATTTGAACTGAAAGTGAGTCTGGCAACTGACTAATTAGATCTAGTGTTTTCGTCCCTCCCACTTTTTGTTTCTTCAATGATGAATTTCTCAAATTACAGCTACTTCCAAATCCGCCATTGTCACCGGAAGCCATGATTTTGGAATCAACCTTACTATATTACTTCATAAACGGTCTTAGAGCGTTAAAAGATGCAGTAGCATCATTTACAGTCCAGCTAGGAAACGAGGAAAACCAAATAAACTTATCTAATGTTGAAATAGCAAATTTGGCTAGACTATGCGCTAGCATATTCCAAGATCTAGGAATATGTATAATCTGAACATCTTTAAATAAGCTCATAAGCGTCCAAATATCTTCACACGTAGTTTCTATCTCCCATGAGGTTACATGCTTCTTTAGGATCATATCCACCACAATTTTTGTGTCTGATAGAAGTTGCACCTTTTTCCATCCATTTTCTTGAGCATTTTCCAATGCTGCCCGAATTGCTAGTGCTTCAGCGGTGATGGCCTTCCCAACAAATTGAATTGGGGTACCAAAGGCTTGAAGCAAGTTTCCAAGGCTATCCATAGCCGCCGTTCCAATGCTTGCCATATTCTTCTCCTTATGTAGGCTGGCATCTGCAAACATAACCACACAATCTTGTGCCACAATAATTGTTTTGTCAGTAGTACAATCAGGTACAAGTGGAGGAGAAAAATTAGTAAGCAAATTACTCTCATATTCTTGAAAATCAAAAAATGCTCTGTTAACAATATCACTAGGTTCCAAATTTTCTCCATTAAAGCCCATAGCGTTTCTTGCCTTCCAAATTTGCCACATTATGGAGTCGTCAATACCCCTTCTGTAGTGATATTTTCGGACTGCTGCAAATATTCAGCATATTGAGTCCTCTTATATTCCCGCCAGTAGGCGTTTGTAGTTTGGACAAACATTATTGGGATAATTTCAAAAATAGACTGTTTAAGAAAAATAATTACATTTACATAGCCCATAAAAATAATTACATCCGTAATAGCCCAGTTTTACATGATATACATCTTTATACATCTTTATACATATTTATACATATTTATACAACTTTATACATCTTTATACAATATTACACCCTCACTATACACAAATGTATAAACTTGTATAATAGCATATAAAAAAAAATTATACACACTTTTACATTATTATATACCTGATACATAATTATACAATATATATATAATATTTAAATAATATATCTACCATGTATAAATATTAATTATATACATTTATACTAGAACAACTTCCAAATCATCAAATCAATTAATGAATTAGTTTAGACCTTTTCCATATTAATTTAATTTTCTTAACATTCCCAGACATTTGTTGATAGTCATACAATGTCGGCATCTTTCCCATCATGACGATCCGGCAGCACTCCGAGTGATCCCTGGAAGTCTATCCTTCACCGAAAAAATGGGTTATTTTGTGTAATAATAAAGACTTGGACTAAAAGGTGTAATAATTTTATTCTAATGTTCATAGAGTGTAATTTTTCCAACATTTTTTGGGATATTAAAATAAATAATTTCAAATTAATGTTACTCCCTCCGTCCTATATTAGTTGTCCCATATTAGTTGGCCGTATTAATTAAATTTTTTTCATATTACCTTTGAAATTAATTTTTTTTATATTGTGTTTTGTTCTTTATGATATAGAGTATGAAATTTATATTTCAAATTTTAACTTATTTAAAGTATAGTTGAATGTTAAATTGTTAAAAGTGAATTACACAAGTTATGTACAACTGAGCAAAAACATCCCTGTTTTAGCTATGAGGATACTAATGAAGTCTAACAGGTGGTCTATATCATTTACAATGTCAATTTTATACCAAAAATACAAACAAGTATAATAAAGGACTTTTGAGTTAAAAACAAACCTTTGTGAACCAAGTTTCAAATGTTAGATAGGTTGCACAACTCAACTTTTGAAGATAATCTCGGACGAGGGTCCATACCCAATGAGGCAGTTGTTGATACACTTAACGTTGAGCGTAATCTTCATAAAATCTCCAAATGCTGAAGATAGGGGGCAACAATTTCCAAGGAATGATCTCCTCCGCATGAGCAAACCAATATCTTTCAGCTTGAGTCTCTTTAATTATGAAGAATTACGACAGAAACCCTTAACCTTATATACTTCCATAGTTTTCAATGCAAGACAACGTGACAGTAAGTTCACAATATGGTCATCAAATAACACACAATACCCCAACTTTATGCTCTTTAGATATTTCAAAGATATGACCGCGGGGTAACCAAAGCCACAATCGAGATTCAGGCAATGTGCACTGGTCAGCACCATATGGCCAGAATACAACATTTTCCACTTTTCTCTCAACAGATAAACTAAGCCATCGACCGACTAGCAAGTGGTATTGAGACCAGATACAATAGTCGTATAGATACATGTTAGTGCAGTTGAGTTGGAACTTTTTAATTCTGAACTACCTTACTTAAGCAATTCTCTTTATTCTTATTCTTTCTTAGTTGAAGTTCCTATATTGATTTTTTCTTTCTTTTATGAATGTTACAACTCCTAATTTAGAGGGAATGAGCTAACGCATAGTCAACAAAGGAGATATTTTCTCTTCTCCGGTGATTTACACAAGTGAAAATGAAGCTATCAACTGAAGTCCAGAGAAAGTGCCGCCTTTTAGAGAGAATACAGGAGGTGCAGTGAGATAAAATGAACCTGAAGAATGGAGATTTCAGGCGAACTAAACAGAAATATAGTCAAACACTCTTTTATGACCATAATTTCAAATTAAAAGATTCAAAAACATTGTAAGCCTCAATCACAACTGCTAAAGATTATTTGAGGTAAAAAGAACAACGCAGACCAACAATAACTGCCAAATTTAGCTCTAGCTGGTCAATTTCTCGTTCACTGGTTTACCTGCATTGACTTTGATATCACACCTTCCAGAATTTGCAAGGTCTAAAAGGGGTTTTAGTGTGAAAGAATCTGAGCGTCCGATCCAAAATTTTAATGCAAAAAGAGGATTAGCTTATGAATGTATAAATTGGTCCATTTTGGAAACACTTACACAATTGGTGCAATCACGTATTGTGTAGGGAATTCTGATGCTGATCCTTTAAGCTGAGGCATCATTCTGGCTATTTCAATTGAAAGAAAATCGAAAAAAATATAAGTACTTGATCTATGAATTTTGTAAATAGACCACCTTAATCGTCATTATAGATGTAGCAAGTGCTTTCCTTAGGCCGAGGTGGCTGCGCAACATGGTTAGAATAATGGCCGACTGCGCACCTGTTCTAGTGAGAGGATCAAGGTTGGGGCTGCAGGAAGGCTCTGAAGCTCAAGTTAGTTAGTAAAGAATGTTGTGCAAAATCATAGTCATTTAAATCAGGCAAAAAATGTTGGTTGTTGTAGGATAAATTTGTTGGAGGGTGTTATGCAAATCATAGTCATCGTATGAATCAGGCAATAACAGAGCGACATGAATAGGGTACGACCTGATTAGTAATGGGCTAGTTATGTCTCTTATGGTGTGTTTAATTATGAACAGAATAATGGTCCAATTAAAGTGTCAATAGAGTGAGTTTGAATAAATTTGGAGAAGAAAAGGTAGTCTACTTGTCAGTTCACATCATCTTCAACATAAATAATATTGTAGAAAATGTATGTACCGCTTCCCAAAACTGCTACTTAAAGCAGTGGATCTATCTCTGTTCTTAAAGAGTAGACCAAAGGAACTTGTCCCTCCCTATTGAGGGTGCTGTCAAAACTGTTTTATCGTGCTTGCTTTTGTTTCTGATGAACAACCCAATCAAAGACCAAAAGAGATAATTGATCACAGACCTCCCAAAAGTTTCAGGGCTAGAATGTGAAACCCAAGCAAAGCTCAAATCAAAAAGTTCACCAAAAGACAAGAGGTATTAAGGTAAAGGGGACATACTCCAAATCTTAGTTGCCGTTTTATAGGACTCTAATCATGGACTTTCCTAGCAGTCACTAGGTAAATGACTATTTTTCGACGTATCAATGCAAAATATGACCAACTAACCCCAACAGGTATTGACTCTTTTACATGCTGCTCTGCATTGGCTATGATATCATAGACTAAGAGATGTACTATGACTCTTTTATATGCTGCTATCTTTATGAATTATGAAACATAACTTATATAAACTAAGATTTTAACAAGCTTCATAGCCACAACAGAAGAGACTAACAGTAGCTTTACTTGAATGTCATCATCTTAAAGTTTCTACCACAAGAAACTTTATCAAGAGAGCAGTTGTTCCAAAAAAGCTTTTCACAACTCCTACTAAGCTGTTCCAGATAATCTGTGATCTGTCTGAGGAAGAAAGATTCAGGGAATCAAACAATTGGACATAATCAAACCGTCTTATTATGAGTATAACCTCAAGTAAAAGCATTCTAAGCCTACAAGTACAACAGCTACAAATTATCCGCTTAAACTAACAGTTGGAACCTCTTCTTTCCAAGAAAAAAAAGCCAAAAAGAGAACTTTACTCTCTGTTGTAGAACCTTGACGCTATTGACGAAGGAAGCAAATCTCATGAGCCTAATTATCAGAAAAAGAGTCGCTTGTAGGTTATCGGATCTTGACAATTCCACGAAAACAAATGTCACAAGAATTTTTTCTTTTTTGATAGTACAAGAGTTGCAAGAAAATTCCACGCACATATGCGATGTCTAGAGTGCAACAAGCAAAGGATTCATGAGAAACCAAGCATCCAAAACATTACAAGTTCAAAATGACATCTGCAGTAAATCACAAGCTACAATATAAGGTAACATTTCTAGTTCTCCGATACCAAACCACTTCCAGTCCAGTCATGCAGAGCAAACTCTTCGTAAGAAATCAACAAATTCTTAGATGATCTTGGGATGTCTGACAATTTCTTTGCAAGTTCTGATAAATATCGGGAGACAGCTCTTTGAACAATTCCAGCATTTTCTTCTCTTTCCTATGATAACAAACTTCTTCAAAGCCACGGCATTCTTTATAAGAAACTTAGAAAGTTCGAAAAGCTTATCACCCCCTTCACACCAGTACTTCTTCGGACATAGCTCTGTATAGCCGACAATCTTAACATTCTTGAGATTGGGAAACACAATGTTAGAAATCCAATTCTGCAAATTGATATTATCTCCTTCATCGAAATAGCTTAACTCATATTCACAGTGGAAATCAGTCAACTGTAACAAAGAATATAATCAGAACCAAATGCGAATATTCCACAGAAGAAAATATAAAATGATTTCACAGTAGTAGTGTCTGATATAGAACAATTTTCAAAACCCACAAATCTTGAACAGTTCTCAGCAAATGATTACAATATCTAATTCGTGTAAGAAATACTCGAGAAGTACATAAACCAAGCTAAAATCCTTTTCGTTTCATCCACCTGTTTACCAGATAGAAAGCAACTATTCTAACCAGTTAGTTTATAGCTTTATAGTGACGAAAGATTCTTAATTATAATTGATACTTTAGTTGCAAACTTCAAACTAAAAAATAGATATAAACAAATGAGCATAAATTGAGAGAAATAACGACTGCATCTGCCAAGTGTATGTTCAGTGTCTCCAAAAGAGGCGATGTCCGCAAAAGGCTAGCTACTCCATACAAATTATACTCTGTCACGCGCATCTCTAGCGTTAGACATTTGCATCTCAATTCTGGAAGCGGCACTTCTTCAAGTTCCAACATGAACACGACCTGGTGAAATAATCCCAATGAAATTAGTAAAGGATAGAAAAGAAAACGTAATCCATAACAAACAGACAGTGCTATCACAAATCTAACCACTTTAAGGAACATCAATGCAAAATGCTAGTTTCTATTTTTTTTTATTTTTTTTTCAACTTAAGAAATATCCAACTTAAGAAAGCAGATAGGAATATATAGAAGGTAACAAAAGGTGAAAATATCATTCTATATGCATAAAAAAGAAGACTTTCAATTATTCACCAAAAATATTTTGTCGCTAAAAATTACATGAATAAAGAAGTTCATAATTGCATTAGATTCTGAAGGCTGTTCTCTTTCTCAGGTTTAAATCCTGCAATTCTTTGTTAATAAAGAATAAGGTCTTTTGACATAAAAACAAACCTCTGCCCAACTTTTAGTTGAGTCACACGACTCAACTTTTGAAGATAGTCCAGAACAAGATCTTCGGAAACTTGATGATAATCATGACAAATGTGTTCCTCATCATCATCATCATCATCTTCATCCCCAAATTCAGTGATACATGTAATCTCAAATGTGAGGCTGGCAACGACCAAAGAGGAGACATTTACTAGCTTACACTTGAGATTTCCAATATCTCCTGAAATGTCTAAATGCTGAATATGTGGGGCAATAATTTCCAAAATCTCCTCATTTCCGTCAGAAGGCTTCACATGGCCAGCCAACGTTAGTCTCTTTAAATTTGGAGAAGTTATTTCAAGACGACTAAAATCCCCGAAGAACAATGACCACTTGAAAGTTTCCAATGCAGGACAACCTGATAGTAAGTTCACAATATCCTCATGGTCTAACTCTGTCCAATCCAGGTTTAGGCTCTTTAGAGATTTCCAAGCTATGACTAGTCCTTTATCAATAACCCAGTGGCTCAAATCCAATGTAATCAATGACGAATTAGCGTAGATAGTGTGAGGCAATACGTTAGTGAAATCAGCATCACATGAACGCAAATAAAGATGTTCCACTTTTCTTTCGAGAGCAAAACTAATCCATCGGCGAATTTCCAACTCACAGTTCCAAGAAGAGGTGTAATCTAAATCGAGTTGGAATTTATTGATTTTGGAAGAAATGGAATGAGTTAAAACGTGGTTCACAAAGGATATGAAGTTCAGTGACTCCAAATCACTCTTAACGAAAAGGAAATTATGAATAGAATTCCAGATATAACTCCACCTTTTAGAGAGAACACATGAAGCGACGGCATCTTTGGTCGGCAAGAGAGAGAGAATTTGTACTAAGAGTGCGTCGGGCAACTGGCTGATATGGTCTAGGGTTTCTTCAACTCCATCGCCATTTTTGCTGGAACGCCATCGTGAAGCCATGCTTTTGGGTTTTGTCAATTTCTTACCAAACAAGCATAATACATTTTAAAATACTTATAATACATAATGCATATTTATCATAATTATTATTTATTGCTATAAATGATAATAAATAAAAAGTATTGCTAAAAACAGTAATTATTTATTAAGAAGTACTCACCCAAATAATTTTTCCGTTTAGTTGGGCATGCCTTTTAAAAAGTGAAAATTACTTAGTACTTCCTTCGACCATATTAACTGAATTATTGGGGCTTTTTTCATTGTTCAAAATAAGAAAATTGTTTAAGGATCAAGATAATTGTTAGATTTTTTTTTCATTTTTGCTCTTCCTTTAAAGAAAGAGTGATTTACATTTTCTAGGTATTTACACTCTTTACAAAGTAGTATTTATGATTTAACATTGAAATCACTTTTAACTATTATTTTACATTATCACAATCAAATCTCAAGTCATGTTGAATAATGACTAACTTACTTTTACGAATAGTGTGAGAATAATGAAAAGGGTAAAAGTGAAAAGTAGTGTTCAAAATATGTGCTAAAAGAGTTGGGGTACTTACATAAAACGCACATCTTTGGAAGCTAATTACTCTTTTTCCCACCTCCTTATCGCTCGGATACATCGCCTCTACTTGGATACATCGCCTCACCTTGGAATACACTACCTCACCTCTGGATACATCCCCAAACTATTCGGATACATCGGAATTCCATTGGATACATCTCAAAGCCACTCGGATACATCGGCATTCTTTTGATTTTACCTTTGATACATCGGGTGGGATATATCCGAGGTGAGGCGATGTATCATGGTCTGGGGCGATGTATCCGAGTGGTACATGTGGTATATTAAGTAATTAAAATAAAGTAGTGGAGAGTTAGTAAATATGGTAAAGAGGTATGTCTATTAGTTTTTCCAAAAGAGTTTTCTTAAGGAATGTGCATTATCTTAACAATTCAGTTAATATGAATCCAAGGGAGTATAACAAACATATGTGTATGTATTTACTATACATAGTAAATATAGCGAGAGCTTTAGTGCACCGGACTGCTTTTTTTTAGTCATAGATATTTACAATTCGCAATTGCACCATCCATTTAATAGCTATTTTTTAATTTTCAATGAACGTATTTTTAGGAATTGTATTTGTGGATTATCTTCTTTGTCTTTTCTTTCTCTTCAAATTAGCGTATACCCCAATTAGCAGCATTCTTCCCTCTTTCATGGACAATTCTGAATTTTTTCCCCGCATGATTTCGAAGTCATTGTTTAGTGATCATTAGTGGTGGGCCGATAGAAAAAGATGAAAAGAAGAGGAATATTTAAAGCGGAGGAAATGAATCGGGGATGAGTTAAACAGATGAATTTCTAAAAAGAATTGAATGTTTCAAATTGTAGGTGGATTATTTGATTTTGAACTTGTCACGTGGAAAAAATATATTTTAACTGAAAGTATAACAAGAATATGTTTAAACTATTTCAGATAGTACAGAGATACATTTGACCCTTTTCTGTATTCTAATATGCTCTCATTTTGACATCTGCGTATATGCTAAAAATCAAATAATCACTTTAACTTAATACAAGGGCAACTTACATAAAACACACAATTTTTAGAACTCAGTTACTCTTTAAGACACTAGTTTACCTAATTACATTTTTTACCACTTTTCATGCTTTGGATACATGCATATTTCACGTAAATTATATGTATCTCAGATACATGAACAACTAATTATGGAAATTTTAATTAATCAAATCCCTTAATATAACGTGAAAATCAAGGCATGTATATGTGTTTAATTAAATTTATTTTATTTCTTTTTAAAAATAATAAATTCATTAATTTCATTAATATAAGGCGGAAATATGTATATCTTGGTTATGTAATTTGATTACTTTTCATCTAATGTATCATTTTATACATATCTAGTATTAATTTCATATATATTTCAATATGTATCTATTATTAATTTCATATATATATTTTATATGTAACTGGCGGTTGGGGTTGGAGGATCAGCTTAGGAGGTGCAGCCGTTCCAGCACTAGTCATCGTGGTTTCGTCATTGTTTCTCTCCGATAGTCCCAGTTCCTTGATAGACAGAGGAAAGACAGAGGAGGCAGAGCAACTCTTGAAAAATATCAGGGGAGTCGATAACGTGAAGGCTGAATTTAATGACCTTGTGAAGGCGAGTGAAGCATCCAAGAAAGTAGACAAGCCATGGAAAAACCTTGTGAGTGTTAGAAAGTACAAACCCCAATTGACTTTATCGGCTCTGATTCCGGCATTCCAGCAGCTCACAGGGATTAACGTGGTCATGTTCTATGCTCCTGTGCTTTTCGAAACGCTAGGCTTTAAGACCAACGCTTCCCTAATGTCCGCTGTCATCACTGGGGCTGTCAACGTGGGTGCAACTTTTATTTCAGTCTATTGTACAGACAGGTACGGCAGGAGGGTACTTTTCCTCTGGGGTGGCGTCCTAATGTGTGTATTTCAGTCATTAGTCGCGGGTCTTATTGGGTGGAAATTCGGAATTACAGGGGTCGCAACAGTTTTGCCCCAGACGTATGCGATATTAGTGGTACTATGCATCTGCGTATTCGTGGCTGCCTTTGCATTCTCATGGGGTCCATTGGGATGGTTGGTTCCGAGTGAGATTTCTCCACTCGAGGTTCGATCTGCAGCACAATGCGTCACAGTCTCCATGAACATGCTTTTGACGTTTGCGGTGGCACAAGTTTTCTTGAGGATGCTCTGCTGGATGAAGTTCGGGTTGTTCATCTTATTTGCAGCTATATGTATCTAATATTAATTTCGTGTATATTTTTATTTGTATCTAGTATTAATTTGATGTATCCAGTATCAGTTTCATACATTATATCCAAAATACAGTAAATTCAGTATTAATTTGATGTATCCAATATAAATTTCATGCGGTGAATCCAAAATACATGTATCTAGTATCGAGTTGCCTCATCAAAAAAATTGATACATATATTTGTGCATAGATACATGCTTAAAAGAAGAAGAAGAAATATATTCATGTATTTGTGATGTATCCAGTACCAATTTGGTAAATGTATCTGCGCACAAATACTTTTGATACATATATTTGGGATCTATCGAATTTGCAGAACAGTAACAACAACGACTTTATCGATCTCGTTAACCCTCAGGCGGACCATCACGTTATCAACGATCGGAAGAAAGAAGATATTGTTCTTCTTAATATACCACAATCCGAATACTTGAGTATTAGAACTTTGAGTACCCATTAAGCTGTAAACATTTTGGGAGTTCTCATTCACGGTGGTCAAAGTGGTTGTTGTTACGAATAATCGGTAAGAGAGATTCGCAGCGGAGAAAATAAGTCTGTCACCGCCATAAGACTTGCTTCTGCATAAATGAGAACATTTGCATCTCAAATCCAATCAAGAGCCCCATTTACAGTAGGTGAAGTTCTTTCCAAAATAGAAATCTATATACACTAGAATCATAAATAATAATTGATATATCTATGCACTGAAATAGCCATAAGAACATTTGCGGATAAGGAACATAGCACCTCCGTTGTCGGCAAAAACCTCTGCCATCGATGACGCGCTTCTCAAGCAACTCTTCGCCCAATTATTCTCAAGCAATTCTTCACCCAGTTTATTTTAGCAGAGGAAGAAGAGAAGAGAAGGAAGAGGGTGAAGATACGCTTAATCGTGATTTGAGTGATTTAAATTTGGGAGAACCGTAACTTATGCCGTGTGAGAAGGGATCTATTTTGGTGATATATCTGATTAAAAAGAGGGAATTTCTGATAAGATGTGGTATATTAAGTAATTAAAATAAACTGATAGGAGAAATAGTAGATATGATATGAATGTTTAGTTCTTTAGGTAATTTATCCTTAATACAAACCGCATTGTTAAGCCTCAATCACAAGTGGCTACAGATCGTTTGAGATGAACAAACAGTACAAATCTCTTCCTTCCAATAAATGGCTAAAAGGCAACCATCTCCCACTCATAACACCTTGATGTCATATGGACAAAGGTTGCAAAACATAACATTTGGTATGTCATAAGGGTAAGATAACAGGAACAAATAGTTATTAGTTACATAGACAAGTTCAAGATTTCATCAACAGTAATCAAAAAATTAAATATAAGGCAACATTTTTGGTAAACTGAACAGAAATCTACTTGTAATTTTTTTTTACAAGTCTACTCCTGGAAAACCATAATTATACAATTAGTAGAAGATCTTGGGCAATCTAACACTTTCTCAGCCAGTTGAAATAAATATTTGGACAGACAAAGGCTCTCCCTCCCTGTTCTCTTTGATACGCTAATGAACTTCTCCAAAACCTTTGCATTCGTTAGCAGAAATTTTGAAAAGTTTGAAAAGCTGGTCCAAGCCTCATTCTAAATGATCCTTCAAGTATGTCCTTAAGGAGATGACAATCTTAACATTCTTGAGGCATTCGAACTCGATTTGTGAATTAATAGGTTTTGATTAATTAAAATTCAACAAATAAAATATTGTTACATATTAAATGAAAATCCTAATCATTTTTCCTAAAGAGTTTATTAAGGAAAAGAGCAAAATAGGGCCCAAAGGTGGATGAGAAGGGTATTTTAGAGCCCAAAGGTGGATGAAAAGGGCATTTCAAAGCCCAAAGTGGAAAAAGGGTATATTTGTACCATTTCCAATACTTGAATGGTAATTTAGGACATTCAAAGGGTGATATAGTAAAATTACCCATATTATTTATTGTTTCTTAACATGTGTGCCAAGTCAATAGTGGATAAGTATTGTTGAACGGAGGGAGTAGCTAGCCACTTTACTAAATACAGAGAGAAGTAATTAAAATTTTCTCATATTACCTTGCAATTAATTCATTTTGAAAGTGTGAACACTTAATTGTAAAGTTTCAAAAAGTTTTTTAAAGACTGAATTAGTAAAATTACTTTTCTATTTATGATTTTTTAAGATACGTGTAAAAGAGAGTGGCCAATTAGTATGAAACGGAGGGAGTAAATACTCCTTTCGTCCACTTTTATTTATCACTGTTTTGCTTCTTGATAGCAAATTGATGAACTTTGACTAGCATTTTAAGATGTATTTTTTCATCATATTAATATGAGAAAGATTACAATATTATAGCATTTTTCGTATAGTTATCGACCATTTAAATTTAAAATTTAAAATAATAAATCAATCTACTTTAATTTAGCTTTAAAATTTGGTTAAATTGACTTTCGTAAAATGAAATATGACAAGTAAAAATGAAAAGAGAGTAATTTCAAATTAATGTTTGTTCTCTATGTAGAAATTTCCTTATTCTCTTTATAGAGATTTCTTCTTCTCGGGAGGATCGAAAATTTTGTGATTTTGTTCTCCTTTATAACATTCGGATTTGGTTGAATATACTAATATATTTTGAAACTAAAAAGAAAATAAAATAACTTTTTTTAAAAAGTGTGAAATAATACGTAGCAGCACGTGCATATTAATGTGCATTAAGAATTTGGTTATTTAATTTCAAGGTGATATTTATATTATTTTTAAAAAATTTAGGAGGTAATAGGACCTTCAAAAAAAAATGTATTCCTGCACTTTAATCATAGATTCAGAGGGAGTACTTATGCATTTTCCCAAAAATTATGATTCAAATGGTTCTACAAACACTTAATAATGTGAGTATGAAAGTAACAATTCCCCATCCTTAATGTTGAATTGACGAGATTTGAAAAGCCAAAACATAAAAAACAAAAGGTAAACGATTCCAAATCTGTTTTGTTTGTTGCATTTTAGATTATTGTATATGTGCAAATATTTTTATGCAACTCCTTGTTTTTTCTAGATTATGGAATGCCTCTGAACTATGAGATTTGATACAATATTGAGATTATTTTTTATCCAAAAGATTAATATAGAGGTTATTTTTGTCCCAACAGATGAATGGAAGATAATATTACACTAAATCTCATAATTTAGAGGCATTTTAAACTCTCCTCCGTATAAGGGATTAAAAAATAATTGTGAAACCAAAACTCTCGAGTGTCATGTGAAATAGTAGTGTCTGGTTGTATTGGTATTAAAAGAATATTTGTTGATTTTGGGTTATAACTTTATAGTTTGTTATATTGAAGCCTAGCTTTCATTTCTTTACTCTTCGTGAATGAGAAAAAAATTATGGTGTTGCTTTCTCCGTCTTGACTTATTTTTGACCTATTAAGTTATTTATTATTGTCGGTGAAATTATTAAAAATGAATCTAATTTTTTATGATGGATGATGTGATAATCTTAATGGTAGTAAGTTTTCTACTATTTTTGTTGTTCCAATTTATGTGATGATGTTCGAATTTTGAGAGTCAAATAGCTTTTAGCTTTTTTTTTTAATCAGTTTTTAACTTTTTTTAATTGTTTTTTTCTTTGTCAAACACTTTAAAAAGCTAAAAAAAGATCCTATCCAAATGGGCTCTTAGGGTGTGTTTGGTATGGAGGAAAATATTTTCTGAAAATTATTTTTCAATTTTCTTGTGTTTGGTTGGTCAAAAAAATTGAAAAATATTTTCTTTAGGAAAACATTTTCCTCCAAAATAAGGAAAATGACTTCCCCAATGAAAGTAGGAAAAACAAGTCCTCACCTTCATAACACCCCAATCCCACCCACTCCACCCTCCTACTCTCACCCCTACCTCCACCCCCACCTCTACCTCACACAATTTTTTAATTTTTTTTTTTTGTATTTCATCCCGACCCCCATTCACCCCACCCCACCCACCTCCACCCCACCCCCACCCCCACCCACCCCACCCCCACCTCCACCCCACCCCCACCTCCACCCCACCCCCACCTCCACCCCCACCCCACCCACTCTTATTTATTTTAATTTTTTCAATTCTTTCTTTAAAAAATAAAATTAACTTTTTTAAAAAGTAATTTTTTTTGTATCCCACCTCACCCATCCACCCACCCCACTTTAACACCCCCTCCCCCCCCACACACAACCCACCACCACTACCACCTCCACCCACCCAAACTCAATTTTTATCTTAAAAAAATATATTTTTCTTTAAAAAATAATATTTTTGTACCCCACCCCATCCATCCCAAAATTCCCAATTTTTTTTTTTTTTTTTTTTAAATTACTTGTTTTTAAAATAACAAAAAAAAATTGGTACTCCGCCCCTCCCCTCCACTCCAGCCCCCCCTCCCCCCCCACAGGGCCCTACCCTTACACTCACCCAACTCAATTTTTTTTATTTTTAAAATTATTTTTTTAAAAAAAAAAAATAATATTTTTGGTACTCCGTCACTCTCCCCTCCCCTCCACCCCAGCCCCCCCTCACTTTTATCCCACTCAAAATTAAATTTTTATTTTTTTTTTAAAAAAATTACTTATTTTTTAAAAAAATTAATGTTTTGGGTCTCTCCCCCCTCCACCTCCACCCCACCCAGTGTCCCCCCTCCCACCAAAAAAATAATTTTTTTTTAATTTTTTATTTTTAAAAAAAAGAATTTTTTTTAGTTACTCGCCCCCACCTACCCACTCAGCCCCCCCCCCCAACCATCACATTCCAACCCCCGACCTACCCCTAGAAAATATTTTTTACTTTCTAATAAGATATAAAAAAAATATTTTTTGAAAAATGTGTTTTCACTCATCAATCAAATAATAAAAATATTTTTTGAAAAATGTGTTTTCACTCACCAATTAAACATGAGAAAATATGTAAGAAATCAACTTATTTTTCATGGAAAACATTTTCCTTCATACCAAAAACACCTTAGTCTACTAATTTATTGTCTTTATCTTCTTCTTTTTTTGGGATCCCTAGTTTCTACTTTCAAGTAGTCCATTTCATTTCTCTTGTAATCACTCACAATTTAGAAAGAGAAATTGATCCACACTGCGGAGAGGGTTTCATATCAAATTGGACCCAAAATCATGGCTTCTTCCAGCAAAGATGACGACTTTGGTAGTAGTAATCTGATAATTCCTCCATCGATGAAGAAACAGAGTGCTGAAGAAACCCTAGAGGAGGAGGATCGAATCAGTGAGTTGCCGGAGTTCCTCCTTGTTCAAATTCTCTCTCTTCTGCCCACCACAAAGGATGCATTTGCAACCCGTCTTCTCTCTAAAAGGTGGCAGTATCTCTGGACTTCACTCAATTACTTGAGTTTCCTTGAAAAAGATTTTATTAAAACGGAAAAATCCCCATCATCCTTTGTTGAGCATGTTTTAGCTCATTCTGTTTCTCCCAAAATAACAAAATTGGACCTCGAATGCTATGGCATGTCACAATACAAGTCCCAAATAAGTCGTTGTTTTAGTTTTGCTGCTGAAAAAAATGTGGAAAATGTTGTACTCTGGCCAAGTGATGGGGGCGAATTCACACTGCCTAAATCATTCTGCACCTCTTCCTCCTTGTCCACTTTACTTTTTGGGTCTTGTAGCTTTCATATTGATGGGGTCATACAGTGGAAATCTCTAAACAGCATATATTTGATCTCGTCGGTGATATCTGATGCCGACTTTGTCAACTTACTATCAGGTTGTCCTGCTTTGGAAACTATGGTATTATCTCCCCGTCATGGATTTGGTCGCCTGAAAATTAATTCTTTAAAATTGAAAATACTCAAGTTGCGTCTATATCAGTGGGCTGATGATAAAAGTGATGATTCCTTGGAAATTTTTGCCCCCAATCTTCAACATTTGGAGATTTTAGGAGGAGATCTTTATGATCTTAGGTGCAAGCTTATAGATGTGTCCTCTGTGGTTAATGCTAAGCTCACTTTCAACATTAAACACATCTATCATGATGTACAAGTTGATGATGAGGAAGATAGTTGTCTTGTCTATCATCAATTTTGTAGGACCCTCGTCCAAGATTATCTTCAAAAGTTTCGTTATGCAACTACACTAACAATTGGAACTTGGTTCACAGAGGTTTGTCTTTAAACTCAAACATCCCTACTTTCCCTGATTAGTTTTTATCGGTTACAATTATAAACATTATTCAATTGATATATTTAGGAACCAGGCCTTCATACAATGATTTTGTTGTTATTGCCTTTTTTCCATTCTTTACTATTTTGGTTGGAATTACTGCACCAGGTCCTATGCATGTTGCAGTTCAAAGGGGTGCCGATTCCAGAACTGAAATGCAAATATCTAACACTAGAGTTGGATTTTAAAAAGTTCAATTTGTATGGAGTGGCTGGCCTTTTGCGAGCCTCACCTCTCGTGGAAGCACTAAACATAGACATGAAAACTACGCTGGTACCTTCCTGGAACGTTTTCTCTTCTTTTTATATCTTTTCATTTGATGAAGTTTTAACAAAATTGTTGAAGGACAATGCAACTAAATCCTTAATTATCTACAAGAAGTTTTGCTTTTATCACTGTAAAGTTCACGTTATTATGGTTGGTGATGTTGCTTTCTTGTGGAAAAAGAGCTTTGGAACAAAAATGATTGTTGTGCTATCACTCTTTGTTTGGTTACCTACGCCACGAATCTTTATGATAGGAAAAACCATCATAATCACTCTTTGTTGGTTCTGAAATTTTTCCATACTAGACGCTTCCACTGTGAAATGATTTCTTGTTACATTTATGCAATATCATTAAGCTGACCTGCATTTGCTACTGATTATATTCTGTCTCCAGTTTTTCCAGTCAGATCCCCTCTGCCTCTTTGAGTTAAGATATTTGGCCAAAGGAGATGATATTGATTTGCCGAGTTTGGTTTCCAGCTTTGTCCTTCCCAACCTCAAGAAAATTAAGATTGTCATCTCCTTCGAGGAGATTTTGAAGTATTCTTGTCCTCTCAACCTGGACTTTTGTTTGAAGGATCATTTAAAGTGGGGCTTTGAAAAGCTTTTCAAATTTTCAGAATTTTTGCTAAAGGGAGCAACTGTTTTGGAGAAGCTTGTTATCGTATCAGAGGAAAGGAAGTGCAAGACATGTTCAACGAACTGTGAGTACCTATATTTATCCAGATTGTCTGAGAAATTATCAGGTTGCCCAAGATCCTCCGCCAATTCTGTGATTATCTTCCAGAAGTGAGCCTTCTATTCCATGACTAGATAAGTAGTTTTCTTTCTCATGGTACGAGAAATGTCGGCCTATATTGTGTTTTTGATATACTGCTCATGTAATCATGAATCTCTAACGCCTCATCGTGACTAATTGCTAAGTATTAATCTTTTGAACTTATTTATGGCAGCATCGTTTCTCTTGAAGCTTTTGTTTGTTGCAACTCCATTTTAGATGTTATACATGTGCACAGAGATTCTCTTGCAACTCTTATTTTTCATGAGTAGATCTACAAGCCACATATTTTATGACAATTAGTCTACTGCAATGTTGTGTTTAGTTACCTTGCTTTATCAATAGCATCAGGCTCTATGATTGGGAAATGGTTCCCCTTTTTGTTTCTTTCTTGGAAATGGGAGGCCTGCATTATTTGTTTACTTCAAATAATTTTTAATTATTGTAATTGAGGTTTGCAGTGCTGTTGATCCTCTTTATTTTAAGTCACAACATAATAAAAAGGGCATGTTTTGATTAGATCTATCTGTTTGATCACTGAAATCTCCTTTCTTCGGGCATATGTTAGTTGGCTGGGACAGCTTAAAAGATGCGTTCTAAGTCTTCAATTGAGTAAATAACCCACAGGTTTTTTTCCAGAAGTAAATGACCCTTTTTTAGGATTAGGGAGAATTAGGCTTAAGCTTTATTAACGACAATGAATTAAAGAACTTTTGTTCTTGGATTCATAAATACTAAATTTGTCTGCTAATTTCTTGCCAAACAATTCCAAGAGCAGTTATTCTTGTGATTCTGGTTAGGATTCATCATGTATACTAAATAAGAAAATCAGAAGGGATCGTATTCCTTATCCGTGAATGTTCTTACGGCTATATCAGTTATTCTTGTGATTCTAGTGAGGATTCATGAGTGGGAACTCTGTTAATAGATTTCAACTCTGAGATACTTCCCAAGTTGTTCGTGATTAAGTGAACTGAATTTTAAATTCTTTTTCCTTATCCGCAAATGTTCTTACGATTGAATCTCAAATCTACAATTAGAATCCTGTAGACTGCAATTTGGTAGCTGCTTGTGCAATCATGAATCTTTAACCTCGACATTGAAGAGACACAACAAAGAGATGCTTTAAGCAGATTAAGCATCTTTGTGGTCGCACACTTCACACGATTCAATGGAAGATTTTCTACCTCTATTTAAGTACTATTGAACTTAAGGATATTCCATTGAATCTTGTGAACTCCAAAGTCTCCTTCAAGGCTAGCACTGTCTCAAGTCAACAGACTCGAGATTAGGACAAAACTGTCGAGAATGTCTTCTACACCATTATTCCTCAATGAGTTTCCAACGTGAAGCAATGAAGGTAGATATTATGCAATTTTTGTTGCATCCATATTTTCCAGCTATGGTGTTTTCAGAATCTTAAATACAAAGACAAATAAGACAGATTTAGGTATCCTACATTTCCCTTTCTCCATAACTAGTGTCTACTTTAACTAACACAAATATTCCTAAAAAACAAACTTCTCCAGAAAAATATGATCCAAAAGTTCTTTTGGGTCGGAACCTAACTTTTGAAAAGTAATTAAGTATCATTCAGCAAACGGACCACTTCAGTCTAACTAAAAATAAAAAAGGCAAACCTAAAATTGAGGAAATATCTCTCTTCTGAGAAAAAGAAACTGAAAAATAAAATTGTTACTACTCCTGTATTTCAAAATAAACTCTAGAAAAGTTTTGATGCAATGAAAGCAACAAACTACGACCATGACAAACCTTCTTGAATAATCGACCTGTTTACCATATAGTCTCACAAAAACCTTAAAAGGTCTAGGTGCCGATAGGCATAATTAACCCCTTTTACAGTGATGTAAAGCAACTCAAGCACATCATTTTCTCGGTAGATGGCATACTTAAACTAACTCCAAATCTGACATAAACAACCTCGAGTCCTCCTCCTTTGGCCAGATAACATGAAATTATCACGAACAAAAAGGAGGAAAAAAAGGAAAAAAAACGCTCATTCAGGTGAAACCATCACAACTTGCTTTCCAACATTGCGGCCAGAGAAGAGACCAACTAGAGCACTGGGAGCACTTTCGAGACCTTCAACTACATCTTCCACGTACACAACCTTACCAGCCTTTATTTGTGGAATGATCATTTCCAAATATTTAGGGTAGAGATGATAGTAATCAATAACGATAAATCCTTCCATACGGATTCGTTTTGTGATGAGGCAGAACAAGTTGTGCACTCCTTCAGTCTGCTCAAGGTTGTATTGCGAGATCATCCCACACACAGAAATACGGCCATGGAGTTTCATATTCAGAAGAACTGCATCAAGCATCTTCCCTCCAACATTCTCAAAGTAGATGTCAATTCCATCAGGAAAGTACCTAATACAAACCAATATTCAAAGTAGATCTCTTTCAGCGTGAAAATTATAAAAAGACCCATGGAATCTTCAGTGAACATCTTTACATTGGTTACTTCTGGAACTAGTCAGCTGGCAACGGAAACTAGCATTCAGTTAAAGGAATAAGTAACCATTCTATGCAAATATCGATGAGGAGTGTCATGTTCACGAAAAGGAAAAGCTGTTGGTACCTGCTTCACTATACCAGGCCCCAAGTTTGCATTATAGGTACAGTGTTCTAGTGAAGTAAGATTACTAACCTCTTCAAAGCTGCATCTAAATCCTGCTCCTCTTTGTAGTTAAAAGCTTCGTCAAAACCAAACTTGGTCTTCAACAGATCAACCTTTAACAATGAATACAACGAGATAGACTAAGCTCAATGACAACAGAGTTAAACATCTAATTAGTTTTTATACAATAATAGAGAGCCGGACTTCCTTTATACTTAAACCCTTCTCTCCCTCCCAAAGGAAATATAAGCATCGCGATGGAACTTACCTTTTCTTTGGTTCCAGCACTACCAACAACATAACAACCCAGCATCTTTGCAAATTGCCCAACAAGCTGACCAACTGCCCCAGACGCAGCTGAAACAAAGACAGTTTCTCCCTTCTTGGGGGAGCAAACCTCATAAAAACCAGCATAAGCTGTCATCCCAGGCATTCCTGCAAAACAATTGAGTAAACTTAATGATCACTGTTTTCTTCCCTTTTATATGAACATAACCTGGTTTCTCTCTGAACTACTTCACCTGTATGAAGATATATCCATTCATAAACACAAACTTTTGGTACAGGGTTCTACATACTTTGTAAGTATTTTATTTATTTATTTTTACAAGGGAAAGGACAGATATGAAAGAAGGGAAGGGGAATTCAGATGCAATCCAAATAAAGTATAAAAACGAGTTTAAGCACAATTACAACTACCAAATAGGGACCTAACTTAATCTTTAAACATTTAGCCATATTTTTTGAGAAGGGAACATTTAGCCATATACAAATTTATGAATGGCTGAAGTCCATTTTTCACCATTTCAAAACTTTTGTTATTCATCCATTTCATGAACTAATAAAGGGAATGATTTATTCTACCTTTAGAAGCAGCACAATTTTTTTTTCATGAGAGAAGCAGTACAGTTCAATAAACGTGCTTCACAACATGATCATACAACCCTCCTCACCTACTCATAAGGTACAGTAAGTGAAAGAAACAGACATCTGCTATCAACTTCCCAATGATCAATTTGGTGTAATAATGACCTTTCTTGTCGATTCACCAACTATGAGATTCTTTAAGACAACTTAATTGTGCAGGAAGTATTGACAAGCGCAAACATGATAAAAATATGAAAGAGAAAAAGAAACGCAATAAATCATGTATGCTATAAGTTATAAGTAAACGAACACTTAACTACTGTTGTTTCAACCAGGCCCCTGTAACTACTGTTGAACTCTTTTTGGATTATGCCTGTGCTCTAGTTATTCAGTAAGTTCTTGTACAGGAGCAGACACCTTCTTTTGCTGTAATTTTTTGCCTTGCATCTTCTTGATGCCTCCTAATGAAATTCTCTTACTTCGTAAAAAAAAAGGTAAATGAACACGTTGTATCCCCCTTAATCTTCACGTAAGGTAAATGAAAGAGTTGGTTTGGTTTTTTGTGGGGTCCAATCCATGTGGAAGAAAATCCCATGTGCCAATTTACTTGGCTAGGAAGTAAACTTGAAGAGCAAGCAAAAATTTGCGGAGGACAAATTTGTATTTATTTTTCCTTTTCTTATTTTGTGCTTGGAGCCCAAGTTTGGTCATCTATAAAAGGATGGCCATTCTTCATTGTAAACCATCCCAAAATATTCATAGTAAATCCATTGTAAGAGTAGAGAGTTGAGAGAGCAATTCTCTTAGGTGCAATTGGGATATCTCCCCTTTCTTTGTTAATAATATAAAGACAGTTGTTCTCTGGTGGATGTAGGATCATTATGATCCGAACCACGTTAAATCTTGTGTTCTTCCTTGTTCTTTCTTTTACGTTTTCGCTAACAATTGGTATCAGAGCCAAGGTTCTGTTTGAGTATGCTCTGTGGTTGCAGCACAGTCTGAACTTCCACATCAGAAAAGAATTACTTTGGTTTTCTGTATTTCCAAATACTATCTGTAGTAGAAGAGGAAGAACAAGTAACGATGAGTTCCATGAAGTTTGAAATTGATAGATTTAGTGGGCGCAACAACTTCAATATCTGGAAGATCTAGATGATGGCGTTACTGCGGAGGGAAGGTTCAATCCATGCTATTGACGGAAAGTACCCCGATGGCACATCGGATTCCGACAAGGAGAAGATTGAAGGGGATGCATTAAGTGTAATCCAACTGTCCCTTGCTCCTAACGTGCTTTGTGACGTGAGTACAAGTACCGAAGAGACGGCCAAACAGTTATGGGATAAGCTGCAAGGGCTTTACCAGGACCGATCGGTGACAACAAGGATGTTGTTACAACGGCGTCTTCACACATTTAAGATGGAGTCAGGTACTTTGTTGCAAGACCACCTAGATGCATTCAATAAACTTGTCATGGACTTACAGACTGCCGGAATTAAAAAAAACGAGGAGACACTTGCATGTGCTTTGCTATTTTCATTGACTTCAAAATATCGTGATATTGAGAATTCAATGATGTATAGCAAGGAGCCTATCACCCTTGAGCAAGTGCGGCAAGCACTTAACTCTTGTGATGTGCGGAGGCATTTTGAAGGAGACAAAGATGATGAAGCTAGTGGGCTCTTGGTGAGAGGTCGTACTAGCCAACAGGGAAGGAGCAAATCAAAGCACATATCGAAGTCTCGTGTGAACGAGAAGAATGCGGAGTGTTGGGGCTGCCACAAGAAGGGGCACTTTGAACGACATTGCCTAACGTCAAAGTCCAAAGAAAAGGCGAGTGCATCCATTGTTGAACAAGTACATGATTCTGATAATGAATATGTACTTACAACATCATGCAATAGTGGAGTCTATGACAACAAATGGGTGCTAGATTCTGGTTGTACTCTGCATATGACATTCCGAAGAGATTGGTTCAACAACTATGAGAAAAGTGGAGGAACCGTAGTAATGGGCAATAATGCAACTTGTAAAATAGTTGGCATTGGCTCTGTTCGAGTTTGCTGCCATGATGGAATAGTGAGGAATATTACAGAAGTCCGTCATGTTCCTGATCTGAAGAAGAATTTGATCTCCCTGGTTACTCTGGATAAACAAGGCTACAAGTACATGAGCGAAGGAGGAACTATGAAAGTGACTGAAGGTGCTTTAGTCATGCTGAAGGCCAAGCTGGAGGATGGCCTTTACACACTGGACGGAAGCACCATTGTTGGCTCTATAAATGCATCTACAGTGCAATTATCCAATGATGATAAGGCAAGATTATGGCACATGAGACTGGGTCATATGAGCGCACGAGGACTGGAAATGTTGAGCAACCGTAACCTTTTGAATGGTGAGAAGATAGCACACTTGAATTTTGTGAGCACTGCGTTCTAGGGAAGCAGAAGAAGGTCAGCTTCAGCACTGACAAGCACAAGACGGGAGGGGTGCTAGACTACATCCATTCAGATTTATGGGGTCCCTCTAAACTTCCATCGAAGGGTGGAAAGAGGTATCTTCTCACATTCATTGATGATTTTTCACGAAAGGTTTGGGTGCGTTTTTTGAAGGCAAAAAGTGATGCTTTTGAAGCATTTAAAGAGTGAAAGATATTGGTTGAGAATCAAATGGAGCGGAAAATCAAGTATCTTCTCACAGATAATGGCTTGGAGTTTTGCAGTGAAGAGTTTAATGATTTCTGCAAGGTTCATGGGATTGCAAGACATAAGACGGTCAGGCACACCTCACAGCAGAATGGATCTGCCGAGAGGATGAACAGAACTCTTCTTGAAAAGGCTCCTTGTATGCTCCTACAGGCCAAAATGTCCAAAGTGTTTTGGGCTGAAGCTCACACTGCTTCTCATATTATCAATCGATCTCCAGCATCAACGATTGACTTTAAGACTCCAAATGAGGTATGGTCAGGTGAACCCTCTAACTATTCATACTTGCGAGTATTTGGGTGTCCAGCTTATTATCATGTTAATGAAGGAAAGCTTGAATCAAGGGCTAAGAAGGCCATATTCGTAGGGTATGTGGATGGAGTAAAAGGGTACAATCTTTGGTGTTTGTCTTTACTCAAATTTGTAGTTAGTAGAGATGTTACCTTTGATGAATCCTCTATACTTGATCCTCGTAAAGTTTCTATGGAGTTATCAGGAAACGGGAACAACGAGCAGGTGGAGTTACCGGTGGAGCTTGCCAAGGAAAAGGATCAAGAGACTCAAATTGATGAGTCAAAAGAAGCAGATCTTGAAGAACTTGCTGTCAATGAACCATACACAATTTCGAAGGGAAGGGACAAGAGGCACACACGGAGACCGGAACGCCTTATAGAGCAAGCAAATCTGATTGCATATGCGTTCGTGGCTACAGAAGAAGAGATTAAGGATCTTGAGCCCTCCTCGTATGTTGAAGCAACTTTTTGCAAGGATGCTGCACAATGGCGGTTAGCCATGATGGAAGAGATGGAGTCTCTTCACAAGAATCAGACATGGGTCTTAATTAAAAGGCCAAAGGGGTAGAAAACAGTTGGATGCAAATGGATCTACAGAAAGAAAGAGGGAATTCCAGAAGTGGAAGATGCTAGGTTTAAGGCGAGATTGGTTGCAAAGGGTTTCAGTCAGAAGGAGGGAATTGACTACAATGAGATCTTCTCTCCAGTTGTGAAACATAACTCAATTCGCGTGCTACTAGCATTGGTTGCACAGTTTGACTTGGAGCTTCAACAGCTTGATGTCAAAACTGCTTTCTTGCATGGTGATCTAAAAGAGCCAATCTATATGGATCAACCTGAAGGTAGCTGAGGGAAAAGAAGATCATGTATGCCAACTGAAGAAGTCTTTGTATGGTTTGAAGCAATCCCCTGGACAGTGGTACAAGAGGTTTGATGCATTCATGACTACACATGGATTCTCAAGGAGTGCATTTGATAGTTGTGTGTATCACAAGAAGATGTCTGGTAACTCAATGATTTATTTACTGTTGTATGTTGATGATATGCTTATTGCTGCTAACAACATCACAGAGATAAATGTTTTGAAGAAACTGTTGAACAAGGAATTTGACATGAAGGATTTGGGAGCTACAAAGAAAATACTTGGTATGGAGATTTCAAGAGGAGACGGTGTTTTACATCTTTCTCAGAAGAGGTACATCGAAAAGGTTCTTGAGAGATTTAATATGCATTTGTGCAAACCTGTAAGTACTCCGTTAGCTCCTCATTTTAAGCTTTCAGAGTTACAAATGCCTCAGTCTGAGGATGAGGTGGAGCATATGTCAAAGATTCCTTATGCTAGCGCAGTTGGTAGCATTATGTATGCTATGGTGTGCACACGTCCAGATATTGCTCAATCTGTAAGTGTGGTAAGCAGCTACATGGCCAACCCTGGAAAGAGGCATTGGGAAGCTGTCAAGTGGATATTGAGATATCTCAAAGGAGCTTCTGATGTTGGCCTAACCTTTCAAAAAAGTGAAGGTATTTCAGTTCTCGGTTATGTAGATTCTGACTATGCAGGGATCTTGATAGAAGGAGGTCCACAACTGGATACATCTTTACTCTCGTTGGCAGTGTTATTAGTTGGAAATCGACTTTACAGTCGATTGTCGCTTTGTCTACAACAGAGGCAGAATATATGGCAGCAACGGAGGCAGTGAAAGAAGCTATCTGGTTGAAAGGTTTGGTGGCAGAATTGAGTTTGGTTTAGCTGGAATCAACTCTAAGATGTGATAGTCTAAGTGCTATTCATTTGATTAAAAATCAAAGATTTCATGAGCGCACCAAACGCATTGATGTCAGATTTCATTTCATTCGAGATGTTGTTGAAGAGGGAACTATCAAGGTCGTGAAGGTTATCACACACGATAATGCTGCAGACATGTTGACCAAGATAGTCCCGCTCGCCAAGTTTGCACACTGCAAGGACTTGGCGGGAGTATGCATCAACTGATGCAACTATGAGAGAACAACTGTTAGGTGGAGCTAGTATGTTCAACAAAGGTTTGATTTTTCTTGTTTCTTACAACGGGGTTGCCCAGTAAGCTTAGAAGTTTTGGCCGGAGTTGTTCATACGCATGCTCAAACGCAAACCAAGGTGGAGATTGAAAGAGTTGGTTTGATTTTTTGTGGGGTCCAATCCATGTGGAAGAAAATCCCATGTGCCAATTTACTTGGCTAGGAAGTAAACTTGGAGAGCAAGCAAAAATTTGTGGAGGACAAATTTTGTATTTATTTTTCCTTTTCTTATTTTGTGCTTGGAGCCCAAGTTTGGTCATCTATAAAAGGATGGCCATTCTTCATTATAAAACCATTCCAAAATATTCATAGTAAATCCATTGTAAGAGTAGAAAGTTGAGAGAGCAATTCTCTTAGGTGCAATTGGGATATCTCCCCTTTCTTTGTTAATAATATAAAGGCAGTTGTTCTCTGGTGGATGTAGGATCATTCTGATCAGAACCACGTTAAATCTTGTGTTCTTCCTTGTTCTTTCTTTTACGTTTCCGCTAACAGTAAACACTCAGAATGTATGGCTTCATTATAGTAAGAATTTTGGGATTAACCTTAAGAATACTATGTTGAGGCACCAGATTATCGGATATAATAGAGATTGGGACTCCATGTAGCCGAACTATCTCTTTAATATACAACCTTGCGTACTCTCAACTGTATAATTAGAATGTATGGCTTCATTACAGTAAGAATTTTGGGATTAACCTTAAGAATACTATGTTGGGACACCACATTATCAAATGGTGGATGGCTAATGGATCTAATCCAACCCAAAGTATGACCATGCAGACTCTCCCAGGAATTATTGTGTGGAAAATCTGGAAAGAGAGATGCAAAGCAGGTTTGAAGAAAGGATTTAGGCCAATTAGCGCTCCTTCATTGCACTTGTCCCCAAAAGAAAAGGTGCAATGGAACTAAGAGATTTAGGCCAATTAGCCTCATTGGAAGTGTATATAAAATAGTAGCCAAAGTCTTAGCAGAAAGGATTAAAACAGTGATGGGGAAGTTCATATCAGGGGAACAAAATGCATTTCTAAAGGACAGACAGATCAATGATGCAGCACTTATTGCCAATGAAGAATTCCTGGAGTCTTATCAAGCTTGATATAGAAAAGGCTTTTGATCAAAACAATTGGTCTTATCTCCTGTCAGTTCTTAGGGTGATGCGGGTTTGGAGAAAGATGGATCAAATTTAGTATTACTAGTGTCAAATACTCAGTTCTTATCAACAGAACACCAATTGGGGTTTCCTTTCCCACAGGAATCAAGCAAGGAGACCCACTCTCACCATTCCTGTTCAACGTAGCCATGGAGGGCCTGAGAAAATGCCAGACAAAACAAACCACATCCAATGGATTGAAGGTTTTATCACTCCTAGTAGTATTGGAGCCTCTGTATCTGTGTCCCACCTACTGTATGCAGAAGACACACTAATATTCTGTGAGACAGACAAGTTACAAATGCAATGCCTCAGTTTAACCTTTCTTATTTTTTAATCTATTTCAGGTTTACATATTAACATGCTGAAAAGCATCATATTATACCCTGTGAATGAGGTGCCAAACTTGGAGGAATCAGCTAACGTTATGTGTTGTGGCATTGGCTCATTTCCTATTACTTATCTAGGAATGCCTCTGGGAGCTAAATATAAATTGGAGGAAGTGTGGAGTGGAGTAATTGAAAAAGTGGAGAAAAGGCTGGATATATGGCAAATACAGTACCTCTCATTTGGGAGAAAGGGTGACCCTAAACAACAGCGTTCTTGACAGAATCCGCACATACATTATATCTCTCATTCCAATGCCAAGCAAAGTCTTACAACAACTAGACAAACTGAAAAGCTCCTGCCTTTGGGAAGTGAACAACGAAGAGCACAAAATGCACTTGGTGAAATGCCCTGCTGTAACTCAACCTAAAATGCTGGCGGACTGGGGATTAGGGACTTGGCTAAACACAACAAGTGTATGCTGCTTAAATGGCTATGGAGATATGAGCAAGAGGGTAATATCCCGTGGAAAGAAATTGTGAGAGCCAAATATGACCATCAGGAGCACCATGAGCACCAGTGGGGTGGGACCTTGGAAGCACATTAACAGCTTAAAGGATTATTTTCAGCAGGACATATCCTTCAAAGTTGGCATTGGCTCTTTGGTGAAGTTCTGGAAGGACAAATGGCTTGGTGTTCCACTTTGCAAGTCAGATTCACAGCCCTTTTTTTAATAGCCACTAACCAAACTCTACAGTGGAGTAAAACAGAGCAGGCAACATATGGGATGTCCAATTCAGAAGGAATATACAAGATTGAAAGTTAGAAGATGTTCTTGACCTATTAGGAGATTAAACAACTACACTGTGGATAGCCAAAACATCGATAGGATGAGATGGGGCAGCTCCAAGGAAGGTACATACAGTGTAAAGGCAGGCTATCACAAAATGTGCTCATAGAATGAAGTCATTGACCTCTGGCAATGGAAGTTATTCTGGAGAACAAAACTTCCCCCAAAGATCAGCTGTTTTGCTTGGACCGCACTTAAAGGGGACACACTGAATCAAGACAACCTTTGTAGAAGAAAGATCCAGCTAGTGAATACATGCTACATGTGCCAGTCAAACTCAGAATCTATAAATCTTCTCTTTTGGCACTGCTCAGTGGCTGCTGATATCTAGCTCATGTTCTTATTAGTTTTTGGTCTCACTTGGGCACTATTTCTGACTATTAAGGAAGCAGTTAAAAGCTGGAACTCTCGGAGAATCAGCAAAGCCATCAAGAACATCTGGAAAATGATCCTTGGCTTTATTTTTTTTTGTGTTTGGATAGAAAGGAATAGAAGATGTTTTGATGGGATTTCAACTCCTATCTCAATACTTAAGGCTAGATGTCTGTTGCTACCTTTTAGCTGGACTAGTTATGCTCATTGGTCATGTAAGTGATGTAGTTTCTTTTGTAGATTTTATTGGCTCTGAGCTTAGCTTAATAACCCTCTTTTGCTTTTGGTTAGCTCCCTATGCTTTAAGGCCTATTGTTGTTGGAGCTAACATCTCTTTTGTAACTTTGCATCTTGTTGATGTCAGTTATACGAAATCTTACTTCATCAAAAGAAATTCTTTTCATACAGATTGGACATGTATAGGATGTATTTGAAGTACCTTGATCCTTCTCTGGTTGTGTAGGAGAGGCAGTAACAACCTCTCGACTAAAGATGGAGCATGTTCCATCTTTAATAGGTACCGGGAGCTATACTCCTCTGTTATGTATTTGCTGATATTGATGTACATATGATGTCACATTATTAGAACAAACATTAAACAAAATCTTCGATTCCAATGACTTAACGTGCTTATCTTATTGTACCGGAATCAGCTCTTGTGTGGGATACGTCACTAAGATATATATGTTTTAGTTGATTAAAACCAAAAGCTGAAATACACAATACAAATTGCTCGTAACTCAGATTCATGCTCATAACTCCTTGATGGAATAAAAAGAGGCATCAAGAAGACAGAGAAATGTGAAAACAGATTATGAAATGTAGCAGGATCAATTTCAGCATTTTTAAGCAGAGAGGTAGCACTATGATGTGATTAGTTACAAAAAGTTGCTACTTGAAATTGCTAAACTATATTACCCAGCCTAATAGATTCTGCATTCGTGTAAATATATTGAGAGAAAAACTCACCAAGGATTCCGGTATAGTAGGAAAGAGGCACATCCTTATCATGAATTTTAAACAGAGATTGAGTAGCTGTAACAATACTATACTCCTCCCACCCAGTCATTCCCCAAACTAAGTCACCTTTCTGGAAGTTTGGATCACCAGACTCCAAAACTTTAGCCACTCCATATCCCGTGATAGGCTATATAACACAAAAGAAAAGTTATGAGGAAAAATATTTTCAAAATGACACTTTTTTAATTAGATATGTTATATATGGTCTTAACAAGGAAAAAAAATTACTTTTCTTAGGTACTAAAACAATTAAAACTTAGTAAGAATTAGGCAAGTTAAACTTTGACCCACATTTTAGCCCAATCTAGCCCAAATAACTTTTGGGCGAGTTATTTATTGGTAATAATGGAACAATTCTGTTCGTAGGACCAAATAGAAACAGATTTATTCAATACTCGATAAGTACCAATACACAATGGGGAAGTTGATCCTATTTTCTATGAGCGAATGAGTCCATACTTATTTATCATTTGAAAGACCAATTCGTAATAATTTGAGTTTATTCATTCTGTCTTTCTTTATGAATTTTTAGAATCTACTGCCCATCTTGACCCGCCCAAATTCAATTCAACCCGCCCATTTACCACCTCCAATTAAAACTAATTAAGTAACAATCCCAAAGCAAAAAACTAACAAGACAACATTGTGGGAATAAGTAATGATAACTACTTACATTGGGTCAGTAAGTATACCAATTGTATAAGCTCGGCATACAAATATAAATAGAGTAATTTCAGAATACAAATACAAATCCGTAAATCTCGGTATACAAATACAAGCATACAGTTGTTGTTGAGTGTACCAATAGTTTTAAACTCTCTGCTGTAAAATGTAATTGAATTAAATTATTGGTATGGAGCGTAATTAGGCCCGTATGTTCGGTACGTTATGTTATTTTTCCTATTTAAAACTAATCAAGTAACAATCCCAAAGCAAACAAACATATAACAAGACAACATTGTGGGGATAAATAATGATATGGGTCACTTGAGTAAATTCTAAGAGAATGGAAGACTTACAGAGCCAGGAGTGAAAGATGCAACATAGCTACCCTCAGTTTTACTCATGCGGGGACGCATGTAAGGGTCACAGGACAAGTAAAGATTTTTCAAAAGCAGAGCATTGGAACCTTCTGGAACATTCAATTTAATGGTGGTATTCTTGAATTCCATGTCCGATTCCTTAACGTAGCCACCGACATGGTGTTTTAGAATGACTTGTTTATTGCTCACTTCTTCTTCTGCCATTTCCAAGTAAGTGAGTGTAGGAGAAAGAGAGAGAAGGGCAAAACGTAACTGATGACTGTGTGCTGAGAAACAACTTTCCACTTCTGTCCACTCCTTTATTTTCTTACTTTCTGTTTAATTTATTTTTAGGGAAGATGACATTTTGATCCCTGAATTATTGCTATATTATATTTTTAGTCCTTATATTAATTATCCAACTAGGGGTGGTAAAATCCATCAAGGATAACTACATGGCTTAGCAAACATAAGCACCTAATTATCCTACTCAGCTTAAGTTTTAATTAATTACAATCCATAGCCATTCTCCTTCTCTCCTTCTCTCGCCACTCTTCTCCCTGTCTCCCAATTTGCTCGCTTCTCCCCCCCCCCCCCCCCCCCCCCTCCCTCTCTCCCAATCGATAGTTATCCCTTTATAAATTCATATCCAAAGAACACTGGCAATTAGTTCATGCTATGTTTTGGGTCATTAGCAATGAAAGCAACAGTTGCAGAAACTTTGAGCCCCATCAAAATTCGCAACCCAAAACCAACAAAAGTTTGCTTTTCATATGCAGCCTACGCCAAAAATGTCATACAACTCCTCAAATCTTTCAATCTAATTATCCTAGATGCTAAACCGTGTTCGTTGATATAATTAATTGATCGAAATTATATTTTGTATTCGTTGATACACTTTGATATAATTGTATTCATTGATACGAATTGTACTTGTTGATACAACTGAAACCATTTAAATACAAATGATACTTTGTGTACAATATAATTGTGTTCATTGATACAAATTGTATTCGTTGATATAACTTGAACTATCCAAATACAAATGATACAATTGTATACAATTGTATTCGATGCATGTAATTAGTTACTGTATTTATATTTTATATTAAATACAGTCAATTGCATACAGTTGATACAACGGGTAGCCAATGAAGTTGATATATCGGCTCTACAGATTGTAATTTTTGAAAGTGTTGCTATGTAGCCTATTTTCACCTATAATATTGCTATTTCTGAAAGTTGCCTAATAATCAACCCCAACCAGCCCAATCCATTTAAGTTTGAGTTGCTTATTGACCCGCCCATTTATCAGCCCAACCCATTAAAAATTGGATTGATATGTATCCCAAATTGATTTTGGAAAACTCTTATCAAAATATTTTTAAAAGACTTTTTAATCTGATATGTTATATTTAATCATAATAAAGAAAAAATAATTTTATTAGATACTAAAAAAATTATAAAAGGACAAATAAAGCAATTAAAACTTGGTTAAACTACCTAAAGAGACATACCTCCTTACCATATTTACTAACTCTTCCACTACTTTATTTTAATTACTTAATATACCACATGTTCCACTCGGATACATCGCCTCACCTCGTGATACATCGCCTTACCTCGGATACATCCCACCCGATGTATCAAAGGTAAAACCAAAGAAAGCCGATGTACCCGAGTGATTTTGGGATGTATTAAATGAGATTCTGATGTATCCAAGTAGTTTGAGAATATATCCCGAGGTGAGGGATGTATCCGAGCGGGATTGGGGTGGGAAAAAGATTAATTAGCTCCCAAAGATATGTGTTTTATGTAAGTTAACCTTAAAACTTAGTAAAAATTGGATAGGTTGGGTTATGACCCATTACCTAAGTCTTGCCCAACCCATTTTGACTCACGCAAATTTGAGTCGGATTGGGTCTTGACCCGTTTTGACCCAGCCAAATTTGACCCAACCCGCCCAATTATCACCCCTATATCCAACTCATTATATTTGAGTTGAATAATGATTGGACTAAAAATACAATTTAGCAATAATTCAAGGACCAAAATTTGAGTTGGATAATGATTGGTACTCTTCTAAATCATACACAAGCAATGGATTTAAACCATTCAAGAAATTTTACATATCTAATTCAGCCATATCTTTTTTTACCAGATCATTGTCACCAAGTCAAAACGATTCTTCTCTATTTTCCACAAATATCAAGACATTGTAGATGCTGGAAAGATTTTAGAATGCGTTTGTTGTTGGCGAAAGTAAAGAACATTAGTATTATTCACTAGAGGTTACACTTCGTCAAATAAAGCTGTTCCAGAAACTCAAATCCGTCTGAGGAATGAAGATTCAAGGAAATCAATTAAACTGGATATAATCAATGAGCATAACTTCAAGTAAACGAATTCAACAACATTCTTAGCCTCAAATACAACGACTAAAATTATTTGCTTCAACAAACAGTTGAAATATCTTCTTTCTAAGGAAAAAAAGCCAAAAAGAGAACTGTATCCCTGTTTAGAATCTTGATGCCATCAACAAAAGGGAGCAAAATACAACATCAGTTCTCCAGAAATGCATACACCATTTTTTCTTGATAGTCAATAAAGTTTGGTTTTAATTTTATTTTTATAATAAAATAAGTGAGCCAAGCAAACGTGAATACATGATATGTTTATGGCCTCCCATTATCTCAAAATGTTAGTGGAAGTGTGGAACAGCATTAACCAAAAAATGGGAAAAATCTATGATATGTTTGGATTGTTTTAATTATCTAATTCATCAAGTCACTTTCTTAGTTTAGGCTATATAAACTCTAAGTTACTCCATTCTCAAATACACAAGAAAAAATAAAAAAATATCATCTAACCTTAGAATCAAAATCTTCTTAATGGGTAGCCAAAGGAAGAAGCAATGGCCTCAATTTGCTTGTGCTTTGGCATTTTTCTTGATTGCCACATGCACTATGGCATACTCACCTTATTCTTATGAATCATCAGATTCAACATACAATAAAGTACCAAGCACAGTAGCCAAAAGTGAAGACTACAAGGTACCCTCAGTGCCCGAAAAGGAATATAAGTTCCCATCTTTGCTGCCAAATAATGACTACTTCAAAAAGCCATCAGTTCCAGAAGAAAACTACAAGAAGGTGACATATGTTCCAGAGGTACCTTCAGTGCCTAAATCGGAATACAAAGGGCCATTTTTCCCAAAGAATGACTACTATAAGAAGCCATCAATTCCAGAAGAAAACTACAAGAAGGTGACATATGTTCCAGAGGTACCCTCAATGCCTAAACCGGAATACAAGGGGCCATTTTTCCCAAAGAATGACTACTATAAGAAGCCATCAATTCCAGAAGAAAACTACAAGAAGGTGACATATGTTCCAGAGGTACCCTCAGTGCCTAAACCGGAATACAAGGTGCCTTCTTTGCCAAAGAATGACTACTACAAGAAGCCATCCGTTCCAGAAGATAACTACAAAAAGGTGACATATGTTCCAAATGTGCCCTCGGTGCCTAAACAGGAATACAAGGTGCCTTCTTTGCCAAAGAATGACTACTACAAGAAGCCATCCGTTCTAGAAGATAACTACAAAAAGGTGACATATGTTCCAAATGTGCCCTCGGTGCCTAAACAAGAATACAAGGTGCCTTCTTTGCCAAAGAATGACTACTACAAGAAGCCATCAGTTCCAGAAGATAACTACAAAAAGGTGACATATGTTCCAAAGGTGCCCTCGGTGCCTAAACAAGAATACAAGGTGCCTTCTTTGCCAAAGAATGACTATTACAAGAAGCCATCAGTTCCAGAAGATAACTACAAGAAGGTGACATATGTTCCAAAGGTGCCCTCAGTGCCTAAACAAGAATACAAGGTGCCTTCTTTGCCAAAGAATGACTATTACAAGAAGCCATCAGTTCCAGAAGATAACTACAAGAAGGTGACATATGTTCCAAAGGTGCCCTCAGTGCCTACACAAGAATACAAGGTGCCTTCTTTGCCAAAGAATGACTATAAGAAACCATCACCTTCTCCATCACCACCTCCTCCTTACAATTATCAATCATCTTCAACTCCTTCTCCATCACCACCACCACCTCCATATTATTAAATTTCCCTCTTTCATGTTCAACATGTTTCAAGGAAGTCCTTCTCCAGCTCAACATATATATAAACCATAGGCTTCTCATATTATGATTTCGAAGGCATGATATAAAAACTTGTAATTCTTTATTTGTAATTTGTTTTTTCTTTTCCTACTTTGGGTTGCAATTGTTTTGTCATTTAACTAAATTATATTGTATTTTGAATGTTTCCAGAGTATTGTTTCAATTGAATACAAGTTCTTTTTATCGAGAGTTAGTTTCATCTATTCTTCCAGCAATTGCCAATTTGTTCACTTACTATTAATAGCAAAAATACTGGAACATAACAACGATCAGATACTTCAAAATAGGTAACTAAGGATTGGTTGATTCCAAGAGACAAAAGTAGGGTGCATTTTCAGATATATTACTCAAAAAGAACCAATACAATACGCCTAATCTATTAGACTTGAAAAAAAAGGTCTTTATTGTTGCGAACATACAATTCATGGGAGATAAAAGAATTAAAGCAACCAAGTTGTGAATCATTTTGATCAGATATAAATAGAAACCGGGAGATAAATGTTACTTAAAATGTTTCACTACTTACGATAAAATTGTCGAACTTAACACAACTGAAAGCTTAGGAATCGAAAGACAAATAACAGGGAAGAAAGAAAGAGGAGAGAAACGTGAGACTGCTTTGCAGAGAAAGTGGCTGGATATCTTTTTCAATACGTTGAGTGGCCTTATATGCTTACATATTCTGTGGAATCCTAATCCCACTAAACCACTAATATAACCCACTAAACAAATTAACCTAAACTTTAGGAAAGCAAATCTGCAACACTACAAAACAGGGAAAAGTCACGATCTAATAAATAACAAAATAACTAAAGCTAAAAATTAGCTAACTACACTGCAGACTTAGTCAAATTAAATATATTGGCTGATGCTGCACGACTTTAACACTCCCTCTCGACATCAGCTCCAGTCTTAACCATGCCTAGCTGCTGACAGAAACTTTCAAACGCATTGACACTTGAGCCTTTTGTGAACAAGTCTGCAATTTGCTTCCCTATTTTAATGTGCTCTAAGTCAATCTCTCCTTGCAACACCTTTTCTCTGATGAAATGGTAATGTATTTTCACATGCTTAGTCCTTGCATGAAAAATGGGATTTTCAGCCAAACAGATCGCTGACTGATTGTCACAGTACAAGGGAACTGCATAGCCAACTGGTTGCTGTAAATCCTTCATCAACGGCATAAGCCATGTACTTTCTTGAGCTGCAACTGCTGCTGCCCGATACTCTGCTTCTGTTGTTGACAACGACACTGTTGGCTGCCTTTTGCTGCACCAAGAAACTGCTCCAGCTCCAAGCTTAAACACGAAGCCAGTAGTTGAACGACGGGTATCATGGTCTCCTGCATAATCAGAGTCACAATAGCCGACCAACTTGCAATCTTCACCTTTCTTATACAAAAGACCATAATCAATTGTACTCTTCACATATCGTAGCATTCGCCGAACAACCTCCATATGGTGCTTCTTTAGATTGTGCATGTAGCGACTCATCACACCAACTGCAAAAGAAATATCAGGTCGAGTCTGAGTTAAATAAATCAGACTACCTACCAATTGCCGATACATCGTCACATCTTCTAAGTCCTTTCCCTCATGCGCACATATCTTGGCATTTGGTTCAATTGGAGTTGCAATTGGCTTGCACTCCAACATTCCAAATTTCTTCAACAAGTCTCTGAAATACTTTTGCTGATGAAGAAAAATTCCTCCCTGAGTACGATCAATCTCCAGACCAAGAAAATGATTAAGTTGTCCAAGTTCTTTCATATGAAATCGGACAGATAAATTTTCCTTCGTTTGAAGAATTTCTTCTTCATTATCACCAGTTACAATCAAATCATCCACATATACTAGCACTATAGCTAGCTTGCCTCCATCGACTTTGACAAACAAACTTGAATCTGCAGATGTAATCAAGTAACCACTTTGAGTTAAAAATTCAGCAATTTTACCGTACCAGGCCCTTGGCGATTGCTTTAATCCATAGAGCGCCTTCCTTAGCTTACAAACATTCCCAGGGTGTTCTTGATTCTGGAAACCCATTGGTTGATCCATGTAAATCTCCCGATCCAGCTCCCCATGTAGAAATGCATGCTTAACGTCCATTTGCCACAAATTCCAATCTTTGCTAGCAGCAAGTGCAAGTAAGACTCGCACAGTTGTAAACTTTGCCACTGGACTGAAAGTTTCATCATAATCCAAACCATATTCTTGAGTAAATCCGCAAGCTACCAAACGAGCTTTATGCCTCTCAATCAACCCATCTGTGCGACGTTTTATTTTATAAACCCATCTGCATGATATAGGTTTCACATCTTTTGGCTTCGGCACAAGTTCCCAAGTTTGATTTTGTTCTAATGCAGCGATCTCCTCCTCCATTGCTCTAGTCCACAACAAGTTTTGAGCTGCTTTTTCGAAACTTTCAGGTTCTTTTTCAGATTCACCTTCTACTGTTGCTGCATTGGCATATTTGAGGTTTTGACTCCGAATCCGTTCTGACTTTCTTGTCTGGGATTGTGGATCAGCTGGTACTTCACTTGTCTCACTGCCATCACATGGTGACTGGTGAACAATTGATTGCCCAAAATTATGAGTTGCACCTTGTTCAACATCAGCGTCTTCACTTGATCGAAAATAAGCAATTTGCAACTTATTTTTCAGATCTGTTTGGTCTGGTAATATCTCCTTTTCTGCAGACCACCATGAAGAAGTTTCATCAAATACAACATGCCGTGATGTATAACACCTTCCAGTTGTAGGGTCACAACATTTCCACCCTTTTCTTTGAATATCATAGCCTGCAAAAATACATCTAACAGCTTTCTTGTCCATTTTGCTACGTAATTGATCTGGTATAAAAACATAGCACACACATCCAAATACTCACAAATAACTGACATTAGCTTTCATATTCCACAACTTCTCAAAAGGTGAAAGAAAACTTAACCTTTGTTGAGGAAGTCTGTTGATGACATATGCTGCAGTCCTCATTGCTTCTGCCCAAAATCTTCCTGGGACATTCTTGACATGTAACAAAGTGCGACATATTTCTGCCAAATGCCTATTCTTCCTCTCTGCGATGCCATTTTGCTGTGGCGTGTAGGCACAAGTATATTGATGAAGGATTCCCTTAGGTACTGGGAGAACTCATTTGAGTTGTATTCCCCTCCATTATCTGTTGTTAGACAACGGATTTTCTTGCCCACTTCTCCCTCAACTGTTTCCTTAAACTCTTTAAACTTAGAAAAAGAATTAGATTTTTCTTTCACAAAGAAAACCCAAACATACCTAGAGAAATCATCAATAAAGGTCACCATGTACTTCATTCCACCAATTGATGCTTGCTTGACCGGTCCAAACACATCAGAATGTACTAATTGTAGTGGTTCATCAGCTTTAAATTTGGAATCTTCAAACGGCAACTGATGAGCTTTACCATATTGGCATCCTGCACAAACGATGTCTGTTCTTGCTTCAAGTTGAGGAAGACCCTTGATCATTGACTTTTTCATCATCACACTTAGCTTGGAATAACTCACGTGAGCCAATCTCATGTGCCACAAATCTGCAGTCTCATTATTTTTTGTCTTTTCTACATATGCAGACTCAGCGGACATCACATATATTGACTCTAATCTACGCCCCTTCATAATTGGATTTTCTAAGTTCTTGAGATCCTGATATATCCTCACATCATCAGGACCAAACAAAACGTAGTTTCCACATGTTGTTAATTGTGACACTGAAAGCAAGTTTTTCTTCATACCAGGAACATGATAGACATTTTGAAGTGACTTGTGGTTGGCCCCTTGTTGAAGAGAGACTGCCGTCTTACCAATATAAGCTATCGGTAACCTTGAATTATTGGTTGTCACCACAACTCGATTACCCTTGTACACTGACGGGTTCTGCAACTTTTGTTTATCACCTGTCATATGATTTCCACAACCCGAATCAACGATCCAGTCATTTTCATGATCAATTGATTCAGAAATTGTCGTTGTAAGTTCTAAATCCTCCTCTTCTGTAGCAAAATATGCTTCAGCATCCCAAACTTCTTCACTTTTCTCGTTTGAATTTGAGGTAGCAGCGTTACTTTCCAAGGACTTTTGCTTGAACCAACAGTACTTTTCCATATGACCCTTCTTCCCACAATTGTAACACTTCCCTTCGAATCGTTTATCGTTCCTGTGATTCCTCGGAGCTACCCTTGAACGAAAATTTCCATCGCCATGAAAATTTTTCTTCTTAGGCCCACCAGTATAATGCTTGTTGTTCTTGCTTTTGTTAGTGTAGAGTGCTTCTTCCTCATTTTTCACCGAGAGTCCTGCCATTTGCTTCGCCATGGCTTCTTGGCCAGCAAGCAGATTTTCAAACTCAACAAGTGATGGCTGATTTGGCCATCCCTGTACAGCAACAACGAAACCTCTGTATTCAGGTCTCAAACCATGGATAATAATTCTTTTTACCCTGGTTTCCCCAATTGGTGCTGTTGAATCCAAATCTGAAATTTCACGACATATCCTCTTGACTTTGTGAAAGTACTGGGCAATTGTCATATCACGTTGCTCTGTTGATAACAACTCGTTCTCCAAAAGTTGCAGCCTTGCATCGTTCTTCTTTGAGAAAAGTGCAGCAAGTGTGTCCCATGCTTCTTTTGGCGTTTTAGCATCACGAACATGCTCCAACACATCTTCATAGATTGTTGTTTTGAGCGCAAACATTGCTTTGCCTGCTTTGATCTTCCACTTCCGCAATGTTCCATTTGCATCCTCTACCTCTGGTTGTGTAACTTCGCTTCCGTTGACAACTTCCTAGAGATCTTGGCCTTGCATATAAGACATTATACATGTTGCCCATGTATTATAGTTCTGGTTATTGAGCTTTTTGACTCCTCCAACTACTTGAAGATCATTCATTGTGCTGGCTCTGATACCAAATGTCGAACTTAACACAACGGAAAGCTTAGGAATCGAAAGACAAATAACAGGGAAGAAAGAAAGAGGAGATAAACGTGAGACTGCTTTGCAGAGAAAGTGGCTGGATATCTTTTTCAATACGTTGAGTTGCCTTATATGCTTACATATTCTGTGGAATCCTAATCCCACTAAACCACTAATATAACCCACTAAACAAATTAACCTAAACTTTAGGAAAGCAAATCTGCAACACTACAAAACAGGAAAAAGTCACGATCTAATAAATAACAAAATAACTAAAGCTAAAAATTAGCTAACTACACTGCAGACTTAGTCAAATTAAAAACATTGGCGACTTTAACAAAAATGTTACCGTTTTTTCGTAACCCCCTTCATATATTAGAGTATTTAGCAGCAATTTAGGTGCATTTAGTGACGGTTAATTGAGTTACCCCTTCAAATATTAAAAATTTAGCAGACATTTAGCAGCGACTAATGGTGCATTCTATGGCTGTTTAGGTGAATTTAGCGGCAATTAATTGTGTGAATTTAATGGCGAAAACAAGAGAATTTTTCAAAAATAATCTTTAAAAGGATTTGATTGACTCATTTTTTTTGGTAGGGTTTGATCCTAAGGAATGGAATAATCTCTCATTGAAAACTTTTTTTTTCCAGAAATGAATCATACACAACGCGAATTTGGATTAATCTGAGTTAATAAATTTCGAATAACAGATGGTTAAACCAAACAAAAAAATTAAATATACTTATGACTAGAGCTGTCAATACGGGCTGGCCCAGCCCATCCGGGCTAGCCCCCACGGGCTTTGAAATTTGACGGGCCAGGCCGGACTGGCCCATCAAAATGATGGGCTCGAAAACACTAAGCCCAACCCATCACTCTGTGGGCTGCGAGCCTCGACGGGCCAACCCATTTTTTAAACAATATTATTTTTATAATTTTTAAATTTAAATTTAATTTTAAATTATTAATAACGTAAATATTTACAAGACAATATTACATCATGTTACTACCTGCTAATTAAGTTTAAGTTTAGAAAAAAATAATCATAATAATCTGTGAAACTAAATAACTTTTGACATGATATTGTCCGAACCTTACATATTTTATAAACGTAATTAATATTTAAATATTTATGATGGTTTAAGTAGACTTTGAGGTTGGACTCATTTTGTTCTTTTTAGTACTCTATTTAATTTTTATTTTTTAATTATTTTTAATTATTTACAAGACAATTATTTTTACAATAGACCCTTGTGGTCCGGCCCTTCCCCGGACCCCGCGCATAGCGGGAGCTTTAGTGCACCGGGCTGCCCTTTTTTTTTTTTTAATTATTTTTATTTAGCCCACGGGCCGGCCCAACCCATATTGCTCAAGCCCTACGGGCCAGTGAGCTTATTCGGGCCGGGCAAAAAAACCCTGTTCTTAAATGGGCTGCAAAAATCTTAGCCCAATCCTATCAAATTACAAGCTTGGCCGGACCAGCCCAACGGGCCCAGCCCATATTGACGGCTCTACTTATGACATTGCAAACAATAGCTTCCAATTTTTCTAGTTTGTATCAAAACCTAATCAAACCCAAAATATTGTCATTCTTGGTAATGAAAAGTATGTAGGATACCCGTAAGGATGACTGAGTTGGTCAACAGATAGTATCATATAAGGGTGGTCAGGGATCGATTCCCCTACCAACGCCTTCTCATTCGAGCTTGTTGCATCAATCGGGCATACCTGGTGCAATTTATATTTCTTGTGTGGTTTGGGAGCTATTACACAAGCACAAATTTATTCAGTGCGCATCGAGTTCTAGCGGGTTAAAAAAATTATGTATGTCCCATGGTGTGAATTATAAGTCGTGCTCAAAGCATCAAATTACATATAACTAATGGATTGTTGCGTCCTTTTGCACACGCAAGTGTACGCGGTCGTACAAGTAATATATGATTTTAAGTCCAGATATCGTACCCACAGGGACTTGTGGATTAATTATTTACTAAATTAAACTAATTCTAATTATTTATTCAAGAAGAAAAATCCAAATTATATTATGAATTAACTAAATTAAAAAGAAAAATAAGCTAACTAATTAATGACCAATTAACCAGACGAAGAACAGATTTTTATATAATCAATGAGATGAAATCGAGCTAGGGTTATGGATTTGCTAACAATTATGTTGAGTAATCACTTGAACTGATTCTGATTTTCTATCGGGTTACTAGTTGCGAGTTGAATTTAACCATGTTGAGCATTTTGCCAACAACTCTAGGTCTCCTCGACTATTCTTAACGCCTATATTCCTATGGTCGTCGGTCGATAGTGAAGGGCATGTGATTTCTCTTCCGTATCAACTAAGCAAGGCTAGCGGGTATATTCCTATCCACGTTAGCGAATCGTTCCCCTTTCCCTATAAGGTTCACAACCAAGCCCTACTTTTTCTTATTACACACGTAAATTCTCTATTCCTAGTCCAATTTACGCGCCACAAATAGTATTTGAATGGTTATCAAGCAAACACATAATTAAATCCAAGAAAAAGTAAATAACCACACGAGCCGTAGCCCGACGATAAAAATTCTTAACAAATCAATTAAAGTTCATACCACAACATTCATGAAGCTACCATAACCCTAGATGAGAAGTTTAACTCCACATAGACATGGAGAAATTACAACAAATCATCCAAAGAAATACGAAAAAATAAATAAATAATAGAGAAGAAAAGATATAACCAATTTTCTCCAACCTCCACGGCGGCTCCTCGCTCTCCCTAGGTCAAAAGTTATGTAAAAATTGTGCTTTAGGATATATTTATAGAGTATGGGAAAGTCTGGAATATTTAAGAAATCAAATTCAAATTGAACATGGATAAATTTCGTCGAGCTCGCGCCACTGCCCGCTGGAAGACAGTGACGCAAGCGGCTGTTTCTGATTCAGAGGGCCGACAAATTTCGCGCCACTGCTGCGCTCTACTTTTCCTTCACTTTTCAATTCAATTATATCACTTGTTAATACGAATATTATATTAACTTTAATTCATTAAGCTGCATGCTTATTTTCCTTATATGATTTCTCCTTTTTAATTCGTTTTTTGCTTCAAATTTCTTCGACATTCCATCGTTTTAATCCTACACATAGAAATATAATATTAGCACAAAATAATATAATTAGTACTCAAAAAACAATTAAAAGTACTAAAATGTGAGGCGAATAAAGGCTAAATATATGTATTCTTGGCCTCACATCATGGACCCAACCTTCCAGCTCACTGATTTGATCATGACATCAAATAATGAACAATATTTGGAAAAAAACTAACTTATTCAAATTTTCAATGCACCAACAAAAAAAGAACAAGAACAACATTCTTGGAAGTAAATAAAAGTTTGGATTTAATATTTAAAAATAGGGTGAGTCAAGCAAAGGTGTATGAATTGTTCATGGCTACCCATCATCTTAAGATCACCTTAGTGGAATAGCATTAACCAAAAAATGGGAAAATCTCTCATGATATGTTTGGATTATTTTGAGAGTATCCAAATCATCAAGTCACCTTCTTAGTTAAGCTATATAAACTCCTAGTTCCTCCATTCTAAAACACACAAGAAAAAGGAGAACAAACCAATATCTAGCCTTAGAATCCAAATATCTTCTCAATGGGAAGCCAAATGAAGAAGCAATGGTCTCAATTTGCTTGTGCTTTGGCATTTTTCTTGATTGCCACATGCACTATGGCATATTCACCTTATTCTTATGAATCATCAGATTCAACATACTATAAAGTACCAAGTACAGTAGCCAAAAGTGAAGACTACAAGGTACCCCCAGTGCCCGAAAAGGTATATAAGTTGCCATTCTTGCTGCCAAATAATGACTACAACAAGAAGCCATCTGTTCCGGAAGATAACTACAAGAAGGTGAAATCTATTGCAGAAGTACCCTCAGTGGCTAAACCAGAATACAAGGAGTCATCTTTGCGACAAAGATGACTACTTCAAGAAGCCATCAGTTTCAGAAGATAACCACAAAAAGGTGCCCTCAGTGCCTAAAGAAGAACAAGGTGCCTTCTTTGCAAAGAATGCCTATTACAAAAAGTCATCGGTTCCAGAAGATAACTACAAGAAGGTGTCATATGTTCCAGAGGTCCCCTTAGTGCCTAAACCAGAATACAAGGTGTCGTACTCTTGGCCAAAAAATAACTACTTCAAGAAGTCATCAATGTCTAGAGTGCAACAAACAAAGGCTTCATGAAAAACCAACCAATCCATAACATTTGGTACGCCACAGGTTCAAAATTACATCAGAGGTAATTCAAAAGCCATAAGATAACGTAACATTTCTACTATGCCAAACCAAAAGCACCTCCAGTCTAGTCACGCAAAAGACTCTTGGAAAGTAATCATGAGATTCCTAGATGATCTTGGTCTGTCCAAATTATTTTTTTTAGCCAATAGTGATAATATCGAAACACACATCTCTCTGAACATACCAAGCGTAGTAAAAATAGAAAATCAATGGCAGCATGTTTTATGAGTTAATATTCCTAAAATTTAGCATTAATCAACACCTAATTCCTAGAAATAGACCACTTATTCTATTAATGGCTTATTCAAGTATTAAAAGGTTCATCATAAGTTGCTCGGACTTTCCATAAATGTTGCCGCACCTGTGTCGGATCCTCCAAAAATGCACTACTTTTTGAAGAGTCCTAGCAACATATGACTGCTACTGTTTTCTGGAACTCATATTCAAGTACAAGGAAATGTCAAACTAGTAGAGGTTTAGATTTGTTTTCAGAAGAAAGAAGCTTATGGGGTGTATATGCAGATCAGTGATCAAACGTCACTTGACACTATACATATGCTCATCAAATGGAGACAACTGCATAAAGCATATTCCAAGAAATAGTGGAAGACTATCGAAAACTAGAACATGAAAGGAAGAGGAGATTATATATAGCTTTGTGAAAAAGCTAGCATTTCTCTTGCTGTCTGGCTTAAACAGCTGATGCTCAAAAAACAGAGTACATGCCAAGGTGTATGGATAGAGCAAAAAATGTAATACCATAATGTAATGCGAAAATTTGGAGTCAGTATGTCAAGGACTTGCAAACAATCAACAGAACTGACCAATAATGTCTGCACTTATCCAAAGTTCGAAGGACTGGTATCATTCGTCACGAACATTATCCAAGAATACCATTATCTTTTTACCAAAACAAAGGGAGATAAAAGATGTATATCAATAATACATCTGTTTGATAAAGGATGAATCAAACAGATGTATCAACCCGAATAGTGATATATTATGACCTCAAGTTCAGGTAAAAGCATTCAACTTCATTGTAAGCCTCAACCACGATTGGCTACGGAGTGGTAAACATTTAAGCAGTACAAACTTCTTCCTTCTAAGCCTCGATGTCATGGACAAAGGTGGCGGAACATAACTATTGAGTAAAGAAGAATAATATACAAAAAGGAGTGTGTTAGTTGGTTAACTGTAGTTAGAGTTGAGTTAGTTACACCCATGTGATTTGTCACGTGAGGTTGTTAGAGGTGGTTAGATAAGTCGGTGAAGGTTGTATAATTATGACATGTGCATTGTATGAGCACTTACTTCTTCTTAATCAAAACAGAGAATGTAGACTCTCCTCTCCTTTCCTTCTTTCTTCTTCTTCTTCTTCTCTCTAGATATTTTTTTCTGTCTGCGTGTGAATTGGTATAGATCACAAGAATTTATCAATAACATTTCATCAGCTTAAATATCAGAAAAGGAGTGGCTTGTGCCTTGTAGATCTATCCATCGACAGATCTAGGAAATCAAGCCTAGCACAAGAAACTCCGAAACACATGTAGAACATCTAGAATGCAACAACAAAAGCTTCACGAGAAAGCAAGCAACCATAACATTTGGTATGTCATTAGGGTAGATAACAAGAACCTATAGTTGCTATTTATACAAACAAGTTCAACAGTTTCATCAGCAGTAAATCAAAAACTAAATATAGCATTTCCTGAAACATAAAAACTACTCGCGATCTAGTAATGGCCGTCATTCCTGGAAATAATCATTGAATTGGTAGAGGATCTTGGGAAACTTCCCCAGCCAATTGAAATAAATATTGGGACACGCAGTTCATTGAACAACTCTTGCACCTTTTTCTCTTTTGATATGATAACAAATTTCTCAAATTTTTTTGCATCATTAACAGAAATTATGCAAGTTTGGAAAGACTTGATTTGGAATGGAACACTCGTTCGTTTCCATGAAGTGTGTTTTCAAGCATGTGACAGTACACGCTAAGCTACTGTCTTTTTCCTGAACTCAGGTGGATAGTCCATTCAGAATAAAGAAGCTTAGGGGTATTCTGTTTACATGTCACTTGACAGCTGCAAACTTGTAAGCATATCTTCTGTAAAAGCTGTTTGAAGAAAGAAGTAATGCAGGGAGATCGAAAAGCAACAAGCCCACTTTGCATGAGTGTGGTAAAATCAGAGGAATCGAAAATGCAGAACAGTAGTTTTATTAGAAAAAGGGGGAAACAGAAACCAAACTACTACTGACAACATTTATCAAGAGAGCTGTTGTTCCACAAAAAATTTCACAACCCCTTGAAGAATGGAAATGTTAAGCGAATCAAACCGATAGATCTAATAATATATTGGAATTATGACCTTAGTGTCAAATACAAAAATTCAATAGCACAGTAAGCCTCAATCATAACTGCTAAAGTTATTTAGGTAAACAAACAATCAATCCCCTTTCTTCCAAGAAAAGAGTCAGAAAAGGAAACCATTTCACAGTCAAGGACCTTGATGCTATTGACAAAGCAAGGTACCAAAACACAACATTTCATGAGGCTAATTATTTTTAAAAAGTGGGTTGTTGATCTCATCTTAATAGGTCCAAGAAAACAAGAGTTCCAGGAAATCTCAATGTACATGTACAACATAAAAGATGCAACAAATAAAAGCTTCACAGAAACCAAGCACCAGTAACATTTGATATTCCACAAGGGTAAGTCCAAAAGAATAGTAGTTAGTTGCATATAGAAGTGAAAGATTAATGATTGCATGGAGGCTGGAGCAGTTTATCAAAAACTCAAAATAAGGCTCGACATAGAGCTACTTGCAGCCCAATCATGGAAAGCTCACTTCTGGAAGATAATCACAGAATTGGCGGATGATCTTGGGGAACCTGATAATTTCTCAGCCAATGGAAACAAATATTTGTACGCACAGTTCATGTCACACACGTAACACCTTGTTCTCTTTGATATGATAATAAACTTCTCTAAAACTGATGCATTCTTTAATAGAAATTCTGAAAGTGTGAAAAGATTCTTGACATTGGACCATTTGAGATGATCCTTCAAGCATATCTCGGAGGAGATGAAAATCTTAACATTCTTGAGGTTGGGAAACACAAAGCATGAAATCCAATTCTGCAAGTCAATATTATCTCCTTTGACCAAATCTTGTAACCCAAAGCGGCAGAGGTTAGCATTAGGCTGGACACAGAATACGATCAGGCGGAAATGCATGTCAGCCTAATGAAAATTGTGCAAAAGTGAACAAAAAAAAGACTTCACAGTAGAAGTGTCAGGTACAGAAAAATTTCACAGCCAACAAATTTAATGACACCTGGAAAATGATTAGAATGGCTATTCATATCGTGAAGATACATGGCAGAGGTAACCAAAGATTGATAGCACAATAATCCTTTTCGTTTCGGAGCACATTTGACACAAGAAAGCAACTAGACCACAACCATATCATGAAGCTTTACGGTGACATAAGCAAAGCCTTTTACTGATAATTAAGGATATATTTGTGTTATCCTTCAATAACAACTTGCATGGGGGTGGGGGTTAAAACTTCATAAAATGATGTAAAAAGAAGATAAAAGGCAACAGGAAGTTACACACATATCTTCTATCTCTATGTTGAGTGTCTCCACGTGAGGCGAGGCTCGCAAAAGGCCAGCTGCTCCAAACACACTAAACTTTTTCATATGCAACTCCAACGTCAAATGCTTGCATTTCAATTCTGGAATTGGCACCTCTTTGAACTGCAGCATGCACAGGACCTGGTGCAGTATTACCAATGAAACTAGTAAAGACCGGAGAAAGCAATAAAAACAACAAAAAGTAAGTGCGCTCCACAACAGAGACAGTGCTATGACACATCAAACCATCTAAAACACTTTAAGCAGCATCAACGTACAAAAATCCTGGTGCCTAGGTATACCTTTTGGCGATATGATAAAATAAATACCCGACTTTGAAAATCTCCAAATGCCGAAGATATGGGGCAACAATTCCTTGGTCATCATCATATTTTATCAGTTGTTAGTCAGATACCATGTTACTAACAACTGATAAAGTTATAACCTGAATCAATAGGGAAAAAAAGAGATTTCAAGGGGGGGGGGGAGAACTTTCTGGTGGTGATTGAAAATGACTTGCTCTGAATTTTCTAGCGGAAACATTAACGGAAGGATAAAAATTGCCTCAATTACAGACTGTTTAAAATTATTTGAGGTAAACAAACAATGCAGACCTCTTTCGCCACAGAGGGAACCAATTTCACAATCAGAGGTTTGATGCTATTGACGATGCAAGTTAGCAAAACACATCTTTAGTGAGGGTAGTTATCATAAAAATGTGGTTGATCGATCTACTCATCATAATATGTACAGGAAAACAAGTGTTGAAACTTGAAAGAAAGTTGCAATGCACATGCACAACATCTAAAATGCAACAAACAAAAGCTTCATGAGAAACCAAGCTAGTATACCATTTGATATGTCATAATGGTAAGTTTCAAAAGAACAATAATTAATAACGTTGCGAAGTTAAAGATCAAAACAGGTCAGCCTAATGGAAAGTGAACTAAAGTGACAAAAAATCATTTTACAGTAAGTCTGGTGCAGAAGAATTTCAAAACCAACAAATATTAATGGTACTTTGGAATTGATTATGATTGTCATTTCTATCATAAATAGATGTAAAAAGAAAAGAAAAAGTTACAGGCTACTTTTTATTTCTATGTTGCGTGTCTCCACAAGATGCGACGCTTGCAAAAGGCCATTGCTCCATACAATATAACTCAAGCTTTTCCAAATGCGACCCCAGCGCTAGATATTTGCTTTCCAATTCTAGAACCAGCACCCCTTTGAACTGTAATATGCGAGGACCTGGTGCAGCAATCCCAATGAAACTAGTAAAGAATTGAGAAAGAAGTAACAACAAAAGGAAAGTTCTTTACAGCAGAGAGACAATGTTGTAACAAATTTAGCAGTCTAAACACACTGATCGAGCAACAATGTACAAAAGGTCTTGTTTCTAGACATACTCTTTTACAGTATGATAAAAGAAATACCCAACTTCCAAAGTTGACAAAAGGATTGCAAATTAAGGACGCAAAAGTACACACCAGTTTTTGTAATTTGTCCACCTGTGTTGGTGAAATTTATGCAAAGGTTCTCAATTGTATAATGTTTACATTCTGCAAATGCTAAAAATCAATCCAAGAAAATAAGGGTTGTAGTTTTTTTTTTTTTGAGAAGGGTAACATAATTATAATAACTACACAACACCAAGTTATGTAAAAAAAAAAAAAGGCAGCCCGGTACAACTAAGCAAAAAAATATGGCTATGAAGGGCAAGATTGCATTCCAATTCTGGAATTGGTACCCCTTTGAACTGCGTTAAGCACAGGACCTGGTGCAGTAATCTTAATGAAACTCGTAAACCATGGAGAAAGCAATAAAAGAAAGCACTTCACAACATCGAGATAGAGCTGTAACAAATCTAACCATCTAAACATTCTAAGCAATAATAAAAATTCTAGTTTCTAGATATACTTTTTGCTAGTATTATTAAAAAAATGACCAACTTCCAAAGTTGACCAAAGGATTGCTAAAAGGCACAAAAGTCCACACAAATTTCTGTAATTTGTTCAGTTGCGTTGGTAAAATTTGTGCAAAGGCTAAAATTTCTTGAAAATTCATCACTTCTTCTTGAATTTATTATATCTTGTTGAAACTATTGACACTGTCATATAATTCTGCTTTGCCAGTCGCATTGGTGGGTGTCTTGGAACAATCTCCTCACTCGCCTTGTTGTCCCAGCTCATCCTTCTTCATTGAGTTTTACTGCATTGTTGCCGAGGAGAAATGTCTGCATCCCTAGTTGCATTTGCAAAGTCCTGTAGTTATGTTTTTTATTTTTTAAAAATTAATTACACTAAACACTTCTGTAATGTGATTTGTTTCAGATATACCTTTATATTTTAAAAATTAAATACTTAAGCCTTTCATATTGTGAAAATCCTATCAAAAATAATGGCACGAATGTGCCCTATTTGTAATGACAATGGCATGGTTGAAAATGGAAGAAACCATATCTTACCCCATTAATAATGACGTAGTACCGATTGTTGGCCATAATCCTCCAAATCATGTCGATAATAAGTTCACTGAATCCCATTCTCCTAAGCACTGGGCAAGTAAAGGACCGAGAAACCCTGTCATAGGCTTTGGTAATATCAAGTTTGATGATCACATTTCCCTCCAGTGTTGGGCTTTTTGACTTCGTGAATAATTTCTTGAGCTAGCATGATGTTCTCGTGGATGCTCCTATCATTAACAAATCCAGACTGGTTGATGGAGATAAGAGAAGGGAATATAGGGGCCAGCCTTAGACAAATAAGCTTAGAAATATTTTGTTGGTGAAGATTTCCTCGTTTGTTAGGAGACAAATATAATGTCATGCAATTTAGAGAATGTAAAATCCAATAGCTAAAAGAACTTATAATTACCGGATTTGTCATCGCCACTAAAGGATTTTAACGACCGGAATGATAATCAATACAGGAAAATTTGATCGCTGTTGCGTCCTTTCGCACACGCAAGTGTACGCGGCCGTACAAGTAATATAGGATGTGAGTCTAGATATCGTACCCAAGGGATTTGACGAATTGATTAACTAGGTTGAATTCTTATACGAGCTATTCAGTAGGTAACCAATAGTGAAGAGTGATTTGTGTATTTTGAAAGCAAATAAATAACAAATGGTGACAAGCTTTGATTTAACGGGTTGTAATTCAGATTTGAGAAAAGATCCAGGGTCATGGTATTTCGACAATCTAGTTGAGTTTTCAAACCATACGTTTAGTTGATTTCCTGAGTTACTAGTTGCGGGTTGATTTTAACCATGTTGATCGTTTTGCCAACAACTCTAGGTCTCCTCGACTATTACTAACGCCTACATTCCTATGGTCGTCGGTCGATAGTGAAGGGCATAAATTTCTCTTTCGTATCAACTGGGCAAGGCTAACGGGTATATTCCTATCCACGTTAGCGAATCGTTCCCCCTTCCCTATAGAGTTCACAACCAATCCCTACCTTTCCTTATTGCGTACATAAACACCCTATTCCTAGTCCAATTTATGCACCATAGATAGTGTTTGCTAGGTGATCAAGTTAACAAACAATTAAGAGCAAAGGAAGATAAATAACTCAATAATGGAAATCCAAACTAAACGATATAATAATTAAACGTCAACCTTCATGTCTTTAACCACAACCCTAGATACTAAAGGTTTAGCTACTCATGAATCTCCTTGGAAGAAGAGATTTCATGAGTTTACAAGAAAAGAATCAAAAATAAAATAAAGAAATAAAACTAGACCTTGTTCTTGAGCTTTGCCGTAGGTTTTGCCTACCCCAAATCAAAAAGAAAACCAATACCAATCGGGTTAGGAGAAGTACCCGCTCACGCCACTGCCAAAAAGCGGAGCAGTGGCGCAAGGAACAACGAAAATTTCAGACATCTTGTGAAATCCGTGCCACCCCTTGCTTTTGAGGGTGTGGCGCAAGGCTATGCTGCTGGAAAAGTTCAGAAACAGCTCCAAATCCGTGTCACTGCCCGCTTTGGGTCAGTGGCGCAAGGCACAACCAGATATGCAATTTTTTGCTCGCTTTGCGGCGTCGCTTCTTCCTTGGTTCCTTTTTGATTCCTTGGTGCTCTTTTTCCTCTTGTTTAAGCTCCAAATACCTCAAGATACTCCTACATAAACAAAACACCAAACATAAGTGTAATACATAACATTTATGCTCAAGACGACATCAAAAAGAGGACAAATGAGAGGCGAATGATCTTATAAAAGCGTACTTTTAGCCTCTCATCAACACCCCACACTTAAACCCTTGCTCGTCCTCGAGTAAGCTATACACTCATGACCTAGACTTTACTACAAACTACACCAATTGGATACAAGAATACTCAAGCTAAGAGTACAACGACTAGATGGGAAGCGCTTAGCACAACATGCTTCATTCATTCAAAGCTCATAAATAACTACTTCAAGACCTCCTAGCCTCAAGAATTGACTCTACTATCATAGTAAACACTCATAACTTACCCAACCAAGAAATCAAGCATTTCACCTATCTTTTGTCAACCATGTTCCCTCACCACAAGAGAGTTACCCATATTCACTCACAAGAATACAATTTATCACATAGATGGGTATGAAAATCGAATTACGCTCACTCTCACAAAGAAGTTCACATGCAACATACGATGAACCATAGGCTTGCCCTTAGTGTACAACTCCACTAATATAAGAACGTTAAACTCAAGATCAAGTAGGACTTTTTGGGTTGTAATGTAGGCTAAGGGACGGGTAGGAATTATTTTGGCTAAAATAGTGACTACCTTCCCTAAGCGCTTTAATACATCACATTTTTTTCCCAGTAAACACCCTTCTCAATCAACCAACTTCTTTCTTCTTCTCTTCTTGCCCATAATTTTTTTTTGTATTCCCATATCTTTAAGCACGTTCACACACCACTAGTAAGGAGTACTCAATTATCAAGAATTATTTTTTTTCTTATTTCTTTTTCTTTATTCTTTTTCTACTCCCTACTAAAGTATATGAATTTTTCTTTCTTGCACCCTTAGACTTTTCTACAGGCTTCCATCCTCAACTATTTCCCTTTTTTCTTCTTTCTTACTCCCTCCAACTCTTGTTTTTCAATTTAAGCGCTTAGGAGTTTTGGATCAAATTCACGGTCAATTGAAATAAAAGGGTTAAGCTTTAGATATGGCTACCAAAAGAATAGGTTAAAGGCTCAACAGGGCTAGCTAGGAACATCAATTATGGGTAGGTACAACAAAGGATAAAAATTGGCTAATCAAAGAAATGCCTATATCATCTCCTAAACTTAACATTCTTCATTTCGTTTTGCAAACACACCGGGCAAGTTCTAGACATCAATATGAAAGCATGGAATAACACAAAATTCTAACACACATGGCACATGTTCGACTCACGAAGGATCCACACGATTCTCAATCAAGCAGCCAACAAAGAGTTCAAATTTAGGCCAAACGTCACATAAGAGTCAAATAAAAGAGCCTAGGTGTCTCAAAAGAAGTCATTCAATCTTTCACACAACATGCTTTTAAATTCGAAACCAACTTGCATCATTCAGTCAATTATAGTTCCTAAAAAGAGCACCTAGCATTCGATTGGTCCTAAAGACTCTCTAACTCCTAATGACTAACTCTTCCCTCAAGACGGTCGTCAACCATCCATCATCGGGAAGAGTCATTCTACCTAAAAAAACTACTCCTAAAATTAAAAAGTAAAAACAAGATACTCAGTTCAAAGGGCTCCCCCTCGGAAAAGAACCAAAAAGAAAAACCAAGGGGTGGATGAAGTATGCCTCTAAAAGGAAATTAAACGCTAAAAATTATCCTAACTAAAGAATAAAAAAATCTTTTTGTGTTTTTAGACTTTTTCAAAAAAAAAAATCAGTTTTTCATATAGCTTAGCAAAATAAAAAGAAGACTTAACAACCTATGAGATACTTCACCCTTATCAAATAATGGAAGATATCTCACCCCACACTTAAAGTCATGCTTTGTCCCCAAAGCAATAAATAAGATAAAATTGGGTTAGAGATACTCCCTGAGGCCCTCTAGGGCCTAGCTAGCAACATGCTTTCTTCAATTCTCAATCAAAGGGGTGAACGACCCCGCACTTAAACTTTGACTATGCTCTTTAGCTTCCAAATTAGGGTACTCAGACTTCCCCAAACCTGCACAAAATCACAAACAAAAACAAAAAGTGACACTATAAAAAATCTAAACTATTACAAAATTGGGTTGCCTCCCAATCAGCGCATGATTTAACGTCGCGGCACGACGCAAGTCACAAATCAATCAATTTCTCTTAATCTCTTCTTCCCCCTATGATAGAGCTTTTGCCTCTTCTTCACTCTTGGAGGATCACTTTCTTCTTTCAGTTTTCTCTTATTCTTAACATCCCTTTTCGGGTCACTGTCCAACCACCTAAACACATGCTCATGCTCCCTCAACAACTTGAGCGACTCTTTTTGCTGCACCTCAGACAATTCATTCACAATATTCAAAGTTTCAACTTTTTCAAACCCATTCTCTTCCACCCCACACTTATTTTTGACCACCTCTGCGATCATGCACAAATCTCTGTAATGTGAAGGGGTAGAGAGTGATTTATATACCTTGAATGTTGCCTCCTCATCATGAACTCTCATCTTCAACTCTCCTTTCCTCACATCTATCAATGCTCCACCAGTTGCAAGGAATGGGCGTCCCAAGATAACCGGTACCTTCTCATCTGCTTTATAATCTAAAATAATAAAATCAGCAGGAATGACAAACTTACCCACCTTGATGAGCACATCCTCAATTATGCTCTTCGGATATACATGAGACCGGTCTGCTAGCTGGAGATAAATAATGGTGGGGCGCGGCTCTCCCAAGCTTAGTGTCTTGAAAATAGATAGAGGCATTAAGTTAATACTCGCTCCAAGATCACACAATGCATGCCCAACCTCTTCTTCACCAATTTGTACAGGGAGGGTGAAGCTCCCAGGGTCTTTGAGCTTTTGAGGGAGTTTGCTCAATACCCTCGAACTACACTCTTCAGTGAGTGCAATCATCTCGAACTCTCTCATCCTTCTCTTTCCAGCCACCACTTCTCGTAAATACATAACATATTTTGGTATGTCCGTCAAAGCATCAATCAAAGGAATGTTTATGTGAAGCTGCTTGAAGATATCAAGGAACTTCTTAGAGTCTTGGGCTAAAATTATCCCTCATCTATTAGAGTAGGTTCATTTTGGTCCCTCAAATATAATCCTGAGCATATTTAGTCCCTTAACTTTACTAAAGTGAAGCACTTTTGGTCTTCCTAACATAATAATGTTAAAAATTAACGGAAAAGATAATTTTCTAACGGTGTAAATTTGACAGTGTTATCTCTTTCTTAATTGATATACATTTTCTTTCTTTCTTGTCTTCTTAATTTTTTAGGATTAATATAGTAGTAGCTATTTATATTTGAAAACAATATTTTAGAACACAATAATCTGCCCACTCGAAAAAAATAACCATTTTCTTAATTGCAGTAACAAAATGGTCTTAAAGTCAGTGGCGTAGCTAGTAATTTGGTGAAGGGCGTGCGAATTTCTTCTTAATTGTGTTTAAGAGCGTGTAAAATTAAATATATACTCATAATAGCTAACACTTAACCTCTATGAGTTTGTATTTTACAAGTCACGTGGGTTGCCACATGGGTTTAACACTATTATTTTTAAATGGATTTTGTTAGGGAGATCAAAAGTGCTCCACTTTAGTAAAGTTAGGGGACTAAATATGCTCAGAGTTATATTTGAAGGACCAAAATGAACATACTCTAATAGTTAAGGGACTATTTTAGCCCCAAACTCGAACTTCTTATAGTTAGCATCTTTCTTGCTTTTTTGGAACCTTTGGGGGAATGGTGGTGGAGGTCTTTCTCTTACCATCTCGGGTTGCTCAACAATCTCTTCTTCAACTAACTTTTCTGGCGCACTCTCTAAATTTGGCTCAGGTGTTGGTGCTGGAGTTGATGCAAGAAGCAGCGCTCGTGGAAATGGAGGGGGATTCTTGTAGTTTTCCAGCCCCTCTCCCGAATGACCTTTTATATTTAGAGGCTCTTCTTCTTGCAACTCTCGCCCATTTCTCAAAGTGAAAGCCATAACCTGCTTGGGCATCTCTGTATTGCTAGGCAAGGTCCCTTGAGGCCTATCATTAAGTGTGGTGGCAAGTTAGCCCATTTGAATCTGCAATTCATTGATAGCCTTCTTGGTTTCAACATTAACTTGTGCCTGTGCCTGATGAACTTGTTGTTGTTGGGTCATAAACTGTCTTAGAGTTTCCTCCAAAGAACTACTCACTTGTGGACCCTGTTGTACATATTGTTGTCTCTGGCCCTGCTGAACTCCACCCCAAGAGAAGTTTGGGTGGTTTCTATAATTCTGCTGCCCCACATAGAAAATAGACTCAGGATTCAATGGACATCCCGAATAAGCATGATTCTCACCACACTTTTCACAAAATAATATAGTTGCTTGAACCTGTTGTACTTGCTGAACCTGGCTCACATTTGGGTTGGTGACCAATTTGTTTACCGTGTTGACCAGCTGACTAATGTCGGATCGTATGGCAGCTACATCATCCAATTCAAGCTTACCCGATGTCTTCTGAGTTGCGGTGAATATTCTGCTGGGTTCTGCATAATCTTTGTGTCCTGCAGACATAAGGTTAATCAACGCCTCTATTTCATCATAGCTCTTGGACAAGATTTTCCCTTGAGCTGTAGCATCAAGACGTGATTTCGAGTCTGGCCTCAACCCTTCAATAAAA
>QJPP01007032.1:0-19731 GCA_003996215.1 Jaltomata sinuosa | reverse complement strand
TGCTAAAGTTATTTAGGTAAACAAACAATCAATCCCCTTTCTTCCAAGAAAAGAGTCAGAAAAGGAAACCATTTCACAGTCAAGGACCTTGATGCTATTGACAAAGCAAGGTACCAAAACACAACATTTCATGAGGCTAATTATTTTTAAAAAGTGGGTTGTTGATCTCATCTTAATAGGTCCAAGAAAACAAGAGTTCCAGGAAATCTCAATGTACATGTACAACATAAAAGATGCAACAAATAAAAGCTTCACAGAAACCAAGCACCAGTAACATTTGATATTCCACAAGGGTAAGTCCAAAAGAATAGTAGTTAGTTGCATATAGAAGTGAAAGATTAATGATTGCATGGAGGCTGGAGCAGTTTATCAAAAACTCAAAATAAGGCTCGACATAGAGCTACTTGCAGCCCAATCATGGAAAGCTCACTTCTGGAAGATAATCACAGAATTGGCGGATGATCTTGGGGAACCTGATAATTTCTCAGCCAATGGAAACAAATATTTGTACGCACAGTTCATGTCACACACGTAACACCTTGTTCTCTTTGATATGATAATAAACTTCTCTAAAACTGATGCATTCTTTAATAGAAATTCTGAAAGTGTGAAAAGATTCTTGACATTGGACCATTTGAGATGATCCTTCAAGCATATCTCGGAGGAGATGAAAATCTTAACATTCTTGAGGTTGGGAAACACAAAGCATGAAATCCAATTCTGCAAGTCAATATTATCTCCTTTGACCAAATCTTGTAACCCAAAGCGGCAGAGGTTAGCATTAGGCTGGACACAGAATACGATCAGGCGGAAATGCATGTCAGCCTAATGAAAATTGTGCAAAAGTGAACAAAAAAAAGACTTCACAGTAGAAGTGTCAGGTACAGAAAAATTTCACAGCCAACAAATTTAATGACACCTGGAAAATGATTAGAATGGCTATTCATATCGTGAAGATACATGGCAGAGGTAACCAAAGATTGATAGCACAATAATCCTTTTCGTTTCGGAGCACATTTGACACAAGAAAGCAACTAGACCACAACCATATCATGAAGCTTTACGGTGACATAAGCAAAGCCTTTTACTGATAATTAAGGATATATTTGTGTTATCCTTCAATAACAACTTGCATGGGGGTGGGGGTTAAAACTTCATAAAATGATGTAAAAAGAAGATAAAAGGCAACAGGAAGTTACACACATATCTTCTATCTCTATGTTGAGTGTCTCCACGTGAGGCGAGGCTCGCAAAAGGCCAGCTGCTCCAAACACACTAAACTTTTTCATATGCAACTCCAACGTCAAATGCTTGCATTTCAATTCTGGAATTGGCACCTCTTTGAACTGCAGCATGCACAGGACCTGGTGCAGTATTACCAATGAAACTAGTAAAGACCGGAGAAAGCAATAAAAACAACAAAAAGTAAGTGCGCTCCACAACAGAGACAGTGCTATGACACATCAAACCATCTAAAACACTTTAAGCAGCATCAACGTACAAAAATCCTGGTGCCTAGGTATACCTTTTGGCGATATGATAAAATAAATACCCGACTTTGAAAATCTCCAAATGCCGAAGATATGGGGCAACAATTCCTTGGTCATCATCATATTTTATCAGTTGTTAGTCAGATACCATGTTACTAACAACTGATAAAGTTATAACCTGAATCAATAGGGAAAAAAAGAGATTTCAAGGGGGGGGGGGAGAACTTTCTGGTGGTGATTGAAAATGACTTGCTCTGAATTTTCTAGCGGAAACATTAACGGAAGGATAAAAATTGCCTCAATTACAGACTGTTTAAAATTATTTGAGGTAAACAAACAATGCAGACCTCTTTCGCCACAGAGGGAACCAATTTCACAATCAGAGGTTTGATGCTATTGACGATGCAAGTTAGCAAAACACATCTTTAGTGAGGGTAGTTATCATAAAAATGTGGTTGATCGATCTACTCATCATAATATGTACAGGAAAACAAGTGTTGAAACTTGAAAGAAAGTTGCAATGCACATGCACAACATCTAAAATGCAACAAACAAAAGCTTCATGAGAAACCAAGCTAGTATACCATTTGATATGTCATAATGGTAAGTTTCAAAAGAACAATAATTAATAACGTTGCGAAGTTAAAGATCAAAACAGGTCAGCCTAATGGAAAGTGAACTAAAGTGACAAAAAATCATTTTACAGTAAGTCTGGTGCAGAAGAATTTCAAAACCAACAAATATTAATGGTACTTTGGAATTGATTATGATTGTCATTTCTATCATAAATAGATGTAAAAAGAAAAGAAAAAGTTACAGGCTACTTTTTATTTCTATGTTGCGTGTCTCCACAAGATGCGACGCTTGCAAAAGGCCATTGCTCCATACAATATAACTCAAGCTTTTCCAAATGCGACCCCAGCGCTAGATATTTGCTTTCCAATTCTAGAACCAGCACCCCTTTGAACTGTAATATGCGAGGACCTGGTGCAGCAATCCCAATGAAACTAGTAAAGAATTGAGAAAGAAGTAACAACAAAAGGAAAGTTCTTTACAGCAGAGAGACAATGTTGTAACAAATTTAGCAGTCTAAACACACTGATCGAGCAACAATGTACAAAAGGTCTTGTTTCTAGACATACTCTTTTACAGTATGATAAAAGAAATACCCAACTTCCAAAGTTGACAAAAGGATTGCAAATTAAGGACGCAAAAGTACACACCAGTTTTTGTAATTTGTCCACCTGTGTTGGTGAAATTTATGCAAAGGTTCTCAATTGTATAATGTTTACATTCTGCAAATGCTAAAAATCAATCCAAGAAAATAAGGGTTGTAGTTTTTTTTTTTTTGAGAAGGGTAACATAATTATAATAACTACACAACACCAAGTTATGTAAAAAAAAAAAAAGGCAGCCCGGTACAACTAAGCAAAAAAATATGGCTATGAAGGGCAAGATTGCATTCCAATTCTGGAATTGGTACCCCTTTGAACTGCGTTAAGCACAGGACCTGGTGCAGTAATCTTAATGAAACTCGTAAACCATGGAGAAAGCAATAAAAGAAAGCACTTCACAACATCGAGATAGAGCTGTAACAAATCTAACCATCTAAACATTCTAAGCAATAATAAAAATTCTAGTTTCTAGATATACTTTTTGCTAGTATTATTAAAAAAATGACCAACTTCCAAAGTTGACCAAAGGATTGCTAAAAGGCACAAAAGTCCACACAAATTTCTGTAATTTGTTCAGTTGCGTTGGTAAAATTTGTGCAAAGGCTAAAATTTCTTGAAAATTCATCACTTCTTCTTGAATTTATTATATCTTGTTGAAACTATTGACACTGTCATATAATTCTGCTTTGCCAGTCGCATTGGTGGGTGTCTTGGAACAATCTCCTCACTCGCCTTGTTGTCCCAGCTCATCCTTCTTCATTGAGTTTTACTGCATTGTTGCCGAGGAGAAATGTCTGCATCCCTAGTTGCATTTGCAAAGTCCTGTAGTTATGTTTTTTATTTTTTAAAAATTAATTACACTAAACACTTCTGTAATGTGATTTGTTTCAGATATACCTTTATATTTTAAAAATTAAATACTTAAGCCTTTCATATTGTGAAAATCCTATCAAAAATAATGGCACGAATGTGCCCTATTTGTAATGACAATGGCATGGTTGAAAATGGAAGAAACCATATCTTACCCCATTAATAATGACGTAGTACCGATTGTTGGCCATAATCCTCCAAATCATGTCGATAATAAGTTCACTGAATCCCATTCTCCTAAGCACTGGGCAAGTAAAGGACCGAGAAACCCTGTCATAGGCTTTGGTAATATCAAGTTTGATGATCACATTTCCCTCCAGTGTTGGGCTTTTTGACTTCGTGAATAATTTCTTGAGCTAGCATGATGTTCTCGTGGATGCTCCTATCATTAACAAATCCAGACTGGTTGATGGAGATAAGAGAAGGGAATATAGGGGCCAGCCTTAGACAAATAAGCTTAGAAATATTTTGTTGGTGAAGATTTCCTCGTTTGTTAGGAGACAAATATAATGTCATGCAATTTAGAGAATGTAAAATCCAATAGCTAAAAGAACTTATAATTACCGGATTTGTCATCGCCACTAAAGGATTTTAACGACCGGAATGATAATCAATACAGGAAAATTTGATCGCTGTTGCGTCCTTTCGCACACGCAAGTGTACGCGGCCGTACAAGTAATATAGGATGTGAGTCTAGATATCGTACCCAAGGGATTTGACGAATTGATTAACTAGGTTGAATTCTTATACGAGCTATTCAGTAGGTAACCAATAGTGAAGAGTGATTTGTGTATTTTGAAAGCAAATAAATAACAAATGGTGACAAGCTTTGATTTAACGGGTTGTAATTCAGATTTGAGAAAAGATCCAGGGTCATGGTATTTCGACAATCTAGTTGAGTTTTCAAACCATACGTTTAGTTGATTTCCTGAGTTACTAGTTGCGGGTTGATTTTAACCATGTTGATCGTTTTGCCAACAACTCTAGGTCTCCTCGACTATTACTAACGCCTACATTCCTATGGTCGTCGGTCGATAGTGAAGGGCATAAATTTCTCTTTCGTATCAACTGGGCAAGGCTAACGGGTATATTCCTATCCACGTTAGCGAATCGTTCCCCCTTCCCTATAGAGTTCACAACCAATCCCTACCTTCCCTTATTGCGTACATAAACACCCTATTCCTAGTCCAATTTATGCACCATAGATAGTGTTTGCTAGGTGATCAAGTTAACAAACAATTAAGAGCAAAGGAAGATAAATAACTCAATAATGGAAATCCAAACTAAACGATATAATAATTAAACGTCAACCTTCATGTCTTTAACCACAACCCTAGATACTAAAGGTTTAGCTACTCATGAATCTCCTTGGAAGAAGGGATTTCATGAGTTTACAAGAAAAGAATCAAAAATAAAATAAAAAAATAAAACTAGACCTTGTTCTTGAGCTTTGCCGTAGGTTTTGCCTACCCCAAATCAGTTGTTGTTCACATAAAACGTGGGAGGGGGGTATTTATAGAGTTTAGGAACCCTTAGGACTAAGAAAACCAATCCCAATCGGGTTAGGAGAAGTACCCGCTCGCGCCACTGCCCAAAAGCGGAGCAGTGGTGCAAGGAACAACGAAAATTTCAGACATCTTGTGAAATCCGTGCCACCCCTTGATTTTGAGGGTGTGGCGCAAGGCTATGCTGCTGGAAAAGTTCAGAAACAGCTCCAAATCCGTGTCACTGCCCGCTTTGGGTCAGTGGCGCAAGGCACAACCAGATATGCAATTTTTTGCTCGCTTTGCGGCGTCGCTTCTTCCTTGGTTCCTTTTTGATTCCTTGGTGCTCTTTTTCCTCTTGTTTAAGCTCCAAATACCTCAAGATACTCCTACATAAACAAAACACCAAACATAAGTGTAATACATAACATTTATGCTCAAGACGACATCAAAAAGAGGACAAATGAGAGGCGAATGATCTTATAAAAGCGTACTTTTAGCCTCTCATCAACACCCCACACTTAAACCCTTGTTCGTCCTCGAGTAAGCTATACACTCATGACCTAGACTTTACTACAAACTACACCAATTGGATACAAGAATACTCAAGCTAAGAGTACAACGACTAGATGGCAAGCGCTTAGCACAACATGCTTCATTCATTCAAAGCTCATAAATAACTACTTCAAGACCTCCTAGCCTCAAGAATTGACTCTACGATCATAGTAAACACTCATAACTTACCCAACCAAGAAATCAAGCATTTCACCTATCTTTTGTCAACCATGTTCCCTCACCACAAGAGAGTTACCCATATTCACTCACAAGAATACAATTTATCACATAGATGGGTATGAAAATCGAATTACGCTCACTCTCACAAAGAAGTTCACATGCAACATACGATGAACCATAGGCTTGCCCTTAGTGTACTACTCCACTAATATAAGAACGTTAAACTCAAGATCAAGTATGACTTTTTGGGTTGTAATGTAGGCTAAGGGATGGGTAGGAATTATTTTTTTTCTTATTTCTTTTTCTTTATTCTTTTTCTACTCCCTACTAAAGTATATGAATTTTTCTTTCTTGCACCCTTAGACTTTTCTACAGGCTTCCATCCTCAACTATTTCCCTTTTTTCTTCTTTCTTACTCCCTCCAACTCTTATTTTTCAATTTAAGCGCTTAGGAGTTTTGGATCAAATTCACGGTCAATTGAAATAAAAGGGTTAAGCTTTAGATATGGCTACCAAAAGAATAGGTTAAAGGCTCAACAGGGCTAGCTAGGAACATCAATTATGGGTAGGTACAACAAAGGATAAAAATTGACTAATCAAAGAAATGCCTATATCATCTCCTAAACTTAACATTCTTCATTTCGTTTTGCAAACACACCGGGCAAGTTCTAGACATCAATATGAAAGCATGGAATAACACAAAATTCTAACACACATGGCACATGTTCGACTCACGAAGGATCCACACGATTCTCAATCAAGCAGCCAACAAAGAGTTCAAATTTAGGCCAAACGTCATATAAGAGTCAAATAAAAGAGCCTAGGTGTCTCAAAAGAAGTCATTCAATCTTTCACACAACATGCTTTTAAATTCGAAACCAACTTGCATCATTCAGTCAATTATAGTTCCTAACAAGAGCACCTAGCATTCGATTGGTCCTAAAGACTCTCTAACTCCTAATGACTAACTCTTCCCTCAAGACGGTCGTCAACCATCCATCATCGGGAAGAGTCATTCTACCTAAAAAAACTACTCCTAAAATTAAAAAGTAAAAACAAGATACTCAGTTCAAAGGGCTCCCCCTCGGAAAAGAACCGAAAAGAAAAACCAAGGGGTGGATGAAGTATGCCTCTAAAAGGAAATTAAACGCTAAAAATTATCCTAACTAAAGAATAAAAAAATCTTTTTGTGTTTTTAGACTTTTTCAAAAAAAAAAATCAGTTTTTCATATAGCTTAGCAAAATAAAAAGAAAACTTAACAACCTATGAGATACTTCACCCTTATCAAATAATGGAAGATATCTCACCCCACACTTAAAGTCATGCTTTGTCCCCAAAGCAATAAATAAGATAAAATTGGGTTAGAGATACTCCCTGAGGCCCTCTAGGGCCTAGCTAGCAACATGCTTTCTTCAATTCTCAATCAAATGGGTGAACGACCCCGCACTTAAACTTTGACTATGCTCTTTAGCTTCCAAATTAGGGTACTCAGACTTCCCCAAACCTGCACAAAATCACAAACAAAAACAAAAAGTGACACTATAAAAAATCTAAACTATTACAAAATTGGGTTGCCTCCCAATCAGCGCCTGATTTAACGTCGCGGCACGACGCAAGTCACAAATCAATCAATTTCTCTTAATCTCTTCCTCCCCCTATGATAGAGCTTTTGCCTCTTCTTCACTCTTGGAGGATCACTTTCTTCTTTCAGTTTTCTCTTATTCTTAACATCCCTTTTCGGGTCACTGTCCAACCACCTAAACACATGCTCATGCTCCCTCAACAACTTGAGCGACTCTTTTTGCTGCACCTCAGACAATTCATTCACAATATTCAAAGTTTCAACTTTTTCAAACCCATTCTCTTCCACCCCACACTTAATTTTGACCACCTCTGCGATCATGCACAAATCTCTGTAATGTGAAGGGGTAGAGAGTGATTTATATACCTTGAATGTTGCCTCCTCATCATGAACTCTCATCTTCAACTCTCCTTTCCTCACATCTATCAATGCTCCACCAGTTGCAAGGAATGGGCGTCCCAAGATAACCGGTACCTTCTCATCTGCTTTATAATCTAAAATAATAAAATCAGCAGGAATGACAAACTTACCCACCTTGATGAGCACATCCTCAATTATGCTCTTCGGATATACATGAGACCGGTCTGCTAGCTGGGGACAAATAATAGTGGGGCGCAGCTCTCCCAAGCTTAGTGTCTTGAAAATAGATAGAGGCATTAAGTTAATACTCGCTCCAAGATCACACAATGCATGCCCAACCTCTTCTTCACCAATTTGTACAGGGAGGGTGAAGCTCCCAGGGTCTTTGAGCTTTTGAGGGAGTTTGCTCAATACCCTCGAACTACACTCTTCAGTGAGTTCAATCATCTCGAACTCTCTCATCCTTCTCTTTCCAGCCACCACTTCTCGTAAATACATAACATAATTTGGTATGTCCGTCAAAGCATCAATCAAAGGAATGTTTATGTGAAGCTGCTTGAAGATATCAAGGAACTTCTTAGAGTCTTGGGCTAAAATTATCCCTCATCTATTAGAGTAGGTTCATTTTGGTCCCTCAAATATAATCCTGAGCATATTTAGTCCCTTAACTTTACTAAAGTGAAGCACTTTTGGTCTTCCTAACATAATAATGTTAAAAATTAACGGAAAAGATAATTTTCTAACGGTGTAAATTTGACAGTGTTATCTCTTTCTTAATTGATATACATTTTCTTTCTTTCTTGTCTTCTTAATTTTTTAGGATTAATATAGTAGTAGCTATTTATATTTGAAAACAATATTTTAGAACACAATAATCTGCCCACTCGAAAAAAATAACCATTTTCTTAATTGCAGTAACAAAATGGTCTTAAAGTCAGTGGCGTAGCTAGTAATTTGGTGAAGGGCGTGCGAATTTCTTCTTAATTGTGTTTAAGAGCGTGTAAAATTAAATATATACTCATAATAGCTAACACTTAACCTCTATGAGTTTGTATTTTACAAGTCACGTGGGTTGCCACATGGGTTTAACACTATTATTTTTAAATGGATTTTGTTAGGGAGATCAAAAGTGCTCCACTTTAGTAAAGTTAGGGGACTAAATATGCTCAGAGTTATATTTGAAGGACCAAAATGAACATACTCTAATAGTTAAGAGACTATTTTAGCCCCAAACTCGAACTTCTTATAGTTAGCATCTTTCTTACTTTTTTGGAACCTTTGGGGGAATGGTGGTGGAGGTCTTTCTCTTACCATCTCGGGCTGCTCAACAATCTCTTCTTCAACTAACTTTTCTGGCGCACTCTCTAAATCTGGCTCAGGTGTTGGTGCTGGAGTTGATGCAGGAAGCAACGCTCGTGGAAATGGAGGGGGATTCTTGTAGTTTTCCAGCCCCTCTCCCCAATGACCTTTTATCTTTAGAGGCTCTTCTTCTTGCAACTCTCGCCCATTTCTCAAAGTGAAAGCCATAACCTGCTTGGGCATCTCTGTATTGCTAGGCAAGGTCCCTTGAGGCCTATCATTAAGTGTGGTGGCAAGTTAGCCCATTTGAATCTGCAATTCATTGATAGCCTTCTTGGTTTCAACATTAACTTGTGCCTGTGCCTGCTGAACTTGTTGTTGTTGGGTCATAAACTGTCTTAGAGTTTCCTCCAAAGAACTACTCACTTGTGGACCCTGTTGTACATATTGTTGTCTCTGGCCCTGCTGAACTCCACCCCAAGAGAAGTTTGGGTGGTTTCTATAATTCTGCTGCCCCACATAGAAAATAGACTCAGGATTCAATGGACATCCCGAATAAGCATGATTCTCACCACACTTTTCACAAAATAATATAGTTGCTTGAACCTGTTGTACTTGCTGAACCTGGCTCACATTTGGGTTGGTGACCAATTTGTTTACCGTGTTGACCAGCTGACTAATGTCGGATCGTATGGCAGCTACATCATCCAATTCAAGCTTACCCGATGTCTTCTGAGTTGCGGTGAATATTCTGCTGGGTTCTGCATAATCTTTGTGTCCTGCAGACATAAGGTTAATCAACGCCTCTATTTCATCATAGCTCTTGGACAAGATTTTCCCTTGAGCTGTAGCATCAAGAAGTGATTTCGAGTCTGGCCTAAACCCTTCAATAAAATTGTGCCCACTGATCTACTTGGGCTACTGGTGGTGCGGACAATCTCTCAAATATCCCTTGTATCTCTCCCAAGCTTGGGGAAGGGATTCTCCGTCTTTTTGAACAAATCCAGAAATCCTGCCTCTGAGCTCTTTTGTTCTTCGAGATGAGAAGAACCTGTTGAGGAACCTTTCAGACAATATATCCCATGATGTGATAGAACCGGCAGGTTCACTCTGCAACCACTGCTTCGCCTCTCCAATCAATGAGAAAGGGAACAACGTTAACTTCACATATTCATCACTCATATTCTGGTAGTAAAAGTTATCACTCAAGTCAACGAACTCTTGCGGTGCTTGTGTGGGTCTTCATGTGGTTTACCCTCAAATTGACAAGTGTTCTGCACTAGTCGCACCATGCCTTCTCTTAGCTCGAAGTTCCCTGTGATGGTTGGCTTGACAATAGCTTTGGAGGTATTTTCCCGATTCGGCCTTGCAAAGTTAAGCACTGGGACATGTGGTGGAGCAGAGGGCTGGACTGCAGCCCTATTTTCAACATTATTCGGATCAATTGGGTCATTCACATGTCACCCATAGCTCTCAGACCTCTAAGAGTGCGTTCAAGCTCATGATCAATGGGAATCAAGGGATTGCCTTGACTCCGAGTGTTTAGCATAAACTAACCTGTGATCTGAAGTAAACAAAAACAACAAACAAAAGTGAAATCTGAATAGTTCAACAAAAATCCAAAGTAGTATCAATTTCAAATCAAATCCCTGGCAACGGAGCCAAAAACTTGTTGCGTCCTTTCGCACACGCAAGTGTACGCAGCCGTACAAGTAATATAAGATGTGAGTCCAGATATCGTACCCAAGGGATTTGACGAATTGATTAACTAGGTTGAATTCTTATACGAGCTATTCAGTAGGTAACCAATAGTGAAGAGTGATTTGTGTATTTTGAAAGCAAATAAATAACAAATGGTGACAAGCTTTGATTTAACGGGTTGTAATTCAGATTTGAGAAAAGATCCAGGGTCATGGTATTTCGACAATCCAGTTGAGTTTTCAAACCATACGTTTAGTTGATTTCCTGAGTTACTAGTTGCGGGTTGATTTTAACCATGTTGAGCGTTTTGCCAACAACTCTAGGTCTCCTCGACTATTCCTAACGCCTATATTCCTATGGTCGTCGGTCGATAGTGAAGGGCATATGATTTCTCCTCCGTATCAACTGGGCAAGGCTAACGGGTATATTCCTATCCACGTTAGCAAATCATTTCCCTTCTCTATAGAGTTCACAACCAATCCCTACCTTCCCTTATTGCGTACATAAACACCCTATTCCTAGTCCAATTTATGCACCATAGATAGTGTTTGCTAGGTGATCAAGTTAACAAACAATTAAGAGCAAAGGAAGATGAATAACTCAATAATGAAAATCCAAACTAAACGATATAATAATTAAACGTCAACCTTCATGTATTTAACCACAACCCTCTACTCATGAATCTCCTTGGAAGAAGAGATTTCATGAGTTTACAAGAAAAGAATCAAAAATAAAATAAAGAAATAAAACTAGACCTTGTTCTTGAGCTTTGCCGTAGGTTTTGCCTTCCCCAAATCAGTTGTTGTTCATATAAAATGTGGGAGGGGGGTATTTATAGAGTTTAAGAACCCTTAGGACTAAGAAAACCAATCCCAATCGGGTTAGGAGAAGTACCCGCTCGCGCCACTGCCCAAAAGTGGCGCAGTGGCGCAAGGATCAACGAAAATTTTAGACATCTTGTGAAATCCACGCCACCCCTTGCTTTTGAGGGTGTGGCGCAAGACTATGCTGCTGGAAAAGTTCATAAACAGCTCCGAATCCGCGCTACTGCCCGTTTTGGGTCAGTGGCGCAAGGCACAACCAGATATGCAATTTTTTGCTCGTTTTGCGTCGCTTTGCGGCGTCGCTTCTTCCTTGGTTCCTTTTGATTCCTTGCTGCTCTTTTTTCTCTTGTTTAGTATATAGATATCATAAAGAGATAGCATTTAGAACATAACACTATTTAAGAACTTTTACGCATTAAACTGCTGACTTTTTGCAATCTTTCTGTCAACTTTCTAAAGTCGGCTACTTCTTCTATATCATTCAGCTATAGTGTTAGCGGTCATATTTGCCATGAAATTATCTATCTACATGGGATTTCTTCCTTTTTGATTGTTCTTGGTTTCTCGGTCCTTAACTAGTTTCATTGGGATCACCACATCAGGTACCGTTGCAGTTTGAAGAGCTGACGCTTCCAGAAATGAAATGCAAATGTCTAACTCTAGATTTGCATATCACAGAGTTTCATTTCTATGGAGCAGCTACCCTGGTGCGAGCCTCGCCTCATGTGGAGACACTCAACATAGCTATGGCAACTACCTCTGTAACTTCCTCCAACTTTTGCTCTTCTATTTGCACATTCGTTTTAGGAAGTTTTAACATCCCTCCCTCCTTCCCGCACTGAACGGTGATCCGAAAGGGATGCAAATAATGTTGTGCGCAAGATTTTTTGTAAGCGATATCGACATTTAAATAAGTGGACAAATGAACAAATCACTATAACAAAATCATAATAAGAAAATAAAAACACAATTCAAATTATATGAATAAAACATATTCAAGTACTCCCTCCGTTCTCTTTTACTAGTCCAATATTTAAAGATTATTTTTCCTTTTATTGTTCATTTTAACAAATGAAGAGAGACCCGCAAGGGCATCATTGAATGGTTGAGAGGTGGACGTTTTCCATGTGGGTGACCTGGGATCGAATCCAGCCTCCGTCTTTCACTAAACCATGAGCTCGTCACATAGGGCTTGCCTAGTGCGGGTCACATCTCCTGTGTGGTTTGCGATTGTTGCATAGTGAGCAGGTTACTACAAAGTGTTCACCTCAGAGTGCTCACCCGAAGAGTAGAGGTTGTGAAAGAGGTTGTGGGTTTCCAAAAAAAAAACAAATTAAGAGATTTTTTTTTAATTTTAAACCCTTATCATTTAATTATTTTCCAAAATTTATTAGAATACTAGTAATCAAGTTAGATTTCAAATCCAAATTAATATGTGCAACTTAGTAAAACAAGTACTTTACTTTGTAAAAGGAGTACAAAGTTTACACTAGACTAGTTAAAGGAAATAGAGAGAATACATTATCACAACTCGACAACTTTAAATTTAATCGCAATAGCCTAATTAAAAATGTTAATATAAATAGTTTTTCTTTTCTACAAGGCATCAGACAATAACTCGAAAACTCATAATTAATTTTATTGCCAAGAAAGAAGATGAAAGCATAGAATATCAAAAAGCTTAAAATTGAAACAACAACATATAATATGCCTGATCCCCAAACACTGCAAATTGTAGAGAATGTAATTTCTTTTGGATCATGTTCTAGAGTTTGGTAAAACAAAAATATTTTTTTCCAAATGTTTAGAAGTATTAATTGTAGCTATAGAAAAATAGAATATATCTTCGGTTCCATTGTGGAAGCCCCATTAACTACCATCTTAGCAAAGAACTGAAAAATATTTAAAACAGAAGCATGGAATCTACTCGATTTCGATCCCTTAACCACGTTCTACTTAATGATGCGTCGGACCAAGCGGGCTAGAAGCTATTTGTGTTAAATAGTGTCAGCTTGTATTATTTTTACCATTTTTTCATTATTTTCATATTAGTTAAGTATGCATATTAATTAAATATTTCTGGCGAAGCAGTGCCGGATGATACCCCTTGAACCTATGTGTGTCCTCCCCTGGATGCAAATATATCTTTGATTATCAACGAGAGATGTTTTTCACTAGAAAACTTCATGTTAAAAAGATTGCTGACAAACTCAAGAGCGGTTCAGAAATTGTTCTGTACCAAACACTTGTACTATGAAATCATTCTTTTGTAACTTTTGTGCATTATGATATTCATTTAACTGTATTCCAACTGTATTCTCTCTCTCCAGTTGGATCACCAGCGATGCGCATTTGAGTTTGGATATTTGGCCAAAGAACATGATATTCATTTCCTGTCAAGTTTCGGGTTTCCCAACCTCAAGAATGTTAAGATTGTCAGTTCTTCCGAGATGTGTTTGAAGGATTATCTTGTGTGGGATCATGATGAGCTTTTCAAACTTTCAGAATTTCTACTAAAGAATGCAACAGTTTTGGAGAAGTTCATAATTATATCAAGGAGAAGAAATTGTAAGATCTGTTCAATGGACTGTGCTTCTCGATATTCATTTCGATTGGCAGAGAAATTGGTAGGTTGCCCAAGATCCTCAACCAATTGTGTGATCATTTTCCAGGAGGGAGCTTTCCATGACTAGATTGCAAGTTGTTTTCTGTTTTAGTGTACCAGAATTGTTACTTTATATTTAGTTTTTGATTTACTGCGAGTGAAAATCTCGAATTTGGCTATGTAACTAATAACTATTAGATCGTGTTATCTTGTCCTTATGACATACCAAATGTTATGGTTGTTTGGTTTCTCATGAAGCTTTTCTTCGTTGTGCATGTGTTTCAGAATTTCTAGCTAGGTTCCTTAGATTGACTAGACACTTTTTCTGATAGCTAGGCTTATGAAATGTGCTGTGTTTGCAAACTGTGTCGATGACATCAAGGTATTATTACTGGGAGGTGGTACCTTTTAGGCATTTTCTGGTAAATCTTCATTTATTAGGCAGATTCGAGTTGGGCTTAAATAGCTTACTAGAGATTGTAAGAAATTTGTGGAACAATAACTTGTTGTATCAAAGACAAGAGAGTGCCGGAGATGTTCAATGAACTGTGTATCCTGACATTTTTTTTGCGTGACTGAGAAATTGTTAGGTTGTCCAAGATCCTCCACTAATTTTTGTGATTATCGTTGAGGAGTGAGCTTTCCATGACTAATAGCTGCAAACAGTGTGCCATGTCAGGATGCAGTAAATGTCATCTTATGTTGAGTTTCTGATAAACTGCTCATGCACTCATGAAACTCTTCGGATCCAATTACTACTAATTTTACTTTTGGATTTACTGTTGTGTAACACTTCAAACTTTCGGGCTAAGATTTGAACCGTTTTACGCATGTAGTTAGACCCAAACCCGGTGAAATTTTATGTAGCTAGATGTAAACGCCAATTTTAAGTGTGGGAAGTTCAATAAAAGTGAAATAAAATCATAAGGAACCTTTAGCACAAAGTTGAGTTGAAAGCTTCTCTACAAATGGAGTTTCTGTATAAGTTTTTACTAGGGTCAACTTTAAACAAGAATTCCTCCTAGAATATGAAGAGTTACGTGCCCCAATACCTACCAAATTAAAGGTCTTTGAGTCTAGTTTTCAACACCACTGACCGCTTGTCAATCCAACTTCTGAGTAAAAAGTTATGCTCATTTTACTGGACACTGCATAGTCTGCGCCGGCCACGCGAAGAAGGTATCTGCCGCGCAACTGCACGGGGAAGGCAGTGCTACTGCCATTGATGCGCGGCCAGCCGCGCGAACAAGGTGTCATTTGCGTGCACGTAGAAAACGCTATAAAAGAACCCAAGATCGTGGTTCACCCCCAAGCCCGAAAATTTACCCTAGAAAGAGAAACTTTGAAGAATCCAACTTCCTCCAAGGTTCATCCATCATCCAAGGTAAGATTTGAACATATCATATTGATGATTTCTTTATTATTAGCACAAACTAATACCACCTTCAAGAATAACTCAGAGTTGATTATTCTTGATACAACATCTGAAGTTCGTGAGTTTGTAATAGTCTAGTTGTAAAGTTATAGCTATTTTATTGTGTGAGAATATATTGGTGAGGCTTGTAACAGAAGTAGGTTTGGCTTCTTGAGAGAGTTGTTGCTAAAGAACAATTATAGGTAACTGTTTGAGTCTAGGTACTAGAGCTATTCCTTTGATTATTGAGTTGTCATGATAAAACTTGCTCAATTAAAGTTAGTGGATTTGAGTTGTTAAATCCTACATCTAGTAGGTCGTGATCGTTACTCTCTTGAGCAAGGAGGTTTTCCATGTAAAGTTGTGTGTTCTCTATTGTGTTGTTCTTACTTACGTGAACAGGAACCTGGTTCTTGTGATCAGCAGTTGGTGCTAGTTTCTTTCAATTTGCAGTTTGGTGTGTTGAGTCGACATATACAAGAGCCAAAGAAGCCTCATTTGGAAGCAGCTCGGCAAGTTCTGAGCTATGTGAAAAGTACTATTGGATACGATATTCATTATAAGAAAGGCGGAGAGTGCAAGTTACAGGGGTACTGTGATGCCGACTATGCCGGTGACTATGACACTTGACGGTCTACGACTGGGTACGTCTTTAAATTGGGGTCAGGAGCTATTTCTTGGTGCCGTAAGAGGCAGCCTACTGTGTCTTTATCAATAACAGAGGCAGAGTATCTAGCCGCAATCATGGCAGCACAGAAGAGTACATGGCTTGTGCATTAAGGGGCCTACATCAACCAACGGATTATGCATTTCTCTCTAGATATTTTTTTCTGTCTGCGTGTGAATTGGTATAGATCACAAGAATTTATCAATAACATTTCATCAGTATGTCATTAGGGTAGATAACAAGAACCTATAGTTGCTATTTATACAAACAAGTTCAACAGTTTCATCAGCAGTAAATCAAAAACTAAATATAGCATTTCCTGAAACATAAAAACTACTCGCGATCTAGTAATGGCCGTCATTCCTGGAAATAATCATTGAATTGGTAGAGGATCTTGGGAAACTTCCCCAGCCAATTGAAATAAATATTGGGACACGCAGTTCATTGAACAACTCTTGCACCTTTTTCTCTTTTGATATGATAACAAATTTCTCAATTTTTTTTGCATCATTAACAGAAATTATGCAAGTTTGGAAAGACTTGATTTGGAATGGAACACTCGTTCGTTTCCATGAAGTGTGTTTTCAAGCATGTGACAGTACACGCTAAGCTACTGTCTTTTTCCTGAACTCAGGTGGATAGTCCATTCAGAATAAAGAAGCTTAGGGGTATTCTGTTTACATGTCACTTGACAGCTGCAAACTTGTAAGCATATCTTCTGTAAAAGCTGTTTGAAGAAAGAAGTAATGCAGGGAGATCGAAAAGCAACAAGCCCACTTTGCATGAGTGTGGTAAAATCAGAGGAATCGAAAATGCAGAACAGTAGTTTTATTAGAAAAAGGGGGAAACAGAAACCAAACTACTACTGACAACATTTATCAAGAGAGCTGTTGTTCCACAAAAATTTTCACAACCCCTTGAAGAATGGAAATGTTAAGCGAATCAAACCGATAGATCTAATAATATATTGGAATTATGACCTTAGTGTCAAATACAAAAATTCAATAGCACAGTAAGCCCCAATCATAACTGCTAAAGTTATTTAGGTAAACAAACAATCAATCCCCTTTCTTCCAAGAAAAGAGTCAGAAAAGGAAACCATTTCACAGTCAAGGACCTTGATGCTATTGACAAAGCAAGGTACCAAAACACAACATTTCATGAGGCTAATTATTTTTAAAAAGTGGGTTGTTGATCTCATCTTAATAGGTCCAAGAAAACAAGAGTTCCAGGAAATCTCAATGTACATGTACAACATAAAAGATGCAACAAATAAAAGCTTCACAGAAACCAAGCACCAGTAACATTTGATATTCCACAAGGGTAAGTCCAAAAGAATAGTAGTTAGTTGCATATAGAAGTGAAAGATTAATGATTGCATGGAGGCTGGAGCAGTTTATCAAAAACTCAAAATAAGGCTCGACATAGAGCTACTTGCAGCCCAATCATGGAAAGCTCACTTCTGGAAGATAATCACAGAATTGGCGGATGATCTTGGGGAACCTGATAATTTCTCAGCCAATGGAAACAAATATTTGTACGCACAGTTCATGTCACACACGTAACACCTTGTTCTCTTTGATATGATAATAAACTTCTCTAAAACTGATGCATTCTTTAATAGAAATTCTGAAAGTGTGAAAAGATTCTTGACATTGGACCATTTGAGATGATCCTTCAAGCATATCTCGGAGGAGATGAAAATCTTAACATTCTTGAGGTTGGGAAACACAAAGCATGAAATCCAATTCTGCAAGTCAATATTATCTCCTTTGACCAAATCTTGTAATCCAAAGCGGCAGAGGTTAGCATTAGGCTGGACACAGAATACGATCAGGCGGAAATGCATGTCAGCCTAATGAAAATTGTGCAAAAGTGAACAAAAAAAAGACTTCACAGTAGAAGTGTCAGGTACAGAAAAATTTCACAGCCAACAAATTTAATGACACCTGGAAAATGATTAGAATGGCTATTCATATCGTGAAGATACATGGCAGAGGTAACCAAAGATTGATAGCACAATAATCCTTTTCGTTTCGGAGCACATTTGCCATAAGAAAGCAACTAGACCACAACCATATCATGAAGCTTTACGGTGACATAAGCAAAGCCTTTTACTGATAATTAAGGATATATTTGTGTTATCCTTCAATAACAACTTGCATGGGGGTGGGGGTTAAAACTTCATAAAATGATGTAAAAAGAAGATAAAAGGCAACAGGAAGTTACACACATATCTTCTATCTCTATGTTGAGTGTCTCCACGTGAGGCGAGGCTCGCAAAAGGCCAGCTGCTCCAAACACACTAAACTTTTTCATATGCAACTCCAACGTCAAATGCTTGCATTTCAATTCTGGAATTGGCACCTCTTTGAACTGCAGCATGCACAGGACCTGGTGCAGTATTACCAATGAAACTAGTAAAGACCGGAGAAAGCAATAAAAACAACATATGGGGCAACAATTCCTTGGTCATCATCATATTTTATCAGTTGTTAGTCAGATACCATGTTACTAACAACTGATAAAGTTATAACCTGAATCAATAGGGAAAAAAAGAGATTTCAAGAGGGGGGGGGAGAACTTTCTGGTGGTGATTGAAAATGACTTGCTCTGAATTTTCTAGCGGAAACATTAACGGAAGGATAAAAATTGCCTCAATTACAGACTGTTTAAAATTATTTGAGGTAAACAAACAATGCAGACCTCTTTCGCCACAGAGGGAACCAATTTCACAATCAGAGGTTTGATGCTATTGACGATGCAAGTTAGCAAAACACATCTTTAGTGAGGGTAGTTATCATAAAAATGTGGTTGATCGATCTACTCATCATAATATGTACAGGAAAACAAGTGTTGAAACTTGAAAGAAAGTTGCAATGCACATGCACAACATCTAAAATGCAACAAACAAAAGCTTCATGAGAAACCAAGCTAGTATACCATTTGATATGTCATAATGGTAAGTTTCAAAAGAACAATAATTAATAACGTTGCGAAGTTAAAGATCAAAACAGGTCAGCCTAATGGAAAGTGAACTAAAGTGACAAAAAATCATTTTACAGTAAGTCTGGTGCAGAAGAATTTCAAAACCAACAAATATTAATGGTACTTTGGAATTGATTATGATTGTCATTTCTATCATAAATAGATGTAAAAAGAAAAGAAAAAGTTACAGGCAACTTTTTATTTCTATGTTGCGTGTCTCCACAAGATGCGACGCTTGCAAAAGGCCATTGCTCCATACAATATAACTCAAGCTTTTCCAAATGCGACCCCAGCGCTAGATATTTGCTTTCCAATTCTAGAACCAGCACCCCTTTGAACTGTAATATGCGAGGACCTGGTGCAGCAATCCCAATGAAACTAGTAAAGAATTGAGAAAGAAGTAACAACAAAAGGAAAGTTCTTTACAGCAGAGAGACAATGTTGTAACAAATTTAACAGTCTAAACACACTGATCGAGCAACAATGTACAAAAGGTCTTGTTTCTAGACATACTCTTTTACAGTATGATAAAAGAA